>CM033400.1:32889914-33489914 GCA_019426215.1 Buddleja alternifolia | reverse complement strand
AGTCTTCGGCTACGACCGTCGTTTTAATGCTAATGTACCCTAAAAAATTTACCAATTAAAAAACTGTCCATCTCTAATCACTTACTAAATAGAAAACAAAGCAACGATCAGAGTCTGATTACCATTGAGATTAATTGTGCTAGCCCAAACAATGGAGTCTTTCTGCTTAGCTACAGGAAACGATTCTCCGGTCAAGATTTTCTCGTCTACTTCACAATTCCCTTCCACGACGACTCCATCAATCGGTATAGTTTCGCCAGGCTTCACTGCTAAAACTGTGTTCAGTTTCACTTCATCAGCATTGAGTTCTTCTCCAGTATCCGCTACGACAGCTCTTTGAGGTACTACACTAATTAACGAGGACATGATAGCAGTCGCCTACATGATGATGGAAAAAAATGTCATAATCAAACTACAATTAACTTCAAACGAAAATTTGAAATGTATCGTTATGATAAATTACATTGACACTCCCTGCATGAGCTTTAATTACGAAAAACACTATAAGAATTGAGAAATTATCATAATTTCTATTTCAGTAACAGCATATTACAATTGCATTCCCTCTATGGCCCCTGTTTTTCTTTGAGTTGTCACATCTGACAGTTGATTATTTACAAAACCTCACGGGCTCATGGTAATATACACTATAAATGAGAGAGCATGCATGTAATTATCCCTTTTAGCGCTATTATAAACAATTTAAAGGGAGAGAATGACATTTAACGGACCTTATGACTTGCCCTCGACTCGAGCCACTCTGCTATTGTGAATAAAAATACAATAGTGCCGGCTTCCCAGTAATCGTGCAGCGCTATTGATCCAGCAACTGTAACATGTTTATATCATTTGTTAGAGAAACTCGAAAATGAAGATATCGAACTTAAATAATGTCCTCTTGTCGTCTCATTATAAATTGTAAGAAGATCATGGTTTTATTTTGCAATAGAATTTTGCAGCATATTTTGATTGCCACCAAAATATAGACCAGAAAACTATTGGTAATTATATGACATATCGAGTCCAATAGTCTAAGTGTGTACTCTGTGTCTATCTCTTTCGCACAACTGTGTGTAAGGACCTCACTTTACTGTGTGATAGACACTAGGATCATTGGACTCGGTCTAGCATAGAGTTTCCAGAAAAATATAACATTTTAACTTCTAAAGTTTTGCTTTTTACTATTAATATCATCATTTCATTGATAACTCGGACTAATGGAACGCGGAGTGATTTAATTTTTCATGCATATAGTCATTCATAGCCTAAAAATTTGAGTTTTTTTGTTACTGTTTTTCACTTTCACTAAAGGATGAAACAGAAACAGAAAGAATATGAGTCATTTTACACTAAAGCGGTCTTTATACATACTTTGTTAGGCATCAAGAGTTGGACTAGACCTAACTATAACTTTTAATTATGGGTAAATTACACCAACACCCACTACTATAATATGTAATTACACAAACTTACCTTCTTATAATTGAAATTACAAACACTTAATCCACTATAATTAAAAATTACACTTACCTCCTGAAAACCTTCGGTCAATGGTCAAACAATACTAAATGATATTTTTGCCCTTTATTTAAATTATCAAAAAAAAAAAAGCTGCAACAATTGTTTTGTTACGGCTGTATCCCCCTCTTATAATGTGTAATTACCAAAAACCCCTCTACCAACACCCTCTACAGGGGCTAGTTGTAAGGTTTTTAGGGGTTAAATTGAAAGAATTTTTTAATACATAAGGGGGTGCTTGTAAGAAGTGCATTATAACAGGGGAGGTTTGTGTAATTTCAAAAATAAGAGGAGAGGTTGGTGTAATTTTTCCTAAATGACATTTGGATAAGGGCATTTTGGGAAGTTCAAATGATGACATCATCAAAAAACTGATCTCAAGGGGGTAAATATAATTTTCAATTATAATGAGTTAGGTATTTGTAAATTCAACTATAAGAGGGTAAGTTTGTATAATTACATATTATAGAAATGGGTGGTGTAATTTTCCCTTTCATTATCATGACTTTAATTATCTCACCAAAAAGATAAAAAACTATCAGTGACCATGTCAAAATTGTCACTGATTATATATATATATATATATATATATATTAAATATTGAATGTCTAATGTTTCATTTTGTTACCAAAAAAAAACATTTTCAAAAACTTAATAGTGACAAGAATTGTTTATAAGTTGTCACTATTGATAGTTAGTGATGCATATTTAGTGAAAACTCATTACACAAAAATGATTTTAAATATAATTGTATTGCCACTAAACATGTTTCATTTATTATCAATAATGACAACTTGAAAAGAGTTATTGTCGCTCAGAGTTATTATTGGCAAAAATTATTATGACCAATAATTTTAGCAGTCACTTCGCTTTTGTCGCTAATATTATTTTTAGTAGTAGTATTGGTCTTTATTCTAAAGTGAATCACATGGAATACTCCCAATCCAATGTCGACCATTAACTATAGGAGAGTGGAGTTTTTCAACACGATCGCCCCTTTATCCAATGGTCTTACGATACACCGAAACTACTACTCATCCAAGAACAACGCAGTTATTCGATCACCACTAGACATATTATTCCATTGATACCGAAGTATATATGTGCTCATTGCCTAGTTAAGGCATCTTTTTATTAGGAATATGATAAAGTAAATAATTCAGATACCTGTAATCAAAACAAGGATGTTGATATCAAGCCTGAGATTGCGTACTGCCGCAACAGCCTTAAGTACAATTGGTGGGATTCCAACAACAATTGCTCCGACAGCTAACCATCGAAGTGGACTGTACACATATTTCAGAAATGACAACACAAGTAATGTACCACTAGCAATTGCATAGGGGCTTGGCCATTTGTTTTTGTACTTTGTGTCGCCGTATACTCTTATATTTGCCTCCAATCTTGCTTGATTTAGTGCTTTAACTGCCACCAACAAGTACCAAGAACATGAATTTTAAAAGAATAATTAGGAAAAGTTAGTGATATAGTGTTCAACATCAAATGGTCACAGTCACAGTCACGTGACAACGTCTCATCGTTTGATATGAATTCATTGGTAAAAAATTTCTAGGCTGATATTGTTAAAGGTGAAAATGATGGAAAATTCTAACTCAGACCCAGTATGGCAGAATTCGAATCAATCACTTGTTAAGTGAAATTCACTTGACATGAGATTAATGCGTATTTCGAAATCAGTGTCAATATCACAAGACAAATGTTGTAACAGGGTTGAGCAAGAATTTTCCATGAAAACTAATAGGTGCAAAATTCATGTGCTCCAACACCAAGACTATTTTCCTTTTTCTATATCCCTTTTACAACTATTTCTAAATTAATCTACATAAATATGAATGTTGAAAAATTTAATGGGACAAAAATACATACATAACACATTATATATATATATATAGGGACGGAGTTAGGGTCTATGGGGCACCCGCATTCTCAATTTTGAAAAATTAAATTTTTTACCCTACAATTTTTTTAAACTTAAAATCCCCACAAAATCTTAAAAAATTCAATTTTGCCCCCTTTATTTTGCATTTCGCTCCCCCCGGCCCCAACTATATACTTGGCTCCTTCTCTCTATATATATATGTTTAAAAACATTAAGGAATATAAAAGTACATACACGTTAAGATAAATATACATACCTATTTGAAGTTGGGAAATGAGGAGAGAGTCATGAAAAACAATCAATGTTTTTGTAGGGACTACAACTGAAAAATCTTTGACTCCATCAAGTGATTTAAGAATTTTTTCAATCAATGGAATTTCAGAAGAACAGCAAAGCCCCAATACATCAAAGTAGCTTTTCTGAAACTGCTTCCCCACATTTCTCCCAATGCCTTCCATAACCATCTTTCTTCACTTCCCCTGTCTGTAAAATAAATTCCAAACAAAATTAAATATCTCAACAGAATACAAATTTTCCTACTCATTCTATTTAATTAGCGTAACCAGATTTTGTAATAAACATTAGCAATTATCTTACATAACTACATAATTAGATATTCTTGATATAAACGCAAAATAAAATTCACATACACACACATAACATATATATATATATATATATATATGGGAATTTTTTTTGGCACACTGGATGTACCATATACCGAGTGGTGTTATTGTGCCACATCAACGCTTGTGCTAATATGACACAATATACCTCGGTTTGTGTTTAACACCAGGTGCACCAAAAAATTTTCAGTACATATGCATGTGTATGTATTGGAATGGAGCAAAGGGGTTCTGATGGTGGCACCCACCCCTCAACTTTGACAAAACATATTTTTGCCCTATAAATTTTTTGTTTTTGAAATTTCGTCCCCCAAGTTTAACAATATCAAACTTTGCCTCCGTTTTTTATATTCGCCCCAAACAAAAATTCTGGCTCCATCATGTGTGTGTATATATATATATATATATGTATGTATATATAAAGTTCCTAAACATGTGTTTACATACTAAAAGTGCATGCAAAACAAAAAACTAACCTTGTGATGAATGAATTCTTGAAAGTTTTCTTGAAATGTGATTAAGGGCTCATGCAAAAATGAGGTAAAATGGGAAGACAAAGAAGCAAAATGGCTTTTTCTTTTCTGGCTAAGTAAAGAAGAAAGTAGATTGATGAAAGGGCGCATTCACAAAGAGAATGAAGATCCTGAGAAGTAGCACTTATTTATATATGTTTAATTGGAAGTATAATTTTTAATTTGGCTACGGTTCTTCTATTGTGAATGAGACATAAATAGTTGAGAATCAGTTGGAAAGAAAAGAAAAGAAGAGTTGGAATCCACATGTAAAATGCACTATCTTGGTACAAGTTTATATCGATTAATATATATATATATATATATATATATATATATTTGGCATATATGCCGTGCTTTGGTGTCTAAGGATGGCATGAGATTTGTGCAACTAGTTTTTTCAAGTTTTTGAGGTCCTAAAGCAACAATTTTTATTTTTATATATATATATATATTTTTACTTTCAATCATTCTCTATTGAACTTAAATTAATCATGTTCGTCATATATTTGAGGTAGAGCCTGGAAAAAGTGATTGAATCATAAAATAAATACTTTAATATATGGGTAAATGTCACTAATGGCTCTTGAATTTTCACATTAGTGTCACTTTCATACTTCAAAGTACCAAATGTTAGGGTATTGTCCCTAATGTTTAGTTTCTATTTCACTTTTGTGAAACCATTTTTTTTTTAAATCGATTTTAGTCAAATTGGGGAGCATGTGCACCTTAAGTACCACTTTTTAGGGATAAATATGAGGTGCATATGTTATTTTTATTATACATGTGAGGTGTACATGTCCGATTTGTCAAAATCCACCGAAAATAGCCAAAAGACGAAAGTGAAACAAAAATCGAACTTTAGGGACGATAACATAACATTTGCTACTTTAAGAACCAAAATGATACAAAATGAAATTTCAGAGACTATTAGTGATATTTGCCCTTTTAATATCTTTTTAATTAGTTGAGTTTGACTAAATTCGACCCGTTTAGACGAGAACTTACAAGACATTTAATGTAACCATTACTAAAGAGCATTCAATTTGGAGTTTTGGTCATGTGATGTAGAGAGTTTTTCTTTTTAAGGGCTTTAATATTTTGTATTAAGAGTCTTTTACGTGTTTCTTTCATTTACTTTCTTCACGTTTCTTCTAAATGTGTAGGCAATTAAGCATCTTACTTGTTAGCTTAAGGACTTTTAATTTTTAGTTTTTAAAGAATAGGAGGGACTATAAGTATGACAAAGTAAATAGTTCTGAGATACAAATGGTATTTTGTCATAATAATTCTGACTTTGTCTTCTCTTAATTTCCGTTCAAATAATATAGCATTGTTTGTTCCGTCAAATAAATAAGGGAAAAAGACAAAAAAAACCTGTCAAACTATGATGGTTTTTGCACTTTTATATATAAACTTTGTTTTTTCACTGTCTCCTCAACTATACGGGGTTTGCAATTTCTTGTATAAAGGAATATTCTGGTGGAATATTCCATCTTCCACAGAGATTCCATCAAGTGCCTGGCATGTGCACTATTTAAGAGTAAATTTGTCATTTAAATAATTAAAATTTTTTAATTAAATAATTATATGTTAAAAAAAATCAAAAAATTCTTCTTCTTCTTTTTTATTGCCTCTGTGTGTGTATATATATGTGTGTGTATGTGTGTGTGTTTGTGTGAATCTGTGTGTGTGTGTGTGATATACTACGTGTGTATGTGTGTGAGTGAGTTATCGTGTGTGTGTACATTTATATATATATATACGTGTGTGTGAGAGAGATTCTATGTGTGTGTGATTTTGTGTGTATATATATGTGTGTGTGCGCGTGTTTGTGTGTGTTTGAAAGCTTTTGGAAGAAAATTCATGATGGAAGATGAATAGTGATAAGAAATTTGGGGAAGATGAAGTAGAAGAAGCAAAATCAAGTGTGGATGAAGCAAAAATCAAGTGTGGAAGAAGTAAAATTAAGTTTGGAAGAATCAAATAATAGTAAAATAGTAATTATACCAAAAATCTCACCTTAAGTGACTAATATGCTCTTAAAATTGGCACTAGCATGTGAGGAATCTCCGGCGGAATATTTCGGTGGAATATTCTTTTATATAAGAAATTGCAAAACCCGCATAATTGAGAAGACAAAATGAAAAAAAAAATTATATAAAAAAGTAAAAAAAACACCATAGTTTGTAGGTTTTTTGTCTTTTTCCCAATAAATAATTAACTGACCAGTCTACTTCTAAACCTATGTACTAGCTTACATAAATTTTCCCAAAGAATGTAATATGCTCTAGATTTTATTTTTTTTGGTTGTTCACCCGGTTTATCAGAGTTTTATCCCGACTACATCTGGATCCGACCCTGGTCGCACTTCTGACAGTGGTGGGTGAGTCTCCCAACGGAGGTTTTTCGCATTCACAAAGTCTCGAACTCGAGACCTTATTTAAGCGAAACTGAATTGCTTACCACTCGAACCAACCCCGTTGGTATATGCTTTAGATTTCAACTATGAGTAATAGAGTGGGAATTTGATACTTTTATTAAGTCAAAAGCTATTGGTTTTTCATAGGAATAAAATCAGAGATAGGTGGAAAAATAGGTAGTTGTTAGTTGTTATAAGATGACAATATTTCCTAATTCATGGACATATTTATTTTAATTTAATTTAATCAAACAATTAGTTATTTATGTAATTTCATGGCTTATTGAGTAATCATGTGCTTTTCGCCTTTCAATTGGCCTATCTCAAGTGCACTTTTTCAAGCGGTGAAGTTTGTCCGCCTAAAAAGGGTGAACTAAAGCGTTACACGTTCAATTTACTTTTCAAACTTAAAATTATAAAATAAAGGGTGAATTTCACTATGTATACCCTCCTCAACTATGTGGTTGGTCTCACTTTGCCCCCTCAAACTATTAAAATATACACTTTGCCCCCTTCACCTAATAATCCATAAGTTGTTTTTTATCGAAAAATTATTTTTTGGTCCTATAACTATAAAGTGTTGACAATTTTCGTCCTGTAAATTCAGCCCTATAATTGACACCTCTCATTTCAATTTTAGTCCTTTTTTTCACCTTCTTGGCCCTAAATTACACATTTAGTCACACATGTAGTCCTGCTACCGTCAAATTGAAAAAGTTTCGGTCAAATTAATGGCAAGAACTTCACACGTGAACCCTAAATTCTTCCCCAAATTCATTCATCCAAAATTAAACCAATTACTCTTCAATTCCCTTCAACATTAAGTACAAAATCAACCTACAAAATAGAATTTTACCTCTACCAGTTCAATTTCAGCGAAGAAGGTGGAATTTAGCTCAACCAAAAATAGATAAATCACGTGTGCGCCGCACGTGCGAAGTTTCAGCCATTAATTTGGCTGGAACTTTTTCAACTTTTCAATATGACAGTAGCATGACTAAATGTGCCAAAAAAAAGTAGTTAAATAAGATTAAATGTGTAACTCGGTAAAAAAGGTGGAAAAAATTGACTAAAATTAAAATGGAGGGTTTCAATTTTAGGACTAGAATTGTAATTATGATATATCGAGAACGAAAAGTGCCAATACTCTACAATTACAGGACCAAAAAAATAATTTTGCCTTTCCCATTTTGCCCCTCTTTTATATTTATTGATAAAATATTGAACCAATAATAATGAACCTTTGAATATTTTTGCACTTAGTATGTAAGCAATTCATTTAACTAGCACAATTCAAAATGGCGAAATTGAGTTTTATACTTGGTTTACTATAAGAGTCATTTTATTGGATAGATCAAAATTACTGTACGTGTACTCATTCCATCAAAAAGTTACACGTTATAGAATCTTTACAATACCGAGCATGTTGAAAAATAGGGGATGAATGATGGAAATTATAATTCAAATTTGATTTAACTGAGCTTAAGTGTAATTCATAAAACAAGTTATCAATTACCGTAAACATATATAGTTCACTCACCATCTGGATTTACATTTTGGATTCTGTAGAACATGGATTGTAGGGTGGATCTCAAAAGATATGAAAGATATGAGAGGAAGAGTATCTGTATATTATGTTTTGTATTATCACCAAAAAAAAAAAATTATGTTTTGTATTTCATAATATCAAAAGTAACTACAAAATGTCAATGTACATCTATAGATCTACGATACAAAAGAGGCCATGGCCTACACAGATTGGCCTTACATAAACTATACATTACCAAACCCAAATTGCAGTGGAATAAAATTGCCTATTTACAATTTATAGGAATTCTACAAGGAAAAAGTATGTCTATATCACTAGAATACAATTTTGGAAATACGCAAGATAATATACGTGCCAGATTAAATTTATCTAAAGATATCCACATAAATTTGCTAGATATATTGAGAGAGAGAATTGGTATTTCCACACGATTACCAGATTTATATGATGCAGGTCCAGGATTTTTCCTTAAGATTAGCCAATATCTAATGTAATTTCATGGACGTTAATTCAATTTTTGGTCCATTTATTCAAATTTTTATTGCAAAATGATATTTGATCTTATATTTGATATGACTTATGCACATCAAGTATGTGAAATATCTTCTTGGACATAAACTTTACATTTATGTCCTTTACATTTATATAATATATATATATATATATATATATATATATATATATATTGTCATGCCCCGGGCTCACGAGCCCGTTG
This sequence comes from Buddleja alternifolia, assembly GCA_019426215.1. Lineage (NCBI taxonomy): Eukaryota > Viridiplantae > Streptophyta > Magnoliopsida > Lamiales > Scrophulariaceae > Buddleja > Buddleja alternifolia. The sequence continues at coordinate 33,480,672 of CM033400.1, read as the reverse complement.
GACCAGAGAAATCTCATCGAACCCACTGAGCGTAACCTTGAATTGGGCATTTGAACCACGACCCAAAATGAATATCCATTGTTACACTTGAATCCTAGGGTTCTCTTAATAAATTATTCAATTCTGTTTATTTTTCCCGATGTGGGACATTACAATCACCCCTCCTTTGAGGAGGGGCGTCCTCGTCGCGGCGTGACTCAATCCAGGATCCGTCGTCAGGCGTCGGGATTCTCTAGGCTACCACCGGATTTGCCTCGGACTATTCTTCATAGCGGATCCGAGAACCTCAGGCTACTTCATAGCGGATATCGAGGTTTCACGTTGTAGCACCGAACTCCCAATTCCGGCTGACGAGCGGCTCTGATACCATTTGTCACGCCCCGGGCTCACGAGCCCGTTGGACTAGAGAAATCCCATCGAACCCACTGAGCGTAATCTTGAGTTGGGCATTTGAACCACAATCTAAAATAGATATCCATTGTTACACTTGAATCCTAGGGTTCTCTTAATAAATTATTCAATTCTGTTTATTTTTCATGACGTGGGACATTACATATATTGTAAGTGAGATATAAAATATTCAATGATATAAGATACTGGGTAAGTAGCGATAAAAAAATCACGACCGCAGGGTGAATTACTTTCCCTATAAAATTTTGTACAGTACAATTGATTATGTATTTGTGGTTCGATTCAGGAGTCGGATGCCTTACAATTTTTCTTTATTTTTTATATCAAACTCTACAATTATATTCTTTATCAATATATATATATATTCTTAAATTCTTATAACAACTAATTGGAAAATTGAGAAAATTCACTAACTAATTAAATAAATGATTTCCATATTTCTATTTGGAGTCTTGTACTGGTGCAAGTACAGCTGCACTCATGCATTAGTTCATAAAATCTTTTCCAAGATCATTATATCTCTGCTCTTTATCTTTACTTTTTCAAAAATTGTGTAACTCCTTGTTATTTGATAATAAAAAAAAAATGAGGGCAATATAGATACACCATCAAATACCCCCACCCCCTACTCCTAAAATTTTCAAACACCCCCCTCTAATACATTAAATACATCAAACACGCTCCTATGAACAACCCTTGATATAAAATTATAAAATCATTTAGAACCCTTCTAATATAATCTATATAGCACTTTGCCCCCTCCATGATTAAATTTTAATTAATTTGATCCCAATTTTTGTAAGAATAATTTAATTAAATACACAACTCTTGAATTAATTATAAATTATAAAAATAAAAAGATACGGTTACTATAATATAGAAAGAATGAAAAATAAGTTTTATATTATTTCATGTAAATTTATATAACTAATTTATTATATGTTTTTTCTTAACAAAGAATGTAATAAATTTACTCTTTTTTTTTGTCTCTTTCAATAGCTTAGTTGCATTAATAGATATAAGAAAACATTCTTGTTATTTTGTGTTTTCTAATTTTAGTTCCCAAGGGTGTCCTAAAGTTCCTTCACCGAACTGTAGTACGGAATCATCCCCAAAGATCTTGGTCAGAGCAGACACATGCCAAACGTGAATACCCCTGAAGCCACGGGAATAACACCCGGTAGAGATAATGCAAATAACTAAATAATGTAATATTCTATTTAATATATCTTAAACTATGTATGCGTGTCTTATTCACATAAAAGTATTAATCATACAATTAGAGAAAGAGTACAAAAGAGAAGCATTTATCACTAATTAACGTAAAGAAAGAAGTTGTGCTTATAAATAAGTGTGTACATGTTATATAACAAAAGATGATATGAATAGGATTATCACTTTATCTTAATAAGTAATGTAACACGTAAAAAATTACAAGATTAATTTTATTAAAAACTTACAATGAATAACATGGATTATCAATAGTTATTTAAAAAAAATTAAAGTATTAACATATATAAAAAAAAATCAATAGTGATCATAAACATTTATGTGAGATTTTTTTAAGTTTAATATGTCATATTCATGATACTACAATCATATTTTACTGTTTATTGCATATATTTAAGATTAATTATCTAATAATTATATCAATTTTGGAGTCTAATTATACTGAAATGTAATCGTGAGGGGGCAGAGTACTATAGATTATAATAGATGGGTGGAAAATGAATTTATGATTTTACATAAATAAATGGTATTTATGTCCATCAATATGTCTGGAGGGTGTGTTTGATGTATTTTAATGTAGTAGAGGGAAATGTTTGAAGTTTTTAGGGGTAGAGGGGGGTATTTGATAGGGGGTGTTTATAGTAGAAGGGGGCAAAATGAATTTTGACCAAAAAATATAAAATAACTCTTTGTTTAGCATTTAATATGTTAGAAATAATTATTGAGGGGTGGTCATTCTTACCACATCTAGTTTTTCATTATCTAATAGCGTTGTCTATATGAAAATCATCACATTATTCAATTCTTATTTGAAGTTAAGAACTGCATTCAGACAGATCTCACGGAAATAAAACTTTACTCTTGTGATACCCCTAAGTCCTTTTGATGTGGCGTAGTATTATTAAGGTTAATTTGGTAAATTACCAAATAAATTGTATTTTAATATTAATACTCATTGATTAATATTAATGAAGATTATATAATCACTATTACAAAAATCATAATTACTCAGGAGAGAAGCTCTGGTTTGCCGCGAATCAAGTCGGACCAAATGTTCTGTGCACGTTTCCTCACATTACTTTTCTCAAGGTTCTCAACTTTGACCTTGACACTATATTGATCCAATAACGCTATTAACTACTCATCCGAAGGGTTAAAGAGACATTTTCTACAATACCCTCTATTTGACCATCTTTATTTTTCTATAAAGAATAATAACATAACTGATCTCAATGTCGAAGGGGCTACTCATTAAAGAAACTCTTTGTGTATCCTTAATTGCTAGTTACATGCATAAATATATATATACACACATATATATACGATCATACATATACACTTACCTAGTCAAAATGCATTTCACGCCCTCTAAAATTAACCTTTTAGCACTAAACCCCCTCAAAACTAAAAAAGAGACTATGCCCGCTAGAAAATTTAAATGTGCAGCACTTCGCACCAAAATCAATACTCGTGTAAATTTTTTGCCAAATTTTCATTCGCATGTCAATCATTATAAATCTATAAGATCATAGATGTAATTTATCATCTCATGAGCAAACCAACTACATTTTATAATGTAAATTGGTGCTGAAAGTGATCAGGTGAATTTAAAAATTGACTCTATGCATTCTTGAAAAACATGAATTCAGAGGCAACACTTTATAATTTTTAAGAAAAAATATCCTAGCAAAAAATTATTTTGATACGAAGATAAAAAAATAACTTCCGTAACCATTAAAATAGACTAAGACCAACACATGGTTAAAACTTTAGTAAAAATTTTACGTGAACATTGCTTTTGGGGCAAAGTGTTATATATTTAAATATTTTAGGGGGCATAGTCTCTTTTTTCAATTTTGAGGGGGTTTACCGCTAAAGGGTGAATTTTAAAAGGGGTGAAGTACATTTTGCCCTATTATTAAAGTTAATTTGGTAAATTACCAAATAAATTGTATTTTAATATTAATACTCATTGATTAATATTAATGAAGATTATATAATCACTTTTACAAAAATCATAATTACTCAGGAGAGAAGCTCTGATTTGCTGCGAATCAGGTCGGACCAAATGTTCTGTGCACATTTCCTCACATTACTTTTTTCGAGATTCTCAATTTTGACCTTGACATTATTGATCCAATAACACTTTTAAATTAACTACTCATCCGAAGGGTTAAGGAGACATTTTCTACATCACCCTCTATGTGACCGTCTTTATTTTTCTCTAAAGAATAATAATGTAACTGACCTCAATGTCGAAGGGGCTACTCATTAAAGAAACCCTTTGTGTATCCTTAATTGCCAGTTACACATATATACGATCGTACAGATAAACTTACCTGGTGAACATCTCAGCATAAGAGATTCTTTCAAAATGAGCTGCAGTTAACATTACTGAAAGTAAAAAACAATCTTACCTTGAGAACAAAGTTTGGTAGCATAACACGTTTCTAATATAGTATATTATTTAATTTTGCTCAGAATATATATATATATATTTTTGGTTGCCCTCCCGGTTCAACGGAGCTTTGCCCCTGTTAGATATTTTTATTGTTCTCCTAAGTAGATTAATATCATTATTGCTTCCCTAGTTAGACTAGTATTCTTATTACCTTATTTATCTTTTACCTTCTTTATAGTTTAGAGTTTTCTTGTATTCTCTCTCTCTTTTAACTCTATAAATATGTTACTCAATAATACAAGTTCCCTACAGGGTTTTCTGTAATCTAACATGGTATCAAAGCCATGGTATCTTGATCTCTAACTTCCACCATCCTCAAGTCGCCAACCCCGTCCGGCGCACTTTATCTACTTTAGTTTAGGATAGTTTTTTTTCTTTATCTTTGTTTATGTTGTCGCCGCTCACCCTTGGAAAAACAAGGACTTGGAGTCGCCACCTTATTTAATGGTTTTCAGACGAAACTGCTCCACATTGAGAAGCGTCTTCGTCGAACCGCCACCTTATTTAATGATTTCCAAACGAAACTGCTCCACCTTGAGAAATGTATTCGTAAAAATCTCTCTACTAAGCATTCTTTATACCCGGACTGTCGTAACATCTTTTCTCGATTTTTAGTTCAGTCTCAATGTTCAAGACTTTCACGTTTCGACTGCGGGGGAGTGTTAGATATTGTTATTGTTCTCCTAATTAGATTAGTATTATTATTGCTTTCCTAGTTAGACTAGTATTCTTATTACCTTATTTATCTTTTACCTTCTTTATAGTTTAGGGTTTTCTTGTATTCTCTCTCTCTTGTAACTCTTTAAATATGTTACTCAATAATACAAGTTCCCTACGAGATTTTCTCTAATCTAACAGCCCCGACTACATTCGGATTCGACCCGCGTCGCACACCTGGCAGTGGTGAGTGAGTCTCCCGGCAGAGGTCTTCCTATATATATATATATATTACACGTATCCATGCATGATACGATTTGGTCTTTAATATAAAGGAAAAAAGTATCAATAAAGTCCAGCACAATTGATAGATAGTTGGGTTCCTTAAGCATGTTGTTTATAGTTCGATCTCTGGCCGTGTGTATGGAAAGGCTTTGTTGGGAGAGACAAAACCCACTTCGGTGATCTCTACGCCTCGAAGGGATTAGTCTCCGGCGTCTGCATAGGGGAAACCCTTGATATAAACCAAAAAAAAAAAAAGGAAAAAAGTAGCAAATCACACTCAATATTGTGTGAAATATTGAGAAGAAAAAAAAAATCCGTGAAAGAATGTTAAAATTAGAAAGAGATAGGAGTAAATGAATTTATTATTAATAATATAAATTATTAATTGTTGCTTTAAATTCTACCAATAAAGTACTCAAAAGTCTTTAACTTTCTGTAAAAATTTTAGAGCCAATAATACACAAAAGCATTCAAGTGCTTAATTAACTGCTTCATCATCTTTGGACTTTAGTGCTGGCCATTTTTGCATGTTTTTAGAACAATTCTTTTAATTTCATGCATGTTTGTGTTCCTTTTACATTTATGTTTTTAATAAAAGATATTCTCTCTTTTATTTTCCCGGTTGGGTTCCACATAAGATTTTGGAAAAGAAATCAAAGAATATAGGACAAAGATTTTATTTATGAAATCTCTTACGACATGGACAAATAATTATAACTATATATTACGTAAGTGGAGCTTTATGTTGATTTCGTGAAATATTTAATAATACTGCAAAATGAATAGATAAAGAGTGAATTGTTCAAATTAAACTAAAACTGTGACGCAGAAGAATTTGCGAAGTGAAGAAGAAAGCCTCACCATGAGGATTTTCTCAGAAAAATAACCAAAACAACTAATTAGGTTCTTAGAGAGAAATATATTATTGAACTCAAAAATCGTTAGCAAAACGGAAAACAATTAATACTTAAAGGGTAAAAGCAAGAAAAATTCAAAAACATACCAATATCCCCCCTTCAAAACATAAAAAACGCTAATTTTAGACCTTGGAATGGTCTCATCAAATGGCTAAAAATTGACAACCCGCATAGCATTAGTTTGGCTCAGAATTAATACAGTTATGCATGTATCGTGCAAATTTCATGGCATTCTAATACAATAAATTTTTTACTTTACCCGAGTTTTATCCCGCATCAAACTGCCACTTACCAGTAAATGGTGGACCCATATTACGAAAAGGGTCGATAAATTGTAAAATTTGTTTACAAAATCAAAAATACATTTCTATTCCAATAGTCCAAGTGTGGCAGAGAAAGTTATCAAAGTTGTAGATAAACAAAAAAATAATAAATAAGTAAACGTGGCTTGTAGATATATGTAGTTTGACCTTTTCAATAAATCAAGTAAAAGTAAAAGGACAAGAACCGACTGATAATTTAGTTTCCAATATTATATTAAAACAGAATAAAAATTAGATAACCAAAATAATCAAGTGTATAATATGTGATAATTTAATGGATTCCACCACACCATAGTATCACAAATGGTATTTTAGATGCTGAAAGGGTAAATAGTATATATAGGCGATCAGTATTACAATGTGGCTGAACTTAGCTCAAAGATTTGGGACCATATATATCATAATGAAAATAATAATGAAATACGTGTATAATATAAGGTCTTACAAAGAAAACCACTTTGCTTTGTGATCATGGAATTATACGTCATGTCTCATTTCATAAGACACCATTGACAAAGTTATCAAATATTGTTCACAAAAAAATATCTTTTTTTAAATAATTAGTATCTATTTAGAGTATTTATTGTGTAGAGATTGTTTTTTTCCCCCTTTTAAAGCTAGTATTGCTCTTTTATTTTATTTCATAAAGGACTTATGGGAGTAGGTTTCAAATTGGGATATCAATTAAAAACAAAATTCAAACTACAATCAAACATATGTTCAATTCCTTCCCTATGATTAAAAGTAAATACAAATAAAAATCCTTCCCTGTAAGTAATTTTCGGAGGGATTATCAATGACTTTATTGGCCAAATGGCGAATTTTAATTGTATTAGGTGAGTATCTTCTAACTTTGAGCTAACCAAAAAGAAATAAAACCCTTATAAGCAAGAGACTATAAATTTTCTTATGCAAGAGACTGAACTCTTATTCAAGAGATAAAGCAAAATTTAACAAAAATCACTTAAAAACCTAGAGCAAGCCAAAAAATGATGAGAATATTCAAGTTATATGGGTGGAGGAGGAGGCGTTGCAGAAGTGGTATCGAGGGGATTGGAGCCGAATAGGAACTGTTCAAATCTTCTGTTGAAAATTGTGTTCTATTGCATACTCCACTTTACGTATACATTATAAATATATACTTTAAATATAAACTTGAAATGAATTATACACACTGGCCATATAAGTATGTTGTTGTGGAAGTCAAGATAAAATATCAGTTTAGAATTAATAGAAGACCTCAAATGAATTAGGAGAGGCTGAGAGGTGGAAGTGGAGGCAAAAGGGTTGAGATTATTTTTGGAAAATTAAAAGTTTTTTCTAATTTAAATAAGATTTGAAATGAATTAAGTTATAATTGAGAAGCGACTATTGGCGCATTTCGTTTAAGTAGTTAGTTAGTGATCATACTGTTTTATCATAAATCACAATTTTGACTCTTAAGACATAATAATCTTTATAAACCATGAAAATGTTTGTGGTGGTTATGTATAGATGGTGGTCACAATGGCACACTAGGCCTACTGAAGCAGTGGATGCATGCCCCAATGCAATACATGATTGAAATTGCTGATTCACTTTCCAATTCTAAAAGTCCCATGACATAATAATACTAATAAGCACAACGAAAACAGTGTAAAGCTACTATTATTATATATAACAAATAAAGCTACTATTATCATATATAACAAAACGGACAACAATTGGTGCACGAATGAAAGGTCAGGATTATCTATGAGGTTATACTGAGTGGAAGAAATTTTCTGATACAAACAAAGTCGATGCATTAGCTTTGAATTGAAGGTTCGACAAAGTGGAAGAAACTTTCTGATACAAACGAAGTCGATGCATTAGTTCTAAATCAAAGGTTAGACAGAGTGGAAGAAATTTTCTGATACAAACGAAGTCGATGCATTAGTTTTGAATCGAAGGTTAGACAGAGTGGGAAAAAAAATTCTGATACTAACGAAATCAATACATTATGCATTAGTTTTAAATCGAAGGTTAGACAGAGTGGTAGAAGTTTTTTGACACAAATCAAGTTGATGCATTAATCTTAAACCTTCAAATTTGAAGACACAAAGAAAATAAAAGAAAATTAAAACTCATGATGATGAAGAAAAAGAATGTTTAATACTTAGTCAATCCAATAATGTAAGAGCATATATTGATACAATCATTACTATTTGGATGTCGCAAAAGATATCACAATTATTTCCTTCACAAAAAAATAATGTGAAATTTGAAGCTACATCGAATGGAATTGGACTTTTTTAGTTCAACTTTTCTCTCCTTTTCAAACAAAAGTATGTCGTAGCTTTTATTATAATACATAACACTAAGCTAGTTCTATTTTATAAATCGTCTTTACATATAAATTTTATTTTTACATGTTTATCAATTGTTTAATGGGTGCTTTATATTAAAATCGAGCTATCAATTTTATATTTTTGTTCAAGCAGTAAGTTTGGTTTATTCAGACAATAATTCATATAAATAACATAAATGATGCTCTTCTATCAAACAGAAAAGCTATGGCCTTGTTTGTTTATGTTTTCAAATTCCATTTTCAATATCTTGGATCACAAAATTCTAAAAATCCATAACACAAGCCATTTTCATCTAAATTCTACTTTTTTCAACTTAACTTTTTCAATCCCCCATATAACTACATATCACTCACTATATCAATCATTTCACACATTTATCAATTAACATCATTTCCTCCAATCATTATTTTTTTATTCAATCTTCCACTTTTACTATATATTAATAATAAATTTCAAATTCAAATTTCAAATTTCAAAATATATTAATATTAAATTAACTTTATATATCTATCTATTTTATTCTATTATTTATTTATTCACATAATCATTACACAAATAACTAACTCAATTATTTAACTCATCATACATCAACCAATTATTATTGATTTGACACATTCTACAAATCTCAACCACTATTTAAAAACATAAACAAACACAACACACATCACATCAATTCTCACACGAATCCATGTAGTACGCATTTCCCGAGAAATTTTCAGGATTTTATCTCAAAAACATAAACAAACAGAGCCTATAATTTTAAAAGTTATTAGCGACTTTTTCGTACAACATGAAGTTGAATACGTAAAAGATAAAAAATATATATATATGTGATTTTTTTGTTCTTTAATCGGTTTTAATGAATAATTTTATGCTTACATAGAAGTGTATGTCTTATGCTTTTAAAGATAAAAAAAAGATCGTTTTGTAGTAATATTTTATTCATAAATATATTATTTTGACATGATTATATAGATGAAGTAAATTTTTTTTTTTTTATCTAGACTAAGCATAAAAGGAATTTATTAGTGTGGTGGTTTAATTGGGGGAAAATGATGTAAAAAGCTTGGCTTTTATTTAGAAATAAAATGAGTATTCTTGTCATTTTCTTAGAGAGAAAAAGACAAGTGGAGCTCCTATAGTATTCAGAGCTCCAATATCATTCTCCTTCTGTAATGCAAGAGTTTTTCTGCCATGGCTATATTTATGCAACACATAATATAGTGACTAGTGAGAAAGTGAGTTAGTGTCAATAGTAAAACAATTATGAATTAAATAAATAAGAGAAAGGGTATTCGGAATACAATCAATCGTACATGAGACAAAATTTACGTGGTTTTGGGAAAAGTTGCTTACATTTACAATTAATTACACTTGGCAATTTCAATGTGTTTGAATTATAAATTACAAGAGACACGTTGAATTTATTTTTAACTGGAGTCTAGAGAAGCGATATTTATAGTAAAATGATCAAAATACCCTTTAAATAATTGGATGAAGATGGAGCCACCTCAAATCGGATTTCTTTCTTCAATACTTTACCTTTTTATTAGATTGCATGTTCAATCAACGCATGCATTCCTTATTGTTGTTTATATCTTGAATAGATATCCTTCCAAATCCGTTCCTAAAACTTCATATGAGATATAGAGGAATAGGAAACCAAACCTGATATACATTAGGGTTTGGGAATGCCTTGCCTACATCAAAAAGACGAAGGCAGAGAAATTAGAAGCAAAGGTCCCTTAAAGAACGTTTCACTGGTTTTTCTGAAGATTTCATGGGATACCTCTTCGACATGCAAGATGATTAAAGGATCATTGTTGGGCTGCAAGCATACTTTCTTAAAGATGAGTTTATTCAAGAAGGTGGTGCAGGTAGAAAGATTGTTCTTGATGAACAAATGAAACACCTAGGGAGACAACTGATCAAGAAACACATATTGAATCTATTGAAACACAACTAACGTTGTGAAGATCTGGTAGAGTACGACATCAACTTGAAAGGTATTATGGGTACCTGCTACAAGAGGAAGTAGGTGTCCACATTATAGCAGTGGGAGTTCATTGGGGACGACCCTTCTACTTATGATCAAACAATGATGGACATCGACTCTGCAAAGTGGCTAGAAGTTTTGCAAGCGGGGATAGACTCGATGCATTCCAACCAGGTCTGGACTCTAATAGATCGTCCCAAAGGTATAACACCCATAGGGTATAAATGGATCTATAAGAGAAAAATAGGCCCGAATGGAAAGGTTGACACATATAAGGCAAGACTTGTAGCAAAAAGTTATAGTAAAAAAGAAGGAATTGACTACCAAGGGACCTTTTCACGTGTGTCAATGATCAAATCTATTCGAATTCTGTTAGTAATAGCTACACATATGGACTATGAGATATGACAGATGGATGTAAAGACGGCTTTTAAAATGAGTGTTTAAAATTGTAAACATATATTTTCTAAATCTTTTTGGATAGACAGTTTTATTTCACATCATTTCATTTTTTTTTAAAAATAAAAAATCACTCATGTCATTTTATATTCCAATACATTCTTTGCAAGAAGCGATAGATATACAGGAAGGCAAAAAATGTTTGTCTGCAGGCCCATTATAAGGCTCAATAATGGACCCAAAATATCCTAGAGCATGGTGGGCCATCTGGGCCTTTATGAGATTGTATACACACAAAACACACTCATCCACACACAAATCTTATACAACAATTTTTATACAAGGGATAAATACACTGACTATCACTCTTATTTAGTGTAATTACAGTTCAGTTCACTTATTTTGAGCACATAATAAATATTTCCCTCATATGAAACATTACAATCACACCCTTTCGTTGGAAAACTAATGAAATTTGCTGACATCAACAAGTGAATATAATTTTTCATATTAAAGAAGATGTAATTGTAATTTTCACTTAAGCTTTAAATAAATGATTTCAATAAAAATTTGTTAATATTTTGATAATGAAGTGCAACTTCGTATTTATGTCAATTTGAATATTTTATAGAATATGAAAACAAATACCGGATTTTGGCTTATATTAGGAGTAATATCATAATTCAATGCAGATAAATCTAAAATTAGTAAGTTGCCAAAAAATATCAAACCAATTAATTAATTCAAATAAGTTGAAAGAAAATAAATATATATATAATTATCAATATATATAAGGTTATAATAAAAAGGAAAATTAAAAAATACCTTATGGAAAACATATAAAAAGGAAAAAGAAGTAACTTAAGTTATTCATAGGGGGTTGAATGTAAGGTTTTCTTATAAGATGAATTTGTATGTTATATGATCCAATAAAGCGAAATGCACTGTAATTTCACATTTAAGGAGGATATTAATGTAATTAAACTTCTTTGATATACTTCTTTGAGATATATATATATATATACTATCCATCACATTTGACTAATGGTCGTTAGTCAGAGTGATTCAATGTAAGGTTTTATTTAATGAGTGGGGTGTTTGTTATGGGGCAAAAATAAATGGACTGAATTATAATTATACTTAATAAGAGGGGTAGTAAGTGTAATAAACCCTTTATATAATGCTAAATATATAAGCTTTGCCTTCTCTTCTTTCTTTTCTCTTTTTTTTACTAGGGACACAAAAACACACATATTGTTAAACTCTTGTTCATGCAAATAAGTGATTTGACAAATGCTATTAACTTCTTTTTTCCTTTTTTTTTTTTTGATAAAATCGATCATTTTACTTATTTCAATTCAATTAAAATGTACAATGCGAGGAGCAATACTGACTCCAACAAAACAATTAATATCATTGAAACAACAAATACAACATATGCATCTCAACCTAGCACTCAATCGAGAGAGAAAAGACTCTAATGCTAGATATCGAAAATTTCGCATAAGAGAAATCAAAACAAATAACAACCAATAAAATATATTTTACACCTACTATAACTACTTATCTCCATTTCATTAGATCCATATAAACTATGGCATAGTCCAATGAAAACAACAAAGAGAAAGAGGAAGGCAAAATGAGGGTGCTCTAATCTAGTCCGTCAACAATAGTAACTGCGACAGGATAATTAGTCATTATTTTCTTTAAATGGATCATTATATTAAGATACGATCCCCATAGTTTTAGTTCTATTTTCTTTTTTGAAACATAAAATTGGAACACACATATTGCAAGATCAAACTTCAAACTTATAATAACATAAAATGTTCCTATTGTAATCGTTTTCCACTGCGATGCAAATTGTTCTTTGCTGTTTTAATAGATACAATATAAATGAATGATACTCATTCCAAAAGAAAAAAATCAAAAGGAAGAAAAGCGATAAAGAAAACATGTTCAAACTTAAACTTAGAAAACATTATGCATCTTCTAAAATAAGTGGGAAAACATTTTTGTAATTAGACAATATGACAAAGGTTGTATGTGAAATTGTGAGCCAATGTCCTCATTACATGGATTTGCAAATTCAGATAGTCTATTCCCGAAACCTAATTTTGGCCCATTTGACATTGGGCTGGAAACTAAACAAGAAAGTTTTATTGACATTACACGAATATTTGTAACTCTAAGCTCATAAAATCAATAAAATTGCACTAGCTAATATATATATATATATATTAACTAGCTAATATGTTTCTTATAGTTGGTCTAATATCTTCAAGCAAAATCAAATATTTACAATAATGCATGCAAAGTTTGAGGAGTAACTACCACCACAATGGTCTAGTAGTTAAGTCTCTAACTTTTCATTTGAATGTCATGAGTTCGAATGTCACAAAGGACGTGATTATGTTAACCAAGTTAAATTATATATCTCATCTAACTTTGCCAAAATTATAGGAATATTTCGTGGTGGTTAGCCTCCTTGTATCGAGATAATCATTATAAATCTTAACCCAAATAAATTCTTTTGAAAAGTGTGAAACAAACTTCCCAAAACCGAATATAAATTATTCAGAATCTTAACAAAAAAAAAAAAATAGATTAAGCACGAAACATTATTATTTTTTGTTCGACTTACTAGCCAATTGCATATTATGAATCAAACTAGCTGTGTATATTACATGAAAGTTTATTGCGACAGTAAATTGTCTTAGTATTTATTTTGAATCAAATCGGCTATCTACACTCATAAAGTTAATTTGATTTGGATACGACGTCTTTTAAATGACTATTGGCATAATGAAAAATTTTATATTCAAATTCACTTTAAAAACATAATTGATGATTAAAAAAAGTATAAGTGAACTCCATTTACATCGAGACTAACTCTTTGAGATGTGGGGGAAAACATATAAAAAGACTTTCTATGTTGTTTATCGTTATGCTTAGACAAACATAAATTTTACTTGCTGTTGTCTCCTAATTAAAGATCAAAATGTTAATCATTACTTAGCATTCAATTTTTTTAACGGTTTTAAATTTTAGGGCAAACTTCATTTTGCTCCCTGTACTATAGGAAATGCATCAAACACTCCCCTATACAACAAAAACCTTCAAATATCCCATCATTTGCCCAAAAACCCCTTCAAGCCCCCCCCCCCCCCCCCCCCCCCCCCCAATATATTAATGGACAGAAATACCCTTGATTTACATTAAGCTATAAATTTATTTTTTACCCGTCTATTATAATTCATAGCACTTTGTCCCCTTACGATTACATTTCAGTATAATTTGATTCCAAAATTGATTTAATGCCAAATTCATTAAATAATTTATTCTTCAATGAAATAAATAGTAAAATATGTTTATAGTATTATGAATAAGACATATTAAACTTAAAAAAGTCTCACATAAATGTTATATATCTCTTAATATATTATTTTCTTTTGTATATGCTACTACTATAATTTTATTTTAAATAACTATTGATAATCCATGTTATTCATTGTTAATTTTACTAAAATTAATCATTTATTTTTTAAGTAATATAATACTTATTAAGATAAAGTGATGAACCTATCCATATCATCATCTTATTATATGGCATGTACACACCTATTTATGAGCACAAATTTTCTTTATGTTAATTAGTCATAAATGCTTCTCTTTTTTACTCCTTCTTTAATTAGTGTAAATAATACTCCTATGTGAATAAGACGTGCATACATAGTTCAAGATATATTAAGTAAAATATTACAATATTTACTTTTGCTTTTATGGAAGTGCAAACAAAATTAGAAAACACAAAATAACAAGAATGTTTTCTAATATCCATTAATGCAACTAAGATATTGAATAAAAAGAAAAGAGTAAATTTTTTCTATTCTTTCTAGGGGAAAAATTATAATACATTAGCTAAATAAATTTACATGAAATAATTCAAAACTTATTTTTATCCTTTTTATATTATAGAAATTATATCTGCTTATTTATTTAATTTATAATTAATTCAAGGGATGTATATTTAACAAAATTATCATTAAATAAAATTTGGGATTAAATTAATTAAATTATAATCAGAGAGGAAGCAAAGTACTAGATAGATTGTAATAGATGAGTTCTAAGTGATTTTATCATTTTAAATCACGGGTATTTTTGTCTGTCAATGTGTCGAAGGGGGTGTTTGAAAGATTTTTTGACAAATAAGGGGGGTGTTTGAAGACTTTTGTTGTATAGAGGGGTGTTTGATGCCTTCCCTATAATACAGGGGAGCAAATTGAATTTTGGCCTAAATTTTAAAATGGGCAATTTTGTATTTTTATGGTTACAGGGCATTTCTGTTATTTGGAGCTACTTTAAGGGCAATCTGCTTAAAATTTATTGCCGAGGCATATATCTATGGGCTTTACGCGGGTCCCGAGTAATCTTTTTTGCTTTATAGCCAAACTTTCTTTTTTCTCACTCTTTAGTAATGCACCTCCATGAAGCTATTCTCTCCAATTATTAATTGTTTTTGTTTATGATGGGAACATAATTTGCACCAAATATCTCTTTGTATTCTCTCTATTTTTGTTATGAATAAGCTCATATAAACTTGAATTTGCAAAAGAATATAGTGTTATAAGACGCTCCATGAATTTTCATCGGCGTTGACCTTCCTATGTTCAAGTCTGGAATAATTAAAAGGGTATTCATATCAATTATCAAAGAATATATTAGCTTAATACATAAAAGTCTACCTCGAAACCCTAGTGAAAAAGGTAGTCGTAGCTCCTTGGGATGACATACACAGAAACTCTAATCTTCATAAATTTTTTGAGTTTGACTCATAGTGTGGTTCATCCAATATTATGTTAAACTGGTCCATCAAAAGCACAAATCACCCAAATAATTTAATCCCGATTTAATTGATTTTGAGCTTGATTAGGGTCCAAAACGAACTCGACCCTCATCAGTGAAGCTCGGCTCGAACACGATCGCGAAACTCCTAAGATGAAACAACTTGAAATCAAAGGACCCTCGTTAAGGTAGAGCTGGGGTTAATCCCAACTTAGACCCTCCGACGATAAAGTGAGTAAATAGACTCAAATGATCGAGATCATTAAATGTAGATATGGAGTAATGAATGTCATACCTTATTATGATAAATGTGATGATATATTTATAATTGTGAGTACTCTGTACGGATCAGAATGATCCACGTGACTTCATCTCAGATTGTTAGACAAGGCTCGTCAACGGTTGAGAATGTAGGCTAATCGGGTCGGGTGGATCTGGTCAACCCGAACCCAAACCAAAAGTCACGAATCTGGGAGTGTTTGGTGAATATAACCAAGTATATGGGGTAAAATTGTCTAAGGGTCATTTTGACCCAGAGCCCAATATACATGCCTCTGATTGGCTCAATCCAAGAAATTGAAAATGAATCCAAATACTTAATTACATACGTAATTGATCCCTAATATTCAACTCACAAGCTTATTTAAAAAATCTCATTCCCCTTTAGTTGTGCTATTTTCTCCACAATTATGCAAATGTAAATCCTATTTTTTGTTACTTAGATAGAAAGAAAATCTAGTGCAAGGCTAACTAAACTACTTTTGCTCACGTTCACGTCTTTGCTTTATGCACTAAATAATGCTTTATCTGACTAAGAAAATCACTTAAATTTAAGTGACAAAATCATGTTTTTAATAGCATATTAGTTCTAGGTTTAAGATATTCTAATTGATTATAAGAATGTTGACTACAATGACTAATTGACTAGTACAATAATCAATTTGAACTTGGAATCTAATTTCCTATATACAGGATTTTTACCAATTATACCAATTCCTCATAATATTGTGGGGAAAACCCTTGACTAGATCGACGATCAAGTTCAAATCAATCAAGAAATCGAACATTGGTTACTGAAATAATCTACACTAAATGCTCAAGTCAATATAAATTATATGAAAAGTGTGCTGTAGTTTCTAGAAAGGATTATTTGAATATCTCTACTATAATCTAATATTTTTCCTTCTATGCTCAATTACAAGCGATAGGACAATAATATATATATATATATATATATATATATATATATATATATAACCCCAACCAAACTGCTCTTGAAAAAGGATCAACATGTCTAAATAGAATAAAGACCCGCTTGTTTTACATATGGCGTCTAATCCGACATTTGAGCCGGTTTTCAAAATCATTACTGTCTATTATGATGATGTATAACTCATTCGTAAGCTCCACGTGGATTCGTACAACACATTCGTTACAAATCTCTATAGATATCCCAAATCAATAACCTGATCAGGTATGCAATTTTTTTATACGCCGCCACTATTTAAACTCATAATGATGTCCTAACAAAAACTCCAATTTAAGCATCGAAGGGTCAACGCCAAGATCGCCCCGACTAGCCTAAGTTGTGCTCTTTTGTTTTCAGATCATTAAGGAAGTTTATTAATTTAGAAAATTTAGTATCTACATATTTTCCAAATCAACTACTAATAATTCATTTTTATTTTCTTAAAATAGCCTAAAAATATCCATAAATCATAATCATTCTATTGCATTTGGTCATACCATTAGTATTGTGAAATCATATGAGCATAATTGCTCACAAAAAATGAAAGAAAAAAAATTGATTATATACAATTTATTTTTTGTTATTTTAAATTTACAAGAAATACACACATATGAGGGGGGTATATCCGAAATTTTTGCGAACAACAAGGGTCAAATGTCGGACACGTTGTGTTATGCTCTTTTTCCTTTATATTCTTCTTGGTTTCTCTTTATTTTGCTTTATTTCATTTGTTTTTTCCCTTTCTTTGGTACCTTTAAATTGATTTTTTGACCGTTGCTTTTTTCCACCTCAACACAACGTCTCTTTCTCTCTCTCTCCTCACACGTACAGCGACACACACACACAACTGGTGATCAAGCATTCAAGCAACAACTTCTGCATTCAGGTACGAATTTTTCTCTCATTCCGTTCGCATTTCAGTGTTTTTGTACTCGTATTTCTCTTCTATACAGTCGATATATATATATGTGTGTGTGTGTGTGTGTGTGTATCTGTCGGAGCTCAAGGAGGAAAGTATGAATCGTAATTATTATATCTTCGAACAATTTTTAGTTTCTTGCTGTATTATGTTTTTTCAGCTCCGGATTCTGTTCGTAATCCTGTTTCCTGATGATTTTCGTGAATTGAGTTGTGATTTGTGAAAGGTACGCATATGTTTTTTGTCATTTCATCAAAATCAAACTTGTGTATGGATGTTATTGCATTATCTGTTGCTGAATTGCTTGAAATGTTTGCTTTCTCGTGAGGATTTTGATTTTTTCATAAGCTCATTGTTGCTTTAGGTTTATGTCATTAGGTTTTGGTTTTCAATTTTCCTTTTTCTTGTTTCGTTGCAATTGAGTTTTTGTTAAATTTAGTTAAAAATATTGATGTTCATATTTAGTGCTTAGTGTTGATTACTTGTTGGGAAAATCTCATTTTTTTGTTCCGTAATTGTGGCTGAGTGAACTTTTAGTCCCGAGCGTTATATAAATCTCACATTGCGTCCCATAACCCGTCAAATATCTCACTTTGGTCCAACTGAACATTCCGTCCACCATTTAACGGTCAACTCCGTTAGTCAACAATTTGACCTATTTTTTTGGGAGAATTCACGTGTGAATGCACTTACACATGAATTATATTCAATATCACGTGCCACTCACACACAAAATCTCCCCAAAAAATGGGTCAAAATGTGAGACCAACGGAGTTGACCGTTAAGTTTTGGATGAAAATTTCGGTTGGGACTAAATGTGAGATATAGAGAAAGTTATGAGACTAAATATGAGATTTAAAAAAAGTTTGAGACTAAAAGTGTACTCGGGCACAATTACGGGAAGAAAAATGCGATTTGTCCATTAATTGTTTTTCTTGTTTTTTCTCCCAGAAATGAGACTTGATTTTTTTATTTTTATAATCGTTGTTGTTTCTTTGTTCCTTTTGGTGTTGGGATCCTACATGTTTCCGTCGCTTTTTCCATGATAAATTTCATATGCAACTTTTCCTTAGTTCCAAGCAGGATCAATTGTCTGATTTAATCATGTGATGGACTATTAAACATTGCTTTAGGCCTTTATTTTGTTTGTTCCCACTACTTTCTGACAAAGATTGTCACCTGGAGATTGGTAACTTTTATAAATCACTCAAATACCACTTGTCTTTCACTTTACTTTTTATCCTATCAAGGTAACTACAAATAAATTATTTTTTCCATTTAATCACTCTAGTCTTAGTATTTAGTAGTTTCCTGCATATCTTGAGACTTTTTGTGATAACTAATCTGAACATATTGATATGTTTTTGCATCTTGCAACTTATGATTGTTAAACTTGAAGGTTGGGAATTGCATTTTTGTGTCAATTTATTAGCCATCTTTGAGTCTTCTCAGTATCTTCATATATCAAAGTAAAGAATTTTTACTTCCCCCTAATGATTATTTCAATTGTTTTGTATTGAATAGCCTTAATTTGTCTCTTGCTTTCTTCTTCAAATACTTATTCTCCTTTTTGCAGAGAGAGGATTTCCTTATGAATCTTGTGGGAACAACAAGAAAACTCCCGCTTTGTGATTTCCATTTCGATTCAAGCCTTAAAAACTCTTAAAGGGTTCATAGAGTCGACAGCTTCGAAGAAAGAGATGGGATGTTCTACATCTAAATTAGATGATGAAGAGGCTGTCCGGCTTTGTAAAGATCGAAAAAAGTTCATTCGACAAGCTGTTGAGCATAGAACCAAGTTTGCCTCTGGACACATTGCTTATATACAGGCCATGAGAAGAGTTTCCGCAGCACTTCGAGAATATATCGAGGGGGATGAGCCCCGCGAATTTTCATTGGATTCATTCACAACACCAGTAAAGAAAACTACCCCGGCTTTTATCTCCATATCACCAAACACCTTCTCAGTAACACCGTTTAAATCCCAAACCAAAATAAATTACTTTAAATCAGGTGGAAATTCTTCTGTTTCTGTTGAGGAGAGACCGCCTCATTCACCCGAAACGTATAGAGTCGATGCTTACACTCCCGTGCATCATTTTGGAATGGAGAGTGTTTTCGCAATGCAATCTTCTCCTATGAGCTCTTCGTTTTTCCAGTACTCCCCTAATAATAGACCGAATTATGCTCCACCGTCTCCTCAAACGTCACAGTGGGATTTTTTTTGGAACCCTTTTTCGTCATTGGATTACTATGGTTATCCCAATAGGAGCAGTCATGATCATGCAATGCTGGACGATGAAAATCAAGTTCGACAAGAGGAAGGCATACCTGAGTTAGAAGAGGAAACAGAATATGAAGAAATTGATGATAAGGTAAATAAGAATGAAGAAAAGGATGAAGTTGACAACTTTGACAAAGAAGAAGTTGTAGTGGAAGATGTTGATGATAGCGATGATGATAGCGATTGCGAAACGGATATAGAATGTGAAGCAGAGGACCATATCCAAGGATTACAATCCCGAGAACAAGAAAGCATAGAAGTAGTAACAAAAGCTCAAAATATTGGTCAAATGAGTTGTAATAAGGAAACAGCAGTTGCTGATTGTGAATCAAAAGAGGAAACGACACCAGGATTTACTGTTTATGTAAATAGAAGGCCCACGAGTATGGCAGAAGTTATTAAGGATCTTGAAGAACAATTCGTGGCTGCTTGTAAGGCTGCTGCTGAGGTGTCATCCATTTTGGAGGCCAGTAGAGCTCAGTACTCATCATCATCAAATGATCTCACAGGTCCGGTGACAATTATTTGATTATTTTGAGATTTTTTTTTTCGCCGTTTGAATATGATACTTAATTAAATGTGTTTCCTAAACTGATACTTGATACTTGTTACTGAAGCATGACTTTTCTTGTAAGATGCTTGAATTGGAGTCCATTAGGTTAAATTTTTTAGTTATGGTATGTCGAGGTACATCAATTTCATTTTCTCGAAATAGTTTAATTTAAAGAATAATCTTCTGGATGAGTTGCTTATAATCACAAACCATCCATATTCTTCTTTCTTTTGAATTCTTGATAACTCCTTCATCATTTGTTTAGACGTTTTCAATTAAAAAGGGTGGGCAAATGGCATTCTATCATGCATTAACAAAATGTCCAAAATATTTCCCTCAATTTTAACAGAATACGCCCTTAGTTATCCTCCATAATCCTGCCCAAAGTCTAATATTATTAAGGACTGCCTAAAGTATGGCGGCCTCTATTTAATATGTCAAACATATATTCTTTGATCCCTCTAAATTCGTTTGAAACCCGTCATTTGTTTTCGGTTGCAGCATTGAAGATGTTGAATCCCGTAGCATTATTTAGATCGGGTTCATCTCGATCATCATCATCATCAAGATTTATGATCAGTACTTCAACTTCAAGAGAAGAAGGCTTCCAAAGCAGCAGTGACTTCTTTGAGGAGTCGTCGTCCACATTTTCCGGGAGTCACCAATCAACCTTGGACAGATTATATGCTTGGGAAAAGAAACTTTACCAGGAAGTTAGGGTATGCCTCTAAAACCAGAGAACTCCACCTAATGAAGTCCCGTGATAATCACCACCACACGTGTATGGTGGAACCCCCTTGTGGTTGGTTGTGATTGTTCGGGGATTCAGTATTCTAGAAGCTTCTCTACAGAATATTTTTTATTGACAAGTTATTTTAATTTCTCCCCGTGTAATGTTGTGGTCTATTAGGGATTACATTATCTCAGCCCTTATTATGACATTAGAACTTTAAATTTACTATTATCAGTAACTTCTTTTAATATCTTTCTATCTAAAACAGGCTGGTGAACGGGTTCGGTTAGCATACGAAAAGAAGTGTGCACAATTAAGGAATCAAGACGTGAAAGGCGATGACCCTTCTTTTGTAGATAAAACAAGGACTACCATAAGAGATCTGCATACTCAGATAAAAGTTTCAATACACTCAGTTGAAGCTGTGTCAAAGAGGATTGAGACTTTAAGAGATGAAGAACTCGAGCCTCAGCTATTAGAATTGGTGCAAGGGTATGTTTCAGATCCTTTCTCTTAGTTCTTTCCTTATGAAAATTGTTAAACTCTATTGTATAGAATACCCACAGCCCTACCCTTAAGAGTTTTCCTAATATCCATATATTTCAAAAATGGTATTGGTAATGCTTATGTCATATTGTCTAGGACTATTATTCGTTCTTATTTTCTTGCTATCAAAGTTTGATACCATCTTCTGTTTACAACCTAAAGGAATTTTTCTAATATAAAAATATTTCAATAATGGTATCAGTAATATTTATGTTTTATTCTCTCAGCTATTATTCGTTCTTATATTCTTCATATCCAAGTTTCATAAACTCCCAGGGGAAATGCTTATATAGACCCCATGTTCATATCTATCTATACCACTATAAAAGTATGGATTTTGAAAGTTGTTTCTTCCAATTGTGATATTACGATATTACCTTTACTTAGATTTACTACCACCTTTGTTTAAATAATTAAATAATTATTTGAGACTCTACATTAACTACCCTTGCTTAATTAAATAATTAAATTAACAACATTTGAGACTCTACATTTTCTTGGAATCCTTCACCTGAAACTGCCGGCAAACTCAATCGTCCCCCTAATGAATTCTAATATTAAGAACTAATAATTTCTATTGAATATTCTTCTTCAATAGGTGCTATAGCATACACGTTATATTTTGACAATACAACACTAAATCCTTTATGAAAACGTACTTACCATTATAATATATTGAAAATTTTACCATCATCTTTATTATAGCAAATGATTTTATAATATTTAAATAAAAAATTTTGTTTAAATATATGTATGAAATGGTTATTCATGTGCAACACACATGCAATTTACTAGTACACCAAAATGTTCAGATCAAGCCACATTGCCTCATGGGAGTAGATGTTGACATAGCTTGATCTGAACTGTCTGGTGTTAGCACCTGTCCGATGCAAGCATTTTCCCACTCCCAGTCCTTTTAGTGGGCCCACTATGCTGACGTGCCATGATTCTTCCTAGACTGAGGATGCATGTGTTATTTGAAGTTAAAGGAATCAAGAAACTGTGATCAAATGACGGAACTAAACTGGTTTACCAATTATCCGACAGGTTATCAAGAATGTGGAAGGTGATGGCAGAGTGCCATCAAATGCAAAAGCGTACTCTAGATGAAGCCAAGATTTTACTAGCCGGAACGCCTTCAAAACTCTCAGGGTCAAAGAAGTACACAATAATGTCGCCATCCGAGCCACATAGGCTAGCCCGTTCAGCTGCTAACCTAGAGACCGAGCTCAGAAACTGGAGAACTTGCTTCGACTCATGGATCATTTCTCAACGATCCTACGTGCATGCGCTCAAAGGATGGCTCTTACGCTGTGGCGGTGCGGACCCCGACACATCAAAATTACCATTCTCTCCCCGCCGATCCTTGGGGGCCCCACGGATATTCAACATTTGCATCCAATGGTGTAAATTCTTGGACACCATAGGGGAAGCCCCGGTTCTTGATGGGATGGACTTTTTTGCTGCGGGCGTGGGCTCGTTGTATGCACAGCAGCTAAAGGAAGATTCCAGAAGGCTCTCGAGTGGGTCGAAGAGGTTTGGAGGGGAAATGGAGGTGGTGGAGGCTGGCCACTTTGAAGATGAAGTGGTGACTGCTGAGAAAATGGCTGAGGTGGCTATAAGAGTGCTATGTGCCGGAATGTCGGTTGCTGTGAGCTCATTGACAGACTTTGCTGTAAGTTCAGCTGAAGGGTATGAAGATTTGATCAAGCAATGGGAGAATGTGAAGCAGCATAAGAGTTTGCATGGAACAGAAAAGTAGGTAGGTGTTTTGTTGTGGGATGTTTAATTTAGTGGAAATTCAATGTATATTTATAGATTAACTTATTTTGTGAGAAATACATAAGCTAGCTTTAGATCTATACATCTTCAGTACTTTGATTGAATTTTTATTTTTTTTTGGTCCTGGAGATGAAAACGAAGGTATTAATTTTGTGACAAACGGAGAGGATAAATATAGCTGAGTTTGGCAAGAAGATTAATGGTTTAGCTTTGTTTGATTTTGTAGCAAAATCCTAATAAGGAAATGGAATAGTGTTTAATAAGTTATCAGTTTATATTATTATATAAAATCGAAAGTGCAAATACATCTTTGTTCAACTTGAACATTTTCAATCGACAATTTGCATTTATTGATGATTCATGTTAATTATAGGGAACATGCATATTCAAATTAATAAACCACACACACACACACATAGAAGATATATATATATATATATATATATATATAGCTTCTATAAATAAACTACTAAATTTAAAGAATTTTATTCATATCTGGTCACATACTTGTATATACCAATATTATTGCATCGGGTAATAGCATATAACATAAAATACTACTTATTTTGAGACAAACTGTATACATCAATAATATCATACACAAATGATATATATCTTGTACTTATATCAAATTGGACCAATGGGGTGGAAGCCAGTGGTGCAAGTTTAAATTTCCTTACACACGATTTCATTATGATAGTAGATCTGGTCATGTTGTAATTATGAATGATTTTAAATCACTAAGTAGTAAGCACCCTCTTGGGGTTCAAAGGTGATGGCTTTGCCCACTATGAGATATGTATGGTTCAATCTCATTAATTAGATTGGAACCAAATATATATATATATATATATATATATATATATATATATAAAAAGAAGATCAGCACATAATATTGTAATTCGATTAGAAAAAACAAGAAAAAGAAACCAATACATTGATACTAGTTACATAATGATATCAAGAAGTTCAAGACTTGGGACCAAGGAAACTACATCTCTTCAGGAATGTGGTTTGTCCAAGTTTATGTATTCAACCGTTTCATCTACTAATGATGGATTACGCAAAACATTGTCTATCATTTAGAGAGTAAAAATGTCTTTCTTTTTATAATAGTATAGATAGATGAATCATGCTTGAGAAATCGACCCAAATTTTCTATTAATTTTATTTACTTTTTCTTTGATATTAAAATATTATAACCCATAGTGTACTTTCTTTTTATAAAATCATTTAAACGATCTGTAAAAGTCTTGGTCAAACAATATTGCTACCAATTGGCCGAGTGTTGGTCAAACACTTTTTCCTTATCTACATATAAATTACATGAAATTGTCTTATTTAGCAATCTAAATTGACGTATCTACTATAAATCTTTATGCCATATGTAAGATAACAAGTATGAGCATGTAACAGTAATGAGCCGATGTTTAACATTTTTTTTTAATTTAAAAGGGAAGGGAATACCCTACATATTTAGCCCGACAAACCAGAGTTGATAGTTATAATCTTGAGCCATAAAGACTCTATCTAGCTCCATAAAGGAGGGGAGAGCCACAACTTGTGGCAGCCTGGATTCGAACCCAGGACCTCTCACATAAAGTGGGAGGTGGATACCACTAGACTAACAGGTCTTGGGTCTATGTTTAACATTTTCGAGATATGCTTCTTGACAAATTATTTTCCTTTAAATGTTCATTTTCTGTGTGTCAAGTCTCATGAATTGAAACTCGTATTTAAATAAATTCTCAGATTTTAAAGTAGAAAATATTGACAAATTAACTAGCAGGGTTCGATCTATATAATCATTGTTAGATTTCCTTCTCAGGTCATAGAAAATAACAATACTTGAATATTACCTTATATTAAGTCATAATAGCAAATGATCTAGTATTTGATGTTTTATAAGATAGATGTGGTTTTGTAAATCGAATGCCAAATGGAATAAAATCGAGATGAAAAACATCTAGCTTTTTTTAATTTGGCTTTATTATAATATGTCATTCTATTTTTGCAAGTCAATTAAAATACACTTAATCTTTTCAAAAATCATATTAACTTGTTATTTGACTAGAAAGCGCAACTACATCGTTTGTCAAATTAAAGCTTTCCAATCAATAATTACATATGTGCACATATTCAAATAAAGAAATATATGTATTAGCTTCTATAAGAGAAATAACATGATGTGAATGATTTTATTTCGTATTTTAATGGCCACATGTAGAGTCACATACATGGCATCTGACATTTAGATGGAAATAAATCACTACTTATTGTGGAAGCAAGACCTTTATATCAATAATACCACAAAAGATTCCATATATATATATATTATGTTATATTGTCATATTATATATATTTTAGGAATGCAATTTCAATTTTTCAAACAAAATCAACATAGTAGTGAATCCAGATGTTGATTTTGTTTGAAAAATTGAAATTGCATTCCTAAAATATATATAATATGACAATATAACATAATATATATATATATATATATATATATATAGGGTATGGATCAAATACATCCCTATACTTTAGGTAAGATATAAGACCTAATCTAGACCATTTAAACAATTTGATCCCAAGGTTCATATTTAAAGCCATTAATTTGATTTTATCTTTAATTTAGTGATGATAAGGGCATTTTAGTTAATAGGTATAACAATTAATTGGTAATTTCCAAACATAAATTAATCAAAAAAGGATAAACAATAAACTGTTAACAGATTGCCATGGCTGTCAACCGCTTTTACAATTCAAAAATCTGCAACTTCACTCCTCTCTCTCTCTCTCTCTCTCTCTCTCCGCCGCGCCGGAGTTGAGTTCGGAGGATCAATTTTTTCTCATTTTCGCAACGATTATAGTAATGGAGGCAATAATTAGAAAAACTAACCTGCAAGTTCTGAGTATATAGAGAAGAATGATGTTGTTTCTCTCTCTAGAATGATGTTGAATGTTGATTCTCTCTCTAGAATTTCCAAACCTTCACAGCCAATCTTCGATTAAAAAAAAAGGTATAATGAATTGAAATCCGACAGAATTGAAACTAATCTGCAAGTTTTGAGTATATAGAGAGAATTGAAGATGTTGCTTTAAAGAAACAAATAGAGTCTCTGCAAACGATTTTGCTCTATGAACAAGACAAATAGAATCTCCAGGAACTGCATTATACAGTAAATATATTGTATAATTAGTTCTAATATACTGTATAATGAGTTACAATACATTGTATTATGAGTTATACCATAATGTATAATGACTTATAAGATACTGTATAATAATTATAAAATTGTAATTGTATGATGTATAAACACACTCTATAATGGAGTGTAAGATACCGTATAAAATGTTATAATATACTGTATAGTTGTTTATAAGATACTATATAATGGTTTGAAATCACTAATTATATGTCACTAATCACACACTGTATATTACAGTTGTATTTACTGTATAATGTGTTACAAACTACTGTATAATGGTTTATAAGCTACTGTATGATGGTTTAAAAAATCACTAATTGTGATGTCACTAAATACTACATTGTATATCACCACTCATCTACTGCGTTTTGCTTTAAAAAAAATAATAATAAATATATATTTTAAATTTCCGAAAGGCAAAAACTGTTTTTGGAATTTGGTCCCAAACTCTACTTCAATCTTGTAGGAAACGTCGTTTTAAAAACAACTCAGATACTTATCATAAGTATGCTGAGCACCACCCTATCGGGTCCAAATTCCATCGTTTTAATAGGTTTTTTCGCGTTTTTGTGTTTTCAGTCGGATTTTTATTTTTATTTATTTCCATTATTTTCGTACTTTACCTTGTTTATATTTACAGTATATAATGGATTAATTAGCTATTGGATTCACTGTATAATGACTTATATGATACTGTATAATAGGTTATAATATACTATATAATGTAGTACAAAATGCTGTATAATATATTCAACTGACTGTTGAAAGGAGCACAATCACATGTTGTATATCTCTATTGTATGAACTGTATAATGTAATATAATACGCTGTATAATTTAATATAATGAGCTGTATAATGTGTTCAAATCACAATATATGGTATATCACCATTATGGTTTACTAATTAAACAATATACAGAAATAACAGAACATTCAAAAATCAAAGCAAATAACAATGATGTAAGCAAAAACACATGGAATTCAATCTTTTCAGATTCTGGGTTTGCAATCTCGATTTTCAGAATTTTTTCGTGGGTTCAGAATTTCCAGAACATGTGGGTTTCAGAATTTTTTTTGTGATAATCGAACTAAATCTGAGGTTAATACGATTCTATAAATTGAATGCGTTAATCTCGGGCTGAAATTGTGATAATAAATGGCTATGTTCGTGGGTATCAGTTTTTGAGAAATTGTAGGAGATGATTGCCGTTATTTTTGATAAATGGGTGATGTATAATTTTGTCATTTTGTCCATTATACCCCTAATCGCTATTTTCCATTTTTTCCAGCCTGTTTATTCCTTATTCTTTGGACTGTTGAATTTAATGTATCCAATGATGTATATTGGGTCTTAGATCTTATCTAAGAGAGGGTATGTATTCGATCTTAACCCTATATATATATATATATATTTGTGCGACTTGGTTATGTCACAATCAATGATCATAAGCTACATAGAAAAAGGGTAAAATTGTCATTTTCCTAAAAATTCTCTGGCAAGTGGGATTTTGCTCTTGTGTTATCACAAGCCATTCACATGATCAATGAAATTATAAATAAAAACTGTAGCGCAATTTATTAAAAACAATTCAAGAAATTTATTAATAAGAGGAACAACTAGTATAATATTTTATTTAGATTTTTTTTTCATACAAAAGTAGGTGACAACAGTGAAACAACATGATTACATTTTAGCAAAAAACAACTTAATTATGTTAGCCACAAAATGTATCATTGGGGTAATATTATTATCTAGGAACTACATATAGCTCTCTGCAACACAACATATTATATATATATATATATATATATATATATATATATATAAAGCAGATAGCTAGACTTCATAATTTACAAAATTAATGAATCTAAATTTCGTTACGTACAAATAAACAATTTTATTCTAAAATAAACCGTCATCAACACTGACCACTGTTGATAGCTTTAACCAGATTCAATAAATTTATATACAAATTTCTGAAGTCCAAAAAATTTCATGGAGCTATTCAACACCTCTTTTTAAATCTTGTATGTCATTTGGGACCAACAGCTGTATTGGGTACATATAATTCATAGCATGATCAACTTATTGGAAACAATTCAAGAAATTAATTTATAAGAGAAACTACAAGTAAAAGATTTTATTTTAGATTCTCTTTACATACAAAATTAGGTCACGTAACAACAGGGAAACAATACAATTACATTTCTCACTACACGAAATTTTGATCCATTAATTTTCAGCAGGCGCGGGTGGCACAGTTCGCACAACAGAATATCCAGGATTTGTTCCGAAACTACTTCAGCATTTTGTTCCGTGATCCGATGGAGTTTTGATGAAAGCTTTTGTTTAACGACAATTTCCAGAAAGCCATTATTATTATTGTTATTATTATTATTATTATTATTATTGGTACTCCGAAAGTTACTATAAGGGCAATCAAAAAAATAATAATAATATGTTATTATAAGAAAGCCTTCATTTGGTATTATGCTGTCAGTTGAATTTTAAATTTTGGAAGCACTTCACGTCAAAGGACTAAAAAAAATTGCTATCTGAAATAAAAGTGCCTTTCTTTTTATAATGTTATAGGTAGATATATTATGCTTGAGAAATTGACTAGGAATACAAATCCAAATTTTCTATTAAATTTTGTTGCTTTTTCTTTGAATTTTTTTAACCCATAATGTACTTTCTTCTATAAAATCGGTCAAACGATCAGTAGAAGTCTTGGTCAAACACTATCGCCACCAATTGGTTCAGTGTTGGTCAAACATGCATTTTTTCCTTATATAGATATAAATTATGTGAAATTGTCTTATTTACTAATCTAAATTGATGCATCTATTATAAATCTTTAAGACCATATGTCTAATACAAGCATCATGTAACAGTAATAGGCTCATGTTTATTTCGAAGAATCGAACATTTATCAAGATATGCTTCTTGACAAATTATTTTTTGTTTACATGCATTTTCTTTGTGTAAATATTATTATGAATTTGAGCTCAAGTAGCAAGAATTAGAACTTGTATTTAAATAAATTCTTAGAGTTTAAATAAGATATATTGCAATTGACAAATGTATACAATCATTGTTAATTAGATTTCCTTCTCAGGTCATGGAATCTAAAAAATTGAATATTACCTTATATCATAATAGCAAATAATCTAGTATTTGATGTTTTATAAGATAGATGCGGTTTTGTAAATCTAATGCCAAATGGAATAAAGTCAAGATGAAAAATATCTAGCTTTTGTAATTTGTCTTTATTATAATATGTTGAACATTCTATTTTTGCTACTCACACTTAATCTTTTCAATCGACTTTGACCCAAGTTTATAGTATTAACTAAAATCCTAAAGACAATAACAATTATAAAATATTATTAATATTATTATTATTATTTGTATTATTGGAACACAAATAGATAGGCAATAATAATTAACTTTGTGAGAGAAGATTTGTTTTATATCATCTACATCACGATGTATCACCGCATCAAGGATGAGTACACTATTTTCCGTACTTGGATAAATGCAATGATAATAAATAATAAATTATGAAATTGGGAAAACTAACTCCTTTACTACATACCAAAAATTATTATACAATATCCATCTTTTTTCCCATAAATAGTTATATACAACTCAACGCATTACCAAAACCAGATACATGTTATTCTATAATGGCATATGAAAAATAAGAAAGTGCTTATCCAATCCACGAAAATATTCTTGAAATCAATAATCAACTAATCTTTGACTATATTGAACAATATAGCTCATTCTCTTGTATAAATACATCCAACAAAATGACAAATTACATGTGCAAACAATCATCTCTAAATACAAGCAATTCTAGATTATTACCAAACAACATGACAAGAAAAAGAATCAAACATAAGCAAATACCTAATGAGAGCAAAAGAAATGTCGTCTACAAAAACAGGGTGGATGGTTTGCTCAAGAAAGCGACTGATCTCTCCATCCTTTGTGGAGTTGAAGTGGGTGTAATAGTCCACAAACAAGAACAAAATAATTCAATTCTATGGCCATCTCCCGAAGTCTTTAAGGAAATGTTGGATAAATTTACTGATTTCTCAAATTTGGAAAGCACAAAAAAAATAGTGCTACACGAGAGCTATATGGAGCAGACAGTGAATGAGGAGACAAAAAATCTGTTGAAATCCAAGAAGAGGATTGAACAGAAAGGATCTCAATAATTACTGAATGAGTTGATTCAAGGTAAGGATTTTGATCAAATTAATTTGGATCAGTTGAATGGTTTGAATATATTTGCAAATGAAATGCTCAAAAAGCTTCAGAAAAGGGATAAAGAACTTAATGATGAGCAGCAACGAGTGCAAATATTGCCTTGTCCTTTCCAACCACCGCAACTCCCAACACAACCTCCTCATGACAATGATCCTGCTCCTTGAGTTGAGATGATGAGGTCATAGACATCTGGAGGATGTTGTTACATAGCGCGTTTCATATTTTGTAGTTAAATATTATTCATCTAAATACTTATATGCTTATCAGGAAAAAGTGTACGTATTAGTAAAAATATGTTTAATTTCATTATATCAAGAGAATTACTTATTTAATTTCTGTGAAGTTTTATAGCACTTAATTATAAAAAGTATCATTAAAATAAAATTAAGAATTAACTAGTACTTAAAAAAATAAACAAAATTCTAAAAATAGATTAAATTTAAATTCGGATGTTACATGTGCTTTATTTTAACCTAGATTCGCTCAATTGAAATGGAAAAAAATAGGAAAAAGATGAATATAAAAGACTAGCTAAATCTCAAGTTTGTTCTTACATGGTTATATACCTTGAAAACATATCATTTTTTTATGTAGGAACCAACCTTTATTATATATGAGTAAATATTTTCTAAGAGGTACAAAACTATAGAGAATACAACAATTTAAAAGCAAACAAAATACGAATATGCATGTATGAAAAAAAATGCTTAAATGCGAGTAGAAAGCTAATAAGACCGCTTATTTATAAAAGTGAAGAAACATGTTACGTTGACTAATTCTAGATGGAGGAAGTCACTTTATTGCATAACCGAATTGCAATATCAGAAATATTTTGAAAATAAATCATATTAATTATCTCGCAATTACATCGTTTCTCAAATTAAGGTTTTCCAAGAATCAATAATTACATATGTGCAAAATCAAATTGCGACATTTATTCAAGTGAAGAAACACATTACGTTGACTAATATTGCTGAATCAAATTGCAACATTAGAAATATTGCGAAAATCAATCGCATTAATTTTGTAATCTTATAAATATATCAAGGAGAGCTCTAATTATTTAAAAAATCAGATTAACTTGTTACTTAGAATGCGCAATTACATCATTGCTCAAATTGAGCTTTTCCAATCAATAATTGCATGTGTGCAATATTCAAATAAAGAAATTTATGTGAATGATTTCATTTCATATTTTAATGGCCACATAGTTATATACATGACATTTGATATTTACTGGAAAAAAATATACTTGCTTCGGAGACATGTCACATAAAATAATACCACAAAAAATTTCATTGATTTTGTTATATTCTCGTGTCATATATATAGGAAAAATTACATCTTGATGGACATAAATTTCCATATATATATATATATATATATATATAGGCTTACGCGACTTGGTTATGTCACAATCAATGATCGTAGGTTTCCTTATAATTAAGCTAGCTAGTAAGAGCCCTTTCAAGGAAAAAAATATATGTTGGATTTTATTGTTATGACTTCTTCTATTATAACATATCAATTAAGGGTAAATGCATTTTCGACCCCAACTAAAGTCGGTCGAAGCATTTTGGTACCTACTTTATCTCGAGTACTCAATCTTTGTAATTGTGACAAGTAGGTCTATTAGAGAAATAATTTGACTTAAATTGTGCACTCGACTACTTATACATTGCATGATATGGGCACTTTGCAGCCTATCCTATTATATTTTGTGCACTCGATTACCTATTGCATGATATGTGCACTTTTTTGGTACATAATTTAAGTCATGTCTAAATAATTTGACAGACTTTTCAAAGGGATTATTCTAAATTATTCACCTGGTGGATTTACTTGTCATAATTTACAAAGATTGGCGGGTGTAAAAATAAATAGATTAAGTACCAAATTGCTCCGACCGACATAGGTTGTGGTTGAAAATGCATTTTACTCATCAATTAATGAAAAAAAAACAATGGGAGTTATTTGCATCTACCTTCCCCGGGTATTACGTTTTGGCAAGGATCTCCCCTCATGTACTAAATTTGGCATCTATCACCGCTATATGGAAAAATGATTATATAAACTATCTTTTTTACCCTTAATATTTTTCTATTTTTCATTTCATTCCTTTCTTTTATAATCAAATAGAAAAAAGAAAGCAATTTAAAGCTCATAAAAATTCTTAATTAAAAATAAGGGAAAATTTTAATTATCATCCCTCACTTATACCACTATTTCAATTTTGGTTCCCTAGATATCGCACTCATCTAATTGACCCCTAACTTATCTCAGTTTCATCAATTTTAGTCCCTCCGTTAACTCCTCCGTCCAATAGTTAACGGAAGGCCAATTTTCCCTCCACAACTCATGATTTTGGAGCAAAAAAATCGAATTTCAGTTTTCTTTCTTTAAAATCAGATTTTACCCCCAAAAAATTCTATTTTCTCCAACATCCAAACACAAAAATGAGCTACTCATCATCTTCAACCTCAAATTCTCATTCTCACTTGCATTTTCCCTTGGATTGCTTGCACTTTCAATTGGATTGGTTTGTGAAACACCATTTGTTCTCCTCCTCTTTGCCACAAGTACTTTATTTTGCCCTTAACCACCACATTTTCTGCATTAGTTGCCTTTTTAGTAACATGTTAGTGTCGGCCATGAATTATTGAAAGAAGAATGAGAATTTGAGGTTGAAGATAATGAATAGCTCATTTTTTGTATTTAAGTATTGGAGAAAATGAGAATTTTTTTGGGGGTAAAATCTGATTTTAAAGAAAAAAAACTGAAATTAGACTTTTTGGCGCCAAAATCGAGCTTTTAGGAGGGAAAATTGGCCCTCCGTTAACTATTTGACGGAGGAGTTGACGGAGGGACCAAAAGTGATGAAATCGAGATAATTTAGGAGTCAATTAGATGAGTGCAATATCTAGGGGATCAAAACCGAAATTGATGTATAAGTGAGGGACCAAAAATGAAATTTTTTCTTAAAAATAACTAATGAATGTTTACTTTTAATTAGAAATATTTATAACAAATAATATACTACAAAAAAAAATTACTAACACCCCCCCCCCCCCCAAAACCCAAATAAAGTAATAAATTCTTATATCCAAAAAGTTCGTAACATAATTTTTTTCCCATCTCTAATACCCATTTTACAATCTTTTCATTCGAGAAAGCACAATATACAAAAATCTGAAAATTAAAAGAGCAGTTGAATCTCCTTGTTAAAAGACCCCTAGATGACTTTCGAGTATAAACTGAAGAGATTCTATATAGTATTTGATAATTTAGGCATTTCCTTATTCATTTCGCTATCATATTAGATATTTCAAAACATATAATATTTTTTTCCTAGTGAGTGTTTAAATTTCTCTTATATTATTTTACTTCTTATTTGTCTTCTCTCTACACAGAAAAAAAAAATTAAAAAAGAAAAAAGACGTGAATACAAAACTGGAGTTTGAAGTTAAAAGAAAATTAGTCTATTAGTTTTCTATTTTTTTAATTCTAAAAAGCATTAATATAAATCTATAATGATATACATATTTATTAATTGTTCATAAAAAAATTAAATTAAAACAAATCACTAAAGAACTACACAAAAGAAACTAAAAAAAACACATATTCAATTTTTTTGGGAAAAAGTAAGCTTTGTGTTAAATCTCATAAAGTGAAAACTACGCCAGGCACACATGAGATCTCAACTAATGTCAAATTTACAGTGAATGACTTTCCATATCCTATCCACTACTGCATTTACATTGTCTCTACCAATAGCAAATAATCTTCTATTTCTCTCAAGCAAAAAGTGTTTGTTTTTACAGCTAAGCAAAGTTCTCCCTTTACTAATGCGCGAGTCCCCCATTGTACTGACTCTCCCCACTCAAACTTTGTACGCACAATACCAAGCTTTTGCCAACATTGCCTGTATTCAAATTTATTTAAAATAAGTTTAATCTATTGTTTGTTATAATTATTTTAAAGAAAAACTTTCATAAGTGTAATTTTTATTTTATTTTTTATTTGTTAATAAAAAGAAAGGAATGAAATGAAAAACTGAAAATAGGGAAAAAATTAGGACAAAAAGGTAGTTTATATAATTTATTAATCACATAAGGGTGGTGGATGCCAAAATTTAATACATGGCAGGAAGTTTTTGCAAAAGCCCAATACCTCAGGGAAGGTGAACGCAAATAACCCAAATAACAACTGTAGCGCAATAGAAAATCAAAGTCTCATGAGATTAATTTTTGGGGTAAAAACAGTATCCTACCAAGCTTTTCGAGTTTCGACACTTTTTTATGCAAACTTTTTTTTTACATTTATTTATTTGAACTAATCGAATTTTACACAATTTTATCTTTTGGCATTTTCCGGCGGAATATTCAGCCGGAATTTCTCACATGCGACCCATGTGACCAATTTTTGGCTAAAAGTCTTTTTTGCCCTTAAATTAGTGAGCCCCACTTGAAACAAGGTCACAATTTTTTTTTTAAAAAAAAAAGAAAGAAAAAGATAAACAAACCCAAATTAAGAAAATATGTGTGTGTGTGTGTGATATATATATGTGAGTGTGTGTCTGTGTGTATATATATATATGTGTGTGTGATATATATATGTGAGTGTGTGTCTGCGTGTATATATATATATATGTGTGTGTGTGTGTGTCTGGGTGTATATATATATGTGTGTGTGTCTGCGTGTATATATATATATATGTGTGTGTGTGTGATATATATATGTGTGTGTGTGTCTGGGTGTATATATATATGTGTGTGTGTGTGTATGTGTGATTCTTATTTTTGTGTGTTTGTGCGTATATATGTGTGTGCGTGCGTGATTGTGTGTGTGATTCAAATTTTTGTGTTTGTGGGTGTGTGTATATATATATATGTGTGTGTGTGAGTCAGTGAGTGTGTGTGTGGGGGGGAGGGGGGGTTTGAAGAAGATAGGTTAGGGAGAGAAAAAAAATGGATAAATGGACAAATGACTAAGATGACCTTCAAATTTTGTGTTAAATTGCATTTTCACCCATAAATTGGTCACATGCGTTGCATGTGACGGAATCTCGGCGGAATATTCCGTTCGAAAATGCCAAAAGATAAAATTGTGCAAAATCCGATTAGTTCAGATAAATAAATGCAAAAAAAAAAAGTTTGTATAAAAAAGTATCAAAACTCGAAAAGTTTGGGTAGAATACTGTTTTTACCCCTTAATTTTTAAAGAAGTACAACTAGTAAAATGTTTTATTTTAGATTTTGACATACAAAAGTAGTAACAACTGGAAAGCAGCGCGAATAAATGTTGCAAATGATCGAATACATTGACACATGAGAAACGACTTATTTATTTGTAAAAATTACTAAAAATAGATAGATAGAGCACTTTCAAAGAAATGGAAAAAATATAGCACAATTTGATAAAAAAAATCAAGAAATTAATTCATAAGAGAAACAACTAGTCAAAGATTATATTTTGGTTTAGATTTTCTGGTATGTATAAAAGTAAGTAACAACAGGAAAACAACACAATTAAATTTCACATGCACTGCATTAATACATATATTTCACACATGAGAAACAACAGGAAATTCTAGCCCGCTCCCCGCTCGGCCAAACCTATGTGTATTTTTTGAAATAACTTACCAATTATATGACAAGTGTAATACACTCTTCTTGTGAAATACACTTAAATGCGGCCAAGCTGAGTCTGGGCAAGAATTTTCCAGAAACAACTCAGTCATAGTATTGGGTAATTATTATTGAGGAACTATATGTAGTTCCCTGCAACATAACATATATATGATATTTTTTAATGTAATATAGCAGTTATCTAGACTTTGTTAATTAGAATATTAACACAGGGATACCATGCATGATGGAATTTTGATTCATTTTATCTTTTACATTTTTCTGTTAAGTAATGGAATTTTGATTTATTTTCAGCAGGTAGCGTAGCAAAGACAATCGTAGCAGGGTTTAACACCCTTCCCGCTTTCAGCCCAGTCCACTTTCTTGCATGCTATGTTACACAAGGAAGAAGAACCTATGCTATGTACATGCAAACTTCGGTTTCCGCCATTTGCATCTTTGCATGAAAAATTAATCAAACATGAGGTTGTTATTCAGAAAGGTTTTTTTTCTTCTAAAATTTATAAAATATGCATCTAGGGAGAAAATTAATTAAAGGCATCTTAAATGATTGATTATTATGCCATGATATAATTCTCCTTACTAGTTTTAGACGCATCTTCACACCAAGGGGGGAATTCTTAGATCAACATATATTGTGTCTATATCACGCAATGGTAAATTGTAGCTAATGTACTTTTTCACTTAGTATATTCCATTTTAACTTGAAATCTCATCTTATACTTTATTTTATACGTACAAGTCATGTTTATAAAATCATGTCACTGTATATGTAAGAGAATTTTTATATTTGACGTGTGTGTATATATATATATATATATCTATGCATTCTACAAAATAATTTAGAACAAAGTACGTAGGCAAACTAATAGTTTTTAGCCTTTAATGATAATCTAGTGTAAATTAACAATACAGGCTAATATACTTCTTAACATGTAAGGGCGAAATGGAACACGAACAAACTACAAGGGAAAATTAATAAGAAGGAAAAATAATCTAATTATAAGAAATTGGCTTTTTGGAAATATGTACTATGTAAATTCAGTTCAGGTCATGTACTTTAAAATGATATTCCGATCGACTTGTATTTCACATCGCAATGCAATAAATTCCATATACATTATGTATATGTGAAATAAAATACAAAATAATATATTATTTTGAAGATGATCTGGAATGTGCATGTATATATGTATACACACACGTGCACACAATATACTGTGCTTGTGGTATTTATAGGTACATCTCCTTATATAGTAAAAAAGATTAATGCTATTTGAAGCTTCAAAGGTCACAATTAGCCAAAGCAAAAGTTTTTTTATAACTGGCAAGTAACACGCACTTAATGCGTGTGCATAACGGTGTATATGCAAAAACTGTATTTTTGAAAAGATAAGGGAAATATGAACACGTAAAACATTTTTTTGAAGCCAAATCTTGTTTATGATTGCTTGAATATGATTTATACCTGATTGATTCATTTCCAGCCTCTCATGATCGTTGCAATTAGAATAAATGGGAGGATAAAAAAACGAATGGTACTCTTACTCGACAGTTACATACAATTATTTGATTGACAGATCGAATATATTGATACACCAAAACACACGATACGATTAAAAAAACAATATGAACTAGTCGATGCACAATAATATTTTTTAAATTGAAGTTAATTGAGTTTAAATAATAGGCCATAATGAAATCCATTGTTAACTAGTGCCTTTAACATCTTTAAGGTTTGATGATTATTAAACTAAACTACACTTTCTTTCTTAGATTATGACTTTAATTTTTAATATATAAAAGAAATCTTTGGGTTATTCAAATTAATAATAGTATCATTTGCAATTTTAGTTTTAAGTTTTGCATTTCTTAAAGAGAGATTTTATTTTTAAGTTAGATTAACATGTTATTATTAATTTTACAGCGTGAATATATATATTCTAGTGATTGTCACGTTATTTAAAAACCATAAGGCTAAAATTTAGTTTTCGACAAAAAATTGGTAGCAAGAGAACATAAATTATGTAGGTAGATTGGATCTATTATCGGATGCACCGAGAGAACATTAACAAAACTAGTATGAGTTTTGAAAATATTTTAAAGACTCGTTTGATAATCATATTTCAAAAGATGTGTCCAAAAAAAGCTTCGAACTAATATGTAAAACACTATAATCCAACATGTTATTTTTCATTTTGACTTGGTCCATGCATAAACACAATTGTTTTAACTTATCTATGTGTTGCTTTCGACGAGTAGTCTCATTTAATTTAGAATTTTGCACTATAACTAAAATTGGGGTAACTCGAATTAATCAACTTTGAATTCGAATGGAGAATATTTGCGTTATAGTTCAAGTGAGTTTGAATTAGACTCGATAACCAAGTCTACCTGCTCATATTAGATCAAAAATTTCGTCCCTATATATGTAACTTTAGGTTGTTGAATATCCAAATTGTATTCGATTTGGGGTCACATATTGATGAAATTGGCTTGGATTACTAAAGCCTATACTTTGCAAGACCACATACAGTATAGAATGATAAGAATTTAAAAGAAAGAAAAAGTTAATTCGGGATTTAGGGTTTAGAGTTTAGGGTATTAATGCAAATATAACCAACGTTTCGTTTATATGCTGCAAGGAATTCTTTCCTTGTTAATTTTTATGAAGTGTTCAGCAACTGATTCTGCAACGCTACTTTTAGTGGGAAAGTTCCCTCCAATTTTTCGTGAGGCGAATTTTTTTGACCAAGGCCAGCTACGAATTTAGCAAGCAACAAGATTGTTTCTAAAATATGCAATGAAATTATTTCTAGCTAATCTCAATTTTCAAGATGGCAGCATACGAAAGGCATTGCTTATACTAACCAAATGACTCTCCTTGCTAATTTCCGTTGCTAAATTGATGTTTTCTTGTAGTGAGATATAACAACAACTGACAAATGTATACAATCATTGTTAAAAATTAGATTTCCTTCTCAGGTCATGGAATATAAAGAATTGAATATTACCTTGTATTAAGTCATAATAGCAAATAATCTAGTATTTGATGTTTTATAAGATAGATGCGGTTTTGTAAATCTAATGGCAAATGGAATAAAGTCAAGATGAAAAATATCCAGTTTTTGTAATTTGTCTTTATTATAATATGTTGAACATTCTATTTATGCTACTCCACGCTTAATCTTTTCAACCAACTTTGACCCAGGTTTATAGTATTGACTAAAATCCTAAAGACAATAACAATTATAAAATATTATTATTATTGGAACACAAATAGACTGGCAATAATAATTAACTCTGTGAGAGAAGATTTGTTTTATATCATCTAGATCACGATGTATCATCGCATCAAGGATGAGCACACTAATTTTTCGTACTTGAATAAATGCAATGATAATAAAATATGAAATTGGGAAAACTAATTCCTTTACTACATACCAAAATTTATTATACAATATCCATCTATTTTCCCATAATTATTATACACAGCTCAGGCATTAACAAAACCTGATATATGTTATTCCATAATCTCAATAAGAAAGTGCTTATCTAATCCACGAAAATATTTTTGAAATCAATAATCAATAAATCTTTGACTATATTGAACAATATAGCTCATTATCTTGTATAAATACATCCAGCAAAATGACAAATTACATGTGAAAACAATCATTTCTAAAGACAAGCAATTCTAGATTATTACCAAACAACATGACAAGAAAAAGAATCAAACATAAGCAAATATCTAATGAGAGCAAAAGAAATGTCGTTTACAAAAACAGGGTAGACGGTTTGCTCAAGAAAGCAAATGACCTCTCCATTCTTTGTGGAGTTGAAGTGGGCATAGTAGTCCACAAACAAGAACAAGAAAATAATTCAATTCTATGGCCATCTCCCGAAGTCTTTAAGGAAAGGTTGGATAAATTTACCGATTTCTCGAATTTGGAAAATACAAAAAAAATGGTGTTACACGATAGCTATATGGAGCAGACAGTGGATGAGGAGACAAAAAATCTGTTGAAATCTAATAAGAGGATTGAACAGAAAGGATCTCAACAATTACTGAATGAGTTGATTCGAGGTAAGGATTTTGATCAAATTAATTTGGATCAATTGAATGGTTTGAATATATTTGCAAATGAAATGCTCAAAAAGCTTCAGAAAAGGGATAGAGAACTTAATGATGAGCAGCAACGAGTGCAAATATTGTCTTGTCCTTCCCCACCACCACAACTCCCAGCACAACCTCCTCATGACAATGATTCTGCTCCTTTGAGTTGAGATGATGAGGTCATAGACGTCTGGAGGATGTTGTTACATAGTGTGTTTCATATTTTGTATTTTAATATTATTCATCTAAATACTTGTATGCTTATCAAGAAAAAGTATATTAGTATAAATATGTTTAATTTCATTATTTTAAGAGAATTACTTATTTAATTTCTGTGAAGTTTTATAGCACTTAACTATAAAAAGTATCATTAAAATAAAATCAAGAATTAACTAATATTTATAAAAATAAAACAAAATTCTAAAAATAGATTAAATTTAAAGCCATATGTTACATGTGCTTTGTTTAACATAGATTCACTCAATTGAAATGAAAAAAAAAAAGAAGGAAAAAGTTGAATATTAAAGACAAGCTAAATCTCAAGTTTGTTCTTACATGGCTATATACCTTGAAAACATATAATTTTTAATGTAGGAACCAACCGTTATTATATATGAGTAAATAAATTTTCTAAAGAGATACAAAACTATAGAGAATACCCCAATTTAAAAGAAAACAAAATACAAATATGCATGTATGAAAAAAATTCTAAATGCTTGAATGTGAATACTAGAACGTTAATAAGACCGCTTATTTATACAAGTGAAGAAACATGTTATGTTGACTAATACTAGATGGCGCTTTATTGCATAATCGAATTACAATTTTAGAAATATTTTGAACATAAGTCATATTAATTATTTTGCAATTACATCATTTCTCAAATTAAGGGTTTCCAAGAATCAATAATTACATATGTGCAAAATCAAATTGCGATATTTATACAAGTGAAGAAACACATTACATTGACTAATTAATACCTAGATGGAGGAAGTCGCTTTATTACTGAATCAAATTGCAACATTAGAAATATTGTGAAAATAAATCGCATTAATTTTGTAGTCTTATAAATATATCGAGGCGACCTCTAATTATTTCAAAAATCAGATTAACTTGTTACTTAGAACGCGCAATTACATCATTGCTCAAATTGAGCTTTTCCAATCAATAATTGCATATGTGCAATATTCAAATAAAGAAATCTATGTATTAGCTTCTATAAGAGAAATAACATTATGTGAATGATTTCATTTCATATTTTAATGGCCACATAGTTATATACATGGCATTTGACATTTAGAGGAAAAAAATGTCCTTTCGCAGCAAATTTTTAACCCATTTTATTTCACTCATATATATAACTATCCGGTTTAGTTCATCAACCCCAATGATGAATACAAAAATAAAAAATAGATATTCAACGCATTTAACTTTCTTGCTAGAAAGAAAAGAAAAAGGGGAAATTTTATGTCTCACCGAATCACACGTAGAGATATTGATAATACTTACTGTCACTTAATGCTTGTACATACTAAATGACTTACTGCGGAAACATGTCACATAAAATATTGTCGTATTTTATATATATAGGAA
The DNA here is from genome assembly GCA_019426215.1 of Buddleja alternifolia. NCBI lineage: Eukaryota > Viridiplantae > Streptophyta > Magnoliopsida > Lamiales > Scrophulariaceae > Buddleja > Buddleja alternifolia. The sequence continues at coordinate 33,437,906 of CM033400.1, read as the reverse complement.
AAATGACATCTATTATCCTTGAGGTATTGCTTGATTACAAAAAACACCCTCTTCTTTCATAAATTACAGCTAATATATTGTTTATGGATGAAATTTTCCATATACATACATATATATATATATGTATATATGGATGTAATTTTCCATATATGTATATATATATATATATATATATATATATATATATATATGGATGTATTTTCCATATATGTGTATATATATATATATATATATATATATATATGGATGTAATTTTCCATATACATATATATATATATATATATATGTGCATGCTTGCTCGACTTGGTTATGTCATAATCAATGATCGTAGGTGTCCTTATAATTAAGCTAGGAAGAGCCCTTTCAAGGAAAAAATATATGTTGGATTTTATTGTTATGACTTCTTTTATTATAACATATCAATTAAGGGTAAATGCATTTTTGACCCAATCCCAACCTATGTCGGTTCGAGTATTTTGGTACCTACTTTATTAATTTTTGTACTCGAGTACCCAACCTTTGTAATTGTGACAAGTAGATCCATTAATGAAATAATGTGACTTAGATTGTGCACTGGTCTACCTATATATTGCATGATATCACTTTGCACCCTATCCTAAGACATTTTGTGTACTCGATTACCTATACATTGCATGGTATGTGTACTTTGGTACACAATTTAAGTCATGTCTAAAACACTTGACAGACTTTTCAGAGGAAAATATTCTAAATTATTCCTTCGGTGGACTTACTTATTATAATTTACAAATGTTGGGTAATCGGGTATAAAGTTAATAAATTAGGTACCAAAGTGCTCCAACCGACATAGGTTGGGGTTGAAAATGCATTTTTCCCATCAATTAATGAAAATAAACAATGGGGGTTATTTGCATCTATCTCCCCCGAGGTAATACGGTTTGACAGGGACCTTCCCTCATGTACTAAATTTTGGCATCTATCACCGCTATATGTAAAAATTATTATATAAACTATCTTTTGTATCCTTAATTTTTTTTTTCATTTCATTCCTTTCTCTTTATTATCAAATAGAAAAAAGAAAGAAATTTAAAGCTCATGAAAATTCTTAATTAAAAATAACTAATGAATGTTTACGTTTTTTTTTTTTTGGAACATGGTAAGCTTATATTGATATTAACCATAAGTACATATACTCCAGGCATACCTGGGCCTCTACATATCAAACTTACATTTTACAGCATACCAAATATTTACTACCAGATTATCAACATGACTTACTCTTATATTAAACACACGTCTATTTCTCTCTACCCACATATGATAAATCATTGCAACAAACAGGGCATATTTCTTCCTACTAAGAATAGTGTTACCTTTACGTATCTGTTGAATCCATCCAACATGAGCATCCCACGATGTATGTCTGTACCTAATTTCCAATTCCAGCTAGCATTTCTTCTTAATCTCCTTAACAAAACCACATTAAAAAAACAAGTGATTCCTGCTTTCTTCCTCTCTACTACAAAACAGACAATCTGGATAATCTAAATTCTTCTATCTCTGAAATCTTTCCTTTACTTTCAATCTGTCCAAAAATGCAAGCCATGCAATGAACCTGTGCCTTGCCATTGACCCCTTGCCCCAAATAATCCTTCTCCAATCAACATCCTCACTATGTTTCAATGCAAATGAGTAAGCACTTTGAATGGTAAATCTCCCTTCTCTCCTCTTATTCTGAGCAACATCTATTGCTTCCAAGAAAATATTTCTAGTGGCCAGCAGTTTCATTCAATACCAAGACTGTGAACTTTTAGCTGTAATTGTCCAAATACTCCCTTGTTTTATATAGTATGAATAAACCCATCTAATCCACATGGTATCTGATTTTGAGGCAATGTTCCAAATGTGCTTGAGTATTACTGCCATATTCCAGGGAACCAAAGCCAGCAGCCCCAAACCTCCTTCTTTTTTAGGCAAGCAAACTGGTTTCCAGCTTACAACTGCTTAATACTTTCCATTAGTTTTAACTACTCCAGAGGTAAGCTCTACATAACCAGTCAATCTCATGCACCATAGCCAAAGGAAGTGGAAATATCTGGCTCCAATATAGCTGCACCCCAAAAACCACTGATTTGATAAGCATCACTCTACCTGCATGTGATAGGTATTTTGCTGTCCAAGAGGTGATTCTACCCATAATTTTCTCAATCAGCCCATTACAATTGTTTACAGTGAGTCTTGAGGATACCAAGGGAACTCCAAGGACTCTTCCCCAAATTTGCTTTCAAACTAGAAGCCTCTGAAAATTTCTCAAAATAGCTTGTAATGTGTGCTATAGACTCCTCTTCACCTTTACAAAACATCATTAAATCATCTGCAAAGCAGAGATTAATGAGTCCTATTTTTTTGCATTAGGGATGGAACTTGAATCCCGGGGCCTTGTGTAAATTCTTGAAACATCTAGATAAATAATCCATTACAAGGACAAATAGATAAGGAGACACAGGGTCTCCTTGTCTAAGCCCTTTCCTGCCTTTAAAATGCCCAAACACCCCCCCTGTGTTGCTATGGAAAAGCTAACTGTGGTCACACACATCATGATTTACTGTGTAAATTCAACTGAAAACCCATAAGCAAGAAGGATTTTCTCTAAGAACACCCAACTGATAGAGTCATAAGCCTTTTTGATGTCCACTTTCATCACTGCCCTAGGGAAAAGCTTTTTCCTAGCATATCCATTGACCAACTCATGGCATAGGATCACATTTTCCACAATAGACGATCCCCTAACAAATGCCCCCTGTGCCTGATCCACCAATAAAGGAACCACCCTCTTTAGTTCGTTACATATCAACTTTGAGATAGTTTTATATAGTACAGTGCAACATGCTATTAGCCTATAATCTCCCACTAACTCTAGATTTTTATTTTTTGGAATTAAATGCAGGAGAGTAAGGTTTACCTGGCACAACATTCTTCTTTTAACATAGCAATCCATGACTGACTGGCTCACCTCTGACCCAATTATCTGCCAAGTACTCCTGAAGAAGCAGGAATTATACCCATCTGGGCCTGGGCTTTTCTATTCAGGTATAGAGAAAACTGCTTCTTTCACTTTCTCCTCTGTAACTGGCTTGTTCAAGAGACTGTTATCTTCTACTGTCAAAATGTATCCATGTCTCACAATTTCAGTTTCAACCTCTGCATTGTTCAGACTCTCTGTACCCAACAAATCCTTATAGTTTGAATCTACCCTGGATCAGTTATTCTCTCTCCATTAATGTTCTTAATACATCTGATTTGCCCATTCTCTCTTTTCTCTTTTACCCTAACAAAGAAATATTTAGTACATTCCTCACCTTGCTGCATAAATTGCACATTTGCTCTGTCTTAAAAACTCCCTCTCCAGCTTCCTTTCCTGTTTCAACTCATTTGCAAGTCTTAATTCAGCTTGAATCAGTTCTCTATCCAAAGGATCAGAGTTGATCAATCTTCTAGTATCACTCAACTGGTCATGTACATTTCTCACCCTCTCAAAAATATTGGAATATTGTTCTCTGTGAAGCTCCTTTAATCTTTGTTTAAGAGCTTTGCATCTTTCAACTACTCTATACATTTTACAACCCTTTATGTATTTATTCCATTCCTCATCCACCATCTTATAGAAATTTGGATGTGTTCTCCACCTATTTAAGAATTTAAACATAGGGTTCCCCATCGTCTGTTTTTGCATTGTTAAGATCATTGGACAGTGATCAGAGATATCATTGTTCTTAAATTCAACTTTGCAATCCTCCATTGTCATTTTCCATTCCCCATTTGCCACCACTTTGTCCAACTTATAGTAAGTTCTTGTGCTAGGGTCTTGGTGGTTACTCCAAGTATACACTCCACCAGTGAATGGAATATCTGATAAGCCAATATATTCAAAATAGGCTTGCATTGCTTCATTTCTTCCTGTATAAGTACCATCACTTTGCATCTTTTAATGATGGTATATTGTAGTATTCCAATCTCCCATCAAAAGCCATGGCTTTTGATAATTCATACTCCTTAAATCAGTCCACAACCTCTCTCTACCACTCTCTTAATTATGTGCATACACAATTGTTAATATAAACTGATATTTCCCAATCTGCATTCTACAAGAGATCAACTGATCAGTGACTTTCAACACTGATCTAATCACTCTATTCTTTCTCCAACTCACCCATATTCTCCCATTCACTACCATCACATAATTATTCACAGTTATCCATTCATCACCTAACCTTCTTACCATTTTTAGATGATTTTTAGGCTTTACTCTAGTTTTTACTATCCCCATAATATCCAATTTATTTGCTTCAACTAGTCTCCTAACAACCACTTATTTTCAACTGTATTGAAGCCTCTAATATTCCAGGTACCTATATTCATATATCAGGTGGTTCAACTCTTTGAGGTTGTGGTCCTTTTACTTCATTACCTGCTTGGCTCAATACATGGAACAAATTTGTCAATGCATGTTGCACTTCAATAATGGATGTTTTCATAGGCCATGCATTCCCCTTTTTCATCTTTGAGCCCCTCAGCTCTTGCCACTCGGCCACTTTAGTTGTCCCTGCATCCTTCTGATTATGGCTTCTTGATGGTTGCACTTCTCTACTGACAGTGTTTTGAGGATGCTCAATGATCAGTGGATGATCAATGCCCCCCTCCCCCCACACCATATCATTTTGTTGTACCCCCACCTGAATACTGCTTGTATTGTTACCCTTCTTCCTTTTCACTTGCCAAACCTGGTGCACAAGTTTAGGACAATCATTTTCTCTATATCCCCATGAGTGACATTTTTTACACATCAAAAGAATCCATTCATACCGCACCTCCTACTTAATAATAGTTCCATCTCTTTCATTTCTCATTTGAATGACTTCAGGCAGAGTTTTCCCAATCTCAACCTTAACTAGAATTCGTGTATACTCCAATTGAAGCTTCTTAGTTGTTATCTCATTTGTATACAAGGGTTCTCCAACCTTACTTGCAATCTTGCATAAACTGGTCGTACCCCAAATTCCCAGCGGCAGTTTAGGCAATTGCATCCAAATAGGCACTGATTTTAATTCTTCCTTTGGGTTCATACCTTCTTCCCACCTCTTCAGTATCATCGGTTTAGAGTAGAAGAACTGAATTCCCCTATCCATAGCAGCCATCATATCCTTCTCCGTTTTAAATATGAGGATCAAAGTACCCATCCTCATGCTTCACAACCCGAGGCATGACAATCCCCCTCCACCGAACCCTTAAGAAGTTCACCATGACATTTACGGGCATATTCTGACTTAATATTGATGCATAGAGTGAATATTTCAAGTAATGGATCTCTGGTTCATCATCCCCTACTATCAGCAAAATCTCATCACTCTCACTCTAAATACAATCTAGTTTTAACCCACTACGCTTATCTCGGTTACCTGTAAACAGCTCCGTCCAAGCCCTAGCCCCTTGCTTCCCCTGACCTGTTGGATTTATACTCTTATTGATCTGCAATCCCTCCTCTAGTTGGCTAGGTTGGTCCTTCATCGCCTGAAATTCTAGCTCGTGTCTTGGATCCGCAAAGATTTTCTCCAAATCGAGCTCCTGATCATCAATTATTGTGACATGTTCTTCCGCTAAACCCTGATTGCCTTTGGAACTTTGCCCTACTTCGTGAATCGTATTTGGTGTTGTGCTAACTTGTGGAATTGATTGCACTATTGGACTGGCGAGTACTTCCGCCAGCCTTCTCCCTTTCCGACGAGCCATTTTCTGATTTTCATGGTGCACGTTAGTGGATGGCTATCGTGAGCCGAGAGCCCAGCTCAGAAAATAATTATAACAAATAGTATACTACAGAAAAAATTACTAACACCCCCCCAACCCTAATAAAATAATAGATTCTTATATCCAAAAAGTTCATAACATAATTTTTTCCCATCTCAATTACCCATTTTACAATCTTTTCATTCGAGAAAGTACGATAAAAAGAAATCTAAAAACTAAAAGACGAGTTTTCTTTAAATCTCCTTGCTAAAAGACCCCTAGATGACTTTCAAGTATAAACTGGAGAGATCCTACATAGATTTGATAGTTTAGGCATTTCATTGTTCATTTTGCTAACACATTAGATATTTCAAATCATAATAACTTTTTCCTAGTGAGTGTTTAAATTTCTTTTATATTATTTTACTTCTTATTTGTCTTCTCTCAACAAAGAAAAATTAAAAAATAAAAAAAACGCGAATACAAAACTGGAGTTTGAAGTTAAAAGAAAATTAGTCTATCAGCTTTCTGATTTTTTTTAATTACAAAAAGCATTAATATAAATCTATAACGATATACATATTTATTAATTGTTTATAAAAAAATTAAAGCACTACTATTAAATAGTTTTTTGAAATATTAAAACATATCATTAACGAACCAGTCAAAAAAATTAAAAAAAATACATATTCTATTTATTTTTTAAAGAAGTAAGCTTTGTATTTATAGTGACAACTACGCCAGGCATACCTGGGATCTCAACTAATGTCAAATTTATAGTGTATGACTTTCCATATCCTATATATCCACTACTGCATTTACATTGTCTGTACCAATAGCAAATAATCTTCTATTTCTCTCAAGCCAAATATTATAGACTATTGCTGTGAAAAGTGTTCGTTTTTAAAACTAAGCAAAGTTCTCCCTTTAGTAATGTGAGTCCCCATTGTACTGACTCTCCCCCTCAAACTTTGTACACAAAATACCAAGCTTTTGTCAACATTGCCTATATTCAAATTTATTTAAAATAAGTTTAATATATTGTTTGCTATAATTATTTTAAAGAAAAAACTTTCATAAGTGTAGTTTTTATTTTATTTTTTATTTGATTATAAAAGGAAAGGAACGAAATGAAAAATTGAAAATAGGGAAAAAAATAGGATAAAAAGGTAGTTTATATAATTTGTTTCACAACGGGTGGTGAACGCCAAAATTTAATACATGACAGGAAGTTCTTGCGAAAGCCCAATACCTCAGGGGAGGTGGACCCAAATAACCCAAATAACAACTGGAAAACAACACGAATAAATGTTGCAAACGATCTAATACATTGACACAAGAGAAACAACTTATTTATTTGCAAAAAATACTATAAATAGATAGATAGAGCACTTTCAAAGAAATGAAAAAAATATAGCATAATCTGTTAAAAAAAAATCAAGAAATTAATTCATAAGAGGAACAACTAGTCAATGATTATATTTTTGGTTTAGATTTTCTGGTATGTATAAAAGTAGGTAACAACAGGAAAATAACACAATTATATTTCACATGCACTACATTAATACATATATTTCACACACGAGAAACAACTCAACCATAGCATTGGGTAATTATTATTTAGGAACTATATATAGTTCCCTGCAACATAATATATATATATATATATATATAATATTTTTTAATGTAATGAAGCAGCTAGCTTGACTTTATTAATTTAGAAAATTAACACAAGGATACCATGCATGATGGAATTTTGATTCATTTTTTCATTTACATTTTTTTGTTAAGTAATGGAATTTTGATTTATTTCAGCAAGTGGCGTAGCAAAGACAATCGTAACTGGGTTTAACACACTCCCTTCTCTCAGCTCCGTCCACTTTCTTGCATGCTATGTTACACAAGTAAGAAGAACCAATGCAAGGGCTTACTCAACTTGAGCTATTGTGCATGCAAACTTCGGCTTCCGCCATATGCATCTTTGCATGAAAAATTAATCAAACATGAGGTTGTTATTCAGAAAGGTTTTTTTCTTCAAAAATTTATAAAATATGCATCTACGGAGAAAATTAATTAAAGGTGTATTAATTGATTGATTATTATGCCATGATATAATTCTCTTTACTAGTTTTAGACATATCTTCACACCAAAGGGGAAATTCTTAGATCCGTATATAACGTGTCTATACCACGCAATAGTAAATTGTAGTTAATATACTTTTTCCCTTAGAATATTCAATTTTAACTTGAAATTTCATCTTATATTTTATTTTATACGTACAAGTCATGTTTATAAAATCAATTCACTTTTATGTAAGTGGAGAATTTTTATATCTGACGTGTATCTCTTGGTTTATATATATATATATATGCATACTACAAAATAATTTAAACAAAGTGCGAGACAAACTAATACTTTTTAGCCTTTAACGATAATCTAGTGTAAATTAACAATATAGGCTAATATACTTCTTAACATGTAAGGGTGAAAGGAACACGAACAAACTACACGGGAAAATTAATAAGAAGGAAAATAATCCAATTATGAAAAATTGGTTTTTTTGGAAATATGTACTATGTAATTCACTTCAGATCATGTACTTTAAAATAATATTCCAACTTGTATTTCACATCGCAATGCACACTTAATTTATTACACATTCTGTATATGTGAAATAAAATACAAAATAATATATTATTTCGACATAGATGATCTGGAATGTGTGCGTATACACACACACACACATGCACACAATATATAGTGCTTGGTAACAATGGTGTGCTTGTGGTATTTTTTGGTGCATCTCCTTATATGGTCAAAAAGATTGCTATTTGAAGCTTCAAAGGTGACAATTACCCAAGAGAAAGTTTTTTATGTACTAGCAAGTATCACGCTCTTAATGCATGTGCATAACGGTGTATATGCAAAACTGTATTTTCGAACGATAAGGGAAATATGAACATGTCAAACATTCTTTTGAAACGAAATCTTGTTTTCTGATTGCTTGAATATGATTTATGCTTGATTGATTCGTTTCCAGTCTCTCATGATCGTTGCAATATTGAAATAAATGGGAGAATAAAAAAACAAATGGTACTCTTACCCGACAGTTACGTACTATTATTTGATGATTAAAAGAAGATGACAGATCGGATATATTGATACACCAAAACACACGATACAATTAAAAAAAACAATATGAACTAGTCAATGCACAGTAATTTTTTTTGAATTTAAATTAATTGAGTTTAAATAAAAGGCGATAAAAAAGAAAAAAATTTGAAGAAAGAAAGAGAGATGAAAATTTAAATTTAAAAAGAAATAAAGAAAAAATGTAGGAAAAAATTTCCATATATCATGTTTCGTGGACCACTTAAGCCACCTCACCTAAATTATATACTAAAGTAGCACAATATTGGTCACATGGCACAATATTAGTCACATGGTGCATTTAGAATCTTGGAAAATATTACAAGACGACGTGCTTATTGATCTTTTTATCACTTCATATCTTTATTTCTTGAGTTTCTAGCGGTGTAGTTTCTTTTGGGGGGGGGGGGGGGGGGGGGGGGGGTGGAACGGAGAATAGTTCAGAAATCCTAAACTATTTTATTATTTATTTTGATGTTTTTTTTTATTTGAAAATCTCTATATGCCCATTTGACTATCCAAGAGGTAAATTTTAGATTCTATGTTTTTTCTCTATTTTGGGAGTGCTATTTTTAATCCTGCTTGGTTATTTGAAATACCTAAAGGTGGGGCTAAAATATATACTTACGAAGAATGCTCTACTTAGCTCTGAACTTACCACTTCTGATGCTATAGAATTTTTTGGTTTGTGATTATTGAATCTGCTGCACAAGTTCCGAATTTACCACTGGTAATGCTTGTTCTGACTAAAAGTCATTAAATTTTAAATTTTAAGAGCCATTAAGGGACAAGATAAGCTAAGTTCTAAGGATTAGAAAGTGCTTTTATCTTTTCAAGAATGGCTCTGTTTACTTTCCATCTATCTATTTAATATTTCTATATTTATGTTTGTCTTGATTGATCTTTTCCTCACGTTATACAGTTGTAAATTTTGTGGTGTGGCATGCTAAATTAGGGTTGGACTATTAAGGAAATGTGTGTGGTGATAGATGTGTTGATGCGGATCTCCTTGAATTGGAACTTATATATTATTGGTTAAGCCCCAACCAGGTTACCAATCTTATTTGAAGGACAAAAATTTGAGCTCTCTGATGGTGGGAGTATTTGCTTGATGAATTGTCCTCTCCCATCCGAAGACTCACTTAATTGGGTTTGTGGCTCCTCAGATGAAACATTCATCTCTCAGTTGATGACTAGATTGACAGAAACTATGATTATCTTGCAGACCCTTACTTTTGAACTCAGGAACAAGTCTGCAGCTTCAAGGGACCTTGCTATCTTGTTATATTTCCAAATGTCAATGGTATTTTTATTTTTACAAGTATTTACCTTTTGCATTTGAGAATTCCATGAATTCGGAAATAAATATTTATTTATATTATTTCCTGATCTATACCACCAAAGATTTTTTTGAGCGACTTTATATTAAAACACTATTATCCAACTTCCCTCGTCAGCTTGTTGGACCTGCCATTTAATTGCTCGTACATCAAATGTATCGTTTGACGCATTGGGAGCAGAGTCATAGAGGGCACCGCAATTGATAAGTCCATCCAAAGATCTATTAACTCTGGGTCAACAATATTAAAGGTTAGATGAACTTCCATGCATTTGATGATTGATTGACAATTTTAAAATACTCCATATCAATTTGATATTGCAATTTATGACTTATTCCATAGTCATATCATTCAGCAATTGTAAAATTCCCTTCTGTGTTTCTACAAAGATATATCGCTCATATGTGGCGGATGTTGGAAAATATTGGGTTATCTTGCTTGTATGTGGAGGATATCTGCCATTGGTCCTATCAATCATATGTAGAAGAATGATGTTGTCTACACAAGGGGTCATCAACATTTCATCCTTGAGCATCATTCTCAAGACTAGTCGGTTGCTCTCTAACTAGCTAGATATTTGTCACTTTCATTTTTTTATTTTACGACTTTCTATTACATGTATTGAAGGTAGATACTTTATATTTGGATACGCCTTGATGTTGGTTATGTAGAAATTCGGTTATAGTTTGTGTTAATATTGGAATTCTAGTTGGTTGTGTTCGTGGAATGTGTACTATTATTAATTGGTTAATTGGTACATTTGGAAATAATTGTAATTTGATTTAAATATAGTAGATATATTACAACAAAATTAGCAATATAAAGTTTTGTTGCTAATTTCTGAATATCATATTTACCAACAGTATTCCTTGCTAAATAATATTATTTTAATAATTCAAGTAACTTACCATCGAATTCTACAACATATAATTACGTTGGTGAAAATTCTTTCCATATCAGCATCGAAAAGCGTACTTGCTGACAATGATAATCAACAACGCGGTATTTCGTTGGTGCATAACATTTCTGAATCAGCAACGAAAACTGCCCTTGTTGAAATTAGCTAGGCTTGATTTAGCTTGGAGAATATGTATGTTGCTGATTTCGTTGCTAGCTTAATTAGCAACTAAATTAGTCATTTACCATGGAATTTCCTGCCTCTCAATTTGGATGTTTTCTTGTAGTGACATAATGAAATTGTACTTGCTTCATTAAAATGGTTTTGATAGTCCAAAAATAGTTTCTCTAGGCCCTATTCAATTTTATAATAGTATTGATTAACTTCAACTTTATAATAGTATTTGATGAGTATAGTACCCAATATTAATAATACTAAGCCCATTCGAGTTTCAATAAGCTAGAATCAGAATGCATGCCGTGAAAATCTCCACGTCCCAGTCATCAACTATAAATAATCATGGTCTAATCCTTTTTTTGGCTAATTAATCTTGGTTCCTTTTTTATCTTTTTTGCTAGTTGATCTTTGTCTAATCCAATCACATAAAAAACAGCTAGAAGGCTAGTGGTTGTGCGGAGACGAGGTATTTGGTAATAAAAGCGCGTTGACTAATCCAATTGCTTGATTACGTTGAAAAATTTGGAGTTTTTTTCTTTTATTCAAGTTTATTTATCATAAAATAAATTTGTTATTTTCATATAATAAATGCTTAATTAGTTGTATGTTATGTCTCTCACAACAAATAATTAAGAGAGCTAAAAGTCAAGGAGATTTATGTGTCCGTATTGCTAACAATCATTTGGTTGAATAACATTGGTCACTCACTAATAAATGCGAGTTTGAATGTTCAATTCTCACCCTATACTTCCTTGCTCACTGAAAGAGGAAGAGCAATCCAACACCGAGTGCAATCAAGAAAATGTGATAGTTAACTTGGGATTTAGGCATCTAATTTTCTTTGTACGAGTTACTACTATTCCATGATTCATTAATTCTTGTTGAAATTGTTGTGCTTCAATAGCAAAAGGGGTTTGCATGCATATTTGAATTTGATCAAAAGAGAACACTATGTATAAAGTAGCCAAGGATATTTACTTCTATTATATCTTTAGTCTTGTACTCGATCGGTAAAATCTCACTATCCTAAGTTAGGCTATATACACTTTCAATTCTATTAATTATGAAAATCTCAACTACACATATAAGTTTTATAACGTTAACATTTCGCTAACTTTTGTTAGCATCGCTATCTAATTGATAGGAACTCATGTCCGTTTGAGGAGATCTCATTTGAAATCTCGTAAATTGTCGATTTTGATACCAATATACTATAAAGATGTGAAAATTTTCTAAAAGTCAGAAAATTTTGACAAAATAAAATGGAAGACAAAAACTTATATAAAACCAAAGAAGGTGAAAGTTTTTAATTATAGGGTGTACAAAGAAGTCATTGCAACAGTTTCCAACGTAACTAATAGGTGGGCTGAGAGTCGGGAAGGATGCTCTATTTGTCATGCGGAAGAGGAGGATACTGGACTTGTCCCTTCGGCATGTACTCTTGATCGGCATGTTTGTAGCCTATATAAACTTACCATGGGATATTGTTTCGAGTTGTTGAAAGGATTCCAAGGATTGATTCAGATATGTTTGTGGAAAGTTGAGTAGTGATAAGGTGCTACTTGAATCTCAGATTTATGGTGGCACAGGAACAAATTAATATTTGAGCCGATGATCATAATGCTCCCAATGGATATGATTCACTTTGCCCGATAATACCTCACCTCCTTTACTAGCTAGCATGGTGGCTCGGGATCACAGGCAAATGTCATGGTTTTGAGTGGGGCGAAAAAAAAAGGTCATTTTATAGCTCGTAATGCTTTAGACATATGATAGAGAACAAATTAGTACTATTCTGATCCTTGCTGTAGACACTATATCTTGTGATCTATGACTCAAATACATTCATTGATTGTTATAAAATCACCTTTTCCATTAAAAAGTAAAATAATTTTTTTGTGCAAGTTTGTCGGAATGGAGATTCAATTAGAGATAATACTGCAGGAATTATATGCTCAATAGCCTACTAATGGATTGCATAGCTCGATCTTTCTCTTCGCATAAAACTATGGATTCTGCTTGAGAGTTTGAATAAGAATATTAAACTAATTTTTCAAATAATTTTTTTGCTTTTCCTTTGAAGTTTAAAATATTATAATTTGTAGTTTACAATTTATATAAAATCGAGTAAATGATGAGTAAAAGTCTTGGTCAAAGTACTTTTGCCATTAATTGGTTCAGTCTTGGTCAAAGAATTTCCATACTAAATATAATTGAGACAATCTATTTACTAAATCTTTAAGATCATATGTAAGATACATGCATATATCATGTAGCTTTAATATGCTGATGTATGTTCATTTTTGAACATCAAATATTATCATGATATGCTTCTCGAAAAACTACTTTCCTTTATGTGTTCATTTTTTTATGGCGGGTACTATGGATTTGAGTACAAGTGGCAAGAATTGAAATTCATATTTGATAATGCTTTAGGTTTTAAATCAGACAGTGAAAATTGACAGACAAAAAGTATAATATTTACCGTTTATGATCATTGTTAAATTCCCTTCTAAGTTCATGGTAAACAGAATATTAGAATATTACCTTATATATTAAGTCATAAACAAATAGTGAAATGACAATAATCTAGTTTTTTGACTTTCAGTAAAATAGAGTGTGATTTTGTAAATCTAATGCTACTGAGAATAAAGTCAAAATGAAAAATATCTAGTCTTTGTAATTTGCATTAATCAAATTTAAAACTAAATTTGCATTAATCAGAATATGTTGAACATTCTATTTTTGCAAATACACCTATTCTTTTCAATCAATATTGACCTAATTTTGTAATATTGATTCAAATCCTAAAACTAATAACAACAATAACATGTTATTATTGGTTGAACGAAAATAAATAATTAACATCCTGAGTGACGATTATATTTTTATATCATCTAAATCAAGACCTATCATGGCATCAAGTACGAATACGTGCACTAATTTTTCTCATGTGAATAAATACATAAATAACAAAATATGAAATTGGGAAAATTAAATCCTTTAATTAATACATATTCAAAATTATTATCTAACATTCATATTCCCTTCCCCTCCCAACCCCCCCCCCCCCCCCCCCCCTCCCCACCCCACATAAATGATTAGCTCAAGCATTTCAGACCAATATATTACGCTATAATGGCATATGGAAAGTGTGGACATGCTTATCTAAATCCACCAAAATTCTTGAAATCAATAATCATTTAATCTTGACTACATTGAACAATATAGCTAATTCTCATATATAAATACATCCAACAAAATGACAAATTACATGTAAAACCAGACAACCAATTTGTCTCTTAAGACAAACGATTCTAGATTATTACAAAACAACATGACAAGAAAAAGGATCAAACATGAGCAAATACCTAATGAAAGCAAGAGAAATGTCGTCAACAAGAATAGGGTGGATGGTTGCTCAAGAAAGCAAATAAACTCTCGGTCCTTTGTGGGGTTGAACTAGGCGTAATAGTCCACAAACAAGAACATGAAGACAATGTAATCTTGTGGCCATCTCCTCAAAATTTTAAGGAAAGATTGGATAAATTTATGGGCTTTCCGGATTCGGAAAGAACCAAAAAGATGGTCATACACGAGACATATATGGAGTAGATATTGAGCGAAGAGATAGTAAATCAGTTGAAATCCAAGAAGAGGATTGAGCAAAAAGAATCTCATCAATTAATTAATGAATTGATTCGAGGTAAGAATTTTGAGGTACTTGATTGAATTCATTTGCAGATGAGATGCTCAAGAAGCTTCAAAAGAGGGATGAAGAGCTTAATAATGAGCAACAAAAAGTGCAAACATTGCCTCGTCCCCCCCCCCCCCCACCCTAACCCACCCCACCCCACCCCACTCCACCCCAACTCTCAACACAATTGGAAACTTTGAGGAATGATAAGCAGTTCATGAAGACCATGTCAAAAGAGCAAGATATTTCAAGCATATTTGGAATCCCACCGTGGAACACTAGTGGGACTGCCAATTCTGTAGATGGAGGTGTTGAAAAACAGATGAATGTCGTGGATATGCCACTGGCTCCTAACAATGATTCTGCTCTCTGAGTTGAAATATGAGGTCATATAGACACCTGGATGATGTTATTACATCATATGTTTCACTTTTTGTAGTTGAATATTATTTTTTTTATTAATGTTTTCCATGTATGTTTTTCAGGCGAAAATATAGTAATAAAAATTGTTTTTGACTTCAAGGAAAATTACATATTTAATTTCTCTATAGCCTTTCAAGCAAAAAAGTAATTGTAAAAGATGTGTTTAATTTCAAGGAAGACTACTTGTTTGAGTTCTTTGGAGTTTTACAGTAATCAATTTACGAAAAGTATAAGTACTTGTAAGAAAAGGAAAATGAAGAATAAACTAATACTTACAAAATAAACAAAACTTTAAAACAAAAAACTGAAAGTTGCAATTCTCCCAATTAATATGAAGAAGAAAAACAAAACACACACACACAAAAGAAAAAGAATAATAAGAATAGAAAAAATAAAATAAATCTCGAGTTTGTTCTACTTGGTATATGCCTTGAAACCATTTTAATTTCTCTGTAAGAGTAGAGTCAAAACCAATCTTATGGCTTTCTTCGTGATATTCTAAAGGCAAAGTTTTCGAAGGCTAATTATATAATGAAAAAATAAAGTCACAGAAAAACTATAAGGAGTACACAACTTTAAAAGATATGGATATGCATCTACGAAAATAATCTCTAAAGGCTTGAAGATTTCATGTTTGTGCTAGAACGTTAAAAAGACCGCATATTTATACAAGTGAAGAAACATGTTGACCAATACTAGATGGAGGAAATCATTTTTTATTGCAAAATCAAATTGCAATATGATAAATGTCATGAAAATATATGAAGACGTAGACCTTTAATTATTTATAAAATCAGATTAAATTGTTATTTGACTTGAAGGCGCAATTACACGATTCCTCAAATGAAGGAGTTCCAGTCAATCATTCCATGTTAAGTATAGAAGTGTACATATATATTCAAATGAAGAAATATATGTATTTGATTCTATAGAAAAAAAAAAACTCGATGTAAATGATTTTATTTTACATTTCAACGGAAACATAGTTACATATATGGCTTCTATCATTTTTAGTTGGAAGAAAGCACTACCTATTGCGAAATCAAGTCATTTAAATTAGTAATACAACAAAAAAATTCATTGATTATGTTATATCCTTGCATATTATATATATATCTTACTAATGCAATCTCAATTCAAAATAAGATTAACATAGTAAATGAATCCATGTGTAGTCGTTTGATATTAAACAAATCCATGGCATCTGTGTGTGAGAGTCGGTTGTTGTAAGCTCATTGACAGAGTTGATTGTAAGTTTAGCTTAAGGGTATGAGGATTTATCGATCAAGCAATGGGAGAATGTGAAGAGGCATAAGAGTTTACATGGCACGGGAAAATAAAAAGGTTGTAAATTTTTGTGAGAAGTTTAGTAAAAATTCAATATAAATTTAGTGATTAACTTCTTTTGTAACAAATAGATAAGATAGTATTAGCACTATGCATCTTCAGTATTTGGATTGAATTTTATTCTAATTCTAGAGATGAAAAAAAAGTACTGAACTCTATGTCAAAATGAGAGGATAAACATAGCTAAGTTTAAAACTTGGATTTTGGCTAGAAAAATATTAATGGTTAGCTCTATTTGGTTTTGGAGGAAAATGCCAAGGCATTTTAAATCTACTTAACATAATAGAAAATTAATTTGTAGGTTTATATATATTAAATCGAAATTGCAATTATGTGTTTGTTCAACTAGAACATTTTAAGTCAACAATTGGCATTTGTTGATGATTCACGTTAGGATATTCTAATTCAAATTTATAAACCAAACATATATTAGCTTCTATAATAAACTTTTTAAATTTAAAGGATTAAATTTCATATAATTGCATAGAGTAATATTATAAAGAAAAAAGTACTACTTATGTGTGGTGGTCCCAAGTGACATATGAAAGGGTCTAGAAGGGGGGGGGGTTGAATAGACCCTGAAGTCTTTTTCGACTTCAAAAATTTCGTATCACTTTAAAGGTTTGAACGCTTGGATAACTGAGCGCTTGGGTCAGACGCTTCAGGAAAGTTAACTTAGACTTAGTGATTTTAGCAGTTTACCAAAGTAGGGCAACGCTTAGATCGCTTAATCAGAGTTAGCACAACGGAAATGAGTTTTAGCGTTCTTTTAGTTAATTTAATCACTTTGCACTTTAACTTATCTCTTTCAAAGATAAATGATGTAATAATAATAATAAGACAGTAAAGATAAATAACACAAGATATATAAGGTTCACTGGGTGGTGTAATCCCAGCTACGTCCTTCTTCTCCTTTTCACTCGGAGGAATTTACTAGGTTGATTTTCAAAGAATCACACAGAATCTTCTACAAGATAGTAAAGGGTGAAATGATCTTGGGCTCTTTGATCACACAGACTTCAGCACCAATGAAGATCGTCTTCTTCAAGCTTCTCTCACTCAAAAATACTGCTTGAAATGGTTCAACAACTTTTCTCACTCAGATGAAAGGTTGAGGTTTGTCACTAGGGTTTTGTTTGTTTTTGAAAAGATCAAACAATTTGGAATATCTCAGTTGGAATTTGGATTTCTTCTTTGGAAGATGTTTGAGATATTTGTGACTGTCTGGAATGTAGATAAAAAGCTTGAAAGATTTGGCTATGGAGTTTCTAAGCTTTTTCCTAGAAAATGTACGTAAGATTTTTGGCGATAATTTCTCTTCTCTTTTTCGTACGTATCTTGTGTATCTTGTATATTGTCTATCTTGTATATTGTCTGTTTTTAGGGTTTGCTGGGGTAAGGTATTTATAGGCAATTTCTTGGGATCTGTCCGTTGGACACATGTAGGAGCGTGCCTTTCACGCAGCACGTGAGTTTACCTAAAGTCTGACATTCCTGAAAATTCGCTGAAGCCGATTGGACGGGAGCAGCTGAAACTCTGAAATTTCTGACAGTCTGGTCAAAAGGTGGCTTGTCCACAAGTCACAGTGGCTTATCACATTTAATGCTCTTATCAAGCATTTAATGCATTTGAATTTATTTCCCGTTGGAAATAAATGTCCATTGAATGATTGCATTTAAGTCCTTCATGACTTGAGGAATTATTTCAGGTGAATCTAACATAAGTCGCTTGAGAGATTTTGAGCGCTTGATCCATAAACCCTGAAATGAGGTCTTTTAGCGTTTGATGGACGCTAAGAAGAAAATCTTTATCTCTGGTTGACTTCAGACGCTGGTTTTCAACTTCTTCTCTAATAGACTCACCTAGAACTCTACTAGCGATTCAGTTTACTAAGACTTAGTCTAAATTCTATAAAGATAAAAATTTACAAGCCTAAAAAAATAAATTACAACTTTCAAACGCTTATACATCAATCTATGAAAAACGAAAACTTACATTGTATTTTTGGGGTCTAACATTAAATCCTATCTTGTCATCATCAAAACATCTAACATGAAATTTCCTAACAAGATCAAACTGGTATATCAATATTATCACACATGCATGTTCTAGATTATGTTATATCTCTTGTAATTATATCGAATTGTACTGATGGGGTAGCAACTACCTGTGAGCTAATGTTCCCTCTATACATGGTCAGATGTTTAAATTATCTTATATACAAATTTGTTTGCGGCAGTAGGTCATGTTATAGAATGAATGTCCAATTGAAAATAACTATTTCCTAATATATACATTCCTCGAGGTAGAGAACTCTCTTAGTTACAGCCTGAGGAGGTTGGACATTAGTGGTCACCCCCTTCCCACCCCCATTGTTTTCGGGCAATGATGCCCAAGTTTGTTTAGGATACTTGTGAGTGGAATTATAAACTTCCTGAAATTGTGGTTTGGTAGGAAGAACTTGAGATGTTTAGATCAATAAATTTTGCATTCATGCATTGATGATATTCGTAGTTGGCACTTTAGTAAGAAAATGTTTTTTGATGTTCAAAGTGCTTATTATGTTGTTAGAGTTTAGCTAACATGTGAAAAGGTTTAGCTTCAAGCTAATCTTGAGTCGAAACTGGAATTTCATTTGGTCGCTATGAATCTCGAATAAGGTTAAAGTTTTTACTTGGAGGAGCGCAAGGAAGCAATAATCCCAACAATGCCTAGCTTAACTAACAGGGGGGCTGAGAGTCGGGAATGATGCTCTTTGTGTCATGCGAAGGAGGAGGATAGTTGACATGTGCATGTGGCGTATACTTTTGCTTGGCAACTTTGAAACCTATATATCTAACTTACCATGGGCTATTGTCTTGACTTGGCTACAAGATTCAGAGAATTGGATCATGTGGTTTATGGGAAATTAAGTAGTGACCAAGAGCAACTCTTTTCTTAATTGTGGTGGTATTTATTGTGGCCACAGAGCAAAGTGTTAATTGAGCAGACGAGGATGCACTAGATGAACATGAATCAATTTGCCCTAGAATATCTCACCTCCTTTATTGGTGTTTCTTCAACCATGAGGCTATTGCCTAGGAGTTAGTCGTACCAACAATGGTTTCCACCTCTATCTGGCACCATGAAGGTGAATTTTGATGTGCTCTATTTGACGATGAGAGGGAGAG
Source organism: Buddleja alternifolia (assembly GCA_019426215.1). NCBI lineage: Eukaryota > Viridiplantae > Streptophyta > Magnoliopsida > Lamiales > Scrophulariaceae > Buddleja > Buddleja alternifolia. The sequence goes on along the minus strand of CM033400.1, from coordinate 33,417,939 downwards.
TAAAATTAGTATGGTGGTCCTGGATCACAGGGCGAACGTCATTCTTAAATGTGACAAAATAAAAAGTTTGTTTTATAGTTTGTATTGTTTTAGATGGTAGGGAAGGAATTGGTGTTATTCCCCCTTGTTTCGAATGCGCTATTATATGATCTACATTGATTTACGTGGATTTTTATAAAATCACCCTTGCATTCAAAAAGATAACAAGATATTTATGCTTTAAAAAAATTTCCAAATGGAGATTCAATTGGAAATGATGTTGCATGATAAACACTTATTATTGGATTACGCTTGTAGCCCTTATTTTGTCTCTCTTGATAATTATGGATTATGCTTGAGAGATTGAATAAGAACATTAAGACAAATTTTCTATTATACTTATTTGTTTTTTTGTTTGAAATTGAAAGTGTAATTAGCATTTTGCACCATTCAATTAGGTCAATTCGACACTTTGCACCCTAAAATTAGAAATTTGGCAAATTGCATCCTCCAATCCACATTTGCTTGGCACAGTGCATCTTCCTAAATATATAAATGTATTCCAATTTATTTATTTTTGTCTTTTTTCTTTTTCTTTATGAGACTAATTACCTGGTTTCTAAAAAATGTCCTTATTATAAATTTACACGAATGGGTATTCTTTTAGAGTCATAATGGATAACAGTTATGTTAATGGAGTGTTAGATTATGGTTATATCAATAGTTATAAACTATATCTTTATTCGATTTTTCAAGGCCATTCTGATTATGCCTGACTACGTGAGTTTATTGAAGTAGTTGTGCAGCTTATTAAGTTTACTACAGTAAAAAGGATCAAGTGGTAGACAACATTGTTGGTGTTCTCTGATTGAAGCAATGGGTATATATAGTTGGTTTTCTTAGTGTGAAGCAATGGATCTCAATTTGGAAGAGGTTTTCCTAGAAATTATATTCCTTGCTTATATTTGAATATGGGGAAGCACTGACAACGAATTTTGCATTCATATTACGCCACATGTGATACCTGACGCTTGATGAGAGTTGCAAAAGTCTACTACCTCGCGGTGCAAGAATCCAAAGGAGATTAATGCTAAAGTAATCCAATGAGAGAGGCAATGATTTCTTTATAGTGAGAAAAGGGACAAATCCTTTGAAAATTGAATAAATGAACATTATCTAATGAATTTACCCCTAAAGAATGCCAACAAATGTTTTCTCAAGAAAAATTATCATCAGGAAAATATATGAGGGTGCATTGTGCCAAGCGAATGTGAATTGGAGGGTTCAATTTGCCAATGTTTTAAATCCAGGGTGCAAAATGCCTAATGAGCCTAATTGAAGGGTGCAAAATGCCAGCTACCCAATGTATAATTAGAAATCATAGTATACTTTCTTCATAAAGCCTGTTAAATGATTAGCTTGGTCAAACACCATTGTCAATAATTAATTTGGATGCTGGTCAAAAACGTTTTCCTTATACAAATATAAATTGTAATAAAAAAATTCTTATTTACTAATCTAAATTATTGTATCTGTTAGTCAATTTTTAGGACCTTATGTAAGATGCCAGTATCATATAACAGTACTATGTTAATGTTCATTCTCAAAAATTAGATATTTATTAAGATAATGCTTCTTGAGGTTTTTTGTATGTTCATTTCTTTTTGTTCATGTGCAATTACTATGAAATTTAAGTACAAGTAGCAAGAGTAGAAACCCGTATTTAAATGATATTTTTAGATTTAAATATGGTATAGTGACAAATTGAAAGACATGATACGATATTAATAATCATTGTTAAATTTCCTTTTCGGGTCATGGAAAATAAAGATTCTTGAACACTACCTTTTATTAAGTGATAAACAAATAATCTAGTTTAGATGTCCTGTAAAATTGATGCAATTTTGTAAACCTAATGCCAAATGGAATAAATTAGAGATGAAAAGTATCTAGTCTTTGTATATTGCCTTTATAATCATTTCAATTAACTTTGACTAAGCTTATAATCGTATTGACTAAAATCCTAAAGGCAACAACAATTATAACACATTATTTACTGGGACAAAAATGAATAGCCAATATTAATTATTTTGTTGTCTTTTACCACTTATGGGAGACAAATTGTTTCGTTGCCACATTATAAGGTTTTGCAATTAGTTGTTGTCGTAGCACAAAGAATTACTCATATGCAACAAAGTATTTTGTTGGCTTTCACCACTTATAGGGGACAAATTATTTCGCTGCCATATTATAAAGTTTTGCAACGAGTTGTTGTCATAGCGTAATGAATTACTTGTACGCAACAAAGTATTTCATTGCCTTTTACCCTTTATAGTGGATGTATTATTTTGTTGCAATAATATAGAGTCTTGCAACAAATTCTAATCATTGCGTAAAAATTTACTCGTGTACAACAAAATATTTTGTTGCAATTATTATAAATTGTTGCCAAATAAATTTCTTAATTAGGAACTCGTTGGAAAATATACTTTTAGTAACAAAACAGAATATTCGTCCTAAAATCATTATAGGTAAATACCAATAAGCTACAAAACTCATTTTTTGCTGCCAAAACGTCACAAACCACAACGAAAATCCTGTTGTAGTTAAAAAAACTGTTGTGGGTTTTATTTTTTGTTGTAGTGATACCTCAAGCATTTCCAAACCAATATATATTATGCTGTAATGCCATTGGAAAAATATGGAAGTGCTTATCGAAATCCACAAAAATATCCTTGAAATAATAATCAATACTTAATCTTAACTACATTGAAAAATGATGAAAATGATCTTGGGCTCCTTGATCACACAGATTTCAGCACCAATGAAGATCGTTTTCTTCAAGCTTCTTTCACTCAGAAATACTGCCTAAAAGGGTTCAACAACTTTTCTCACTTAGATGAAAGGTTGAGGTTTGTCACTAGGGTTTTGTTTGTTTTTGAAAAGATCAAACAACTTGGAATATCTCAGTTGGAATTTGGGTTTCTTCTTTGGAAGATGTTTGAGATATTTGTGACTGTCTGGAATGTAGATAAAAAGCTTGAAAGATTTGGCTATGGAGTTTCTAAGCTTTTTCCTAGAATGTCAGACTTTAGGTAAACTCACGTGTTGCGTGAAAGGCACGCTCCTACATGTGTCCAACGGACAGATCCCAAGAAAGTGCCTATAAATACCTTACCCCAACAAACCCTAAAAATAGACAATACATAAGATACACAAGATACGTATGAAAAAGAGAAGAGAAATTATCACCAAAAATCTTACGTACAATTTCTAGGAAAAAGCTTAGAAACTCCATAGCCAAATCTTTCAAGCTTTTTATCTACATTCCAGACAGTCACAAATATCTCAAACATCTTCCAAAGAAGAAACCCAAATTCCAACTGAGATATTCCAAGTTGTTTGATCTTTTCAAAAACAAACAAAACCCTAGTGACAAACCTCAACCTTTCATCTAAGTGAGAAAAGTTGTTGAACCCTTTTAGGCAGTATTTCTGAGTGAAAGAAGCTTGAAGAAGACGATCTTCATTGGTGCTGAAATCTGTGTGATCAAGGAGCCCAAGATCATTTTCATCATTTACTATCTTGTAGAAGATTCTGTGTGATTCTTTGAAAATCAACCTAGCAAATTCCTCCGAGTGAAAACGAGAAGAAGGACGTAGCTGAGATTACACCACCCAGTGAACCTTATATATCTTGTGTTATTTATCTTTACTGTCTTATTATTTTTATTACATCATTTATCTTTGAAAGAGACAAGTTAAAGTACAAAGCGATTAAATTAACTAAAAGAAAGCTAAAACTCATTTCCGCTGTGCTAACCCTGATTAAGCGATCTAAGCGTTGCCCTACTTTGGTAAACTTTTAAAATCACTAAGTCTAAGTTAACTTTCCTGAAGCGTCTGACCCAAGCACTCAGTTATCCAAGAGTTCAAACCTTTAAAGTGATACGAAATTTTTGAAGTCGAAAAAGACTTCAGGGTCTATTCAACCCCCCCCCCCCCACTTCTAGACCCTTTCGTATGCCACTTGGGACCACCATTCATGTTAGCTGAAATTGAGGCTGAATTTTTGAAGTTTGGAAGCAACTTTAAGGTATAAATGTCCAAAAATAGAGGTAGGTGGTGAAAGGGATGATTCTAGCACCAAAAAGAAGCCATTTCCCACCAATTTCAGCTCGCGTGTCCTTTCCGTCAGTTTTTGACGTTTCCTTTTATGGCAGGGACGAAAAGTGTTTAAAATTGTAACATTAGGGACCATGTATGTCGAATCTAATAAATGAGGAACCAAAAGTATTTTGGGTGCCAAGTTTAGGGACCAAAACAGTAATTTTCCCTGGAAAATTGCATTTTACATACACCAAATAGGAATGCTCGTTGTTTTGGTACAATAAAGGGGACGATTTGTACACCAAATTGCCAAAAGTCAACTTTTGGCAATTTGGGTACAAATCACGCTAGAAAATTTGAAATGTGTCGGAAAATGTCATTTGGCGGGAAAATTGACTTGAAGTTGGGGATTTTTGGATTTGGTGGGAAAAACAACCTTTAATTTGGAGACTTTTGCATATGGAGGGAAAATTGACTTCTAATTTGGGAGTTTAACTCAAATACTTTTATTTTCTTTTCTTTTCTAATTTTCGTTTAACAAACTTAATTTTTTTGAAAGTTTTAAACAAATATTTTCTTTTTATTATAAATAAAATTTTAATTTCTATAATTAATATTAAAATAATAAAAATAATTTAAATTGAAAAATATAATATTATATTATGATTGTTACTAATATTTTTATTATTACTTTCTGTTTTTTCAAAGTCATTTTTATTTTATATCCTAATTTTGTTTTCTAATTTTTTCTTTTGATTTCTCATTTTTATGATGTTTGATTTTTCAAAATTTTAATATTTTTCAATTTTTTCTTATTATACTATGATTTTACATAATTTCCCAAACAAATTTAAAACAAAAACTTTGAATTTTGTTTTTGTTTTTCTAAGTTTTTAATTTATTTATTTTTGTCAATGCAAAGAAAATTGGTCATTAAAAATAATTTCTGAGTTTAAGATGAAAAATTTAATATTTTCTGATTTTTTTATTTTTTAAAATATTTTCTAACTATATTCGCATTAATCTAAATATGAAACTATTTTATTTTCTTAATTAATTTTTTCAAACAAGAAATAAGTTTAAAATATATAATTCCAATATATTTCTAATTTCTTTTTTCAATTTTATCTTCACACAGGAGTTGGGGGTAATTTCAACTTTTTCCATCATTTCCTTCCAATTTTGGGTGCCACGTAGGCAATTTCCACAAACACGAAATTCCCAAATTTGTGTGCCACGTAGGCATTTTCCGGCGTGATTGTACCCAAATTGCCAAAAATTGACCTTTAATGTACCAAAATTAAAAACGTCCCCTTTATTGTAATGAAACAACGAGTGCTCCCCTTTGGTATATGAAAATTGCAATTTTCCCTTGATATATATGACTTGATTCCGCGACAGTAAGTAGTTTTCTTCCATCTAAAGTATGAAATAAAATCATCGACACCAAGTTATCATCTTTCTTATAGAAGCTAATACATATATTTCTTTATTTGAAGATGTACACATGAAATTATTGATTGGAAATCTAAATTTGAGGAATAATATAAGTGTGTTCTAGTGGGAAAAATACAGTTTTGGTCCCTAATGTTGCCACCTAAATCAGTTTTGGTCCCTCATTTGTTGGACTCGACACTTTTGGTCCCTAATCATTCAATTTTTGACACTTTTCGTCCTTGCCGTTAACCTTTTGGTCAAAATTGACGGAATCCCTCCAAAAAAGTCAAAATTAGGGTTTTGTTATGTTTTTCAATTGGGGAATTTTCAATTTCAACCCAATTGTGCCTAGGTGGTCAAATCCCAATCCGCCACGTGCAGATTGGATAAAAACATAAAAATAAACTGAAAAAGTTAATTGAAATTTAATGTAAAATAAAAAATAATTAATTAATAAAAATAATAAATATTAAATTTTTTAATAAAAATAAAAAATTATTTAAAATCTTAAAAAAGTAAAATATTATTTTAAATAATAAAATTAATAAAAAATATAAAATAATAAAAATAAAATAAATAAAATAAAAACTAATTGAAATATTAATTAAAAAATTAAAAACATTTTAAAATTTGAAAAGTTACGTATTATTTTAAATAATAAAATTAACAAAAATATAAAATAATAAAAATAAATAAAATAAAATAAAAATTAATTGAAATGGTAATTAAAAATAAAATTTAAATTTAAAAATTTTAAAATTAAATATTATTTTAAATAATAAAAAAATAAAAGATAAAAAAATAATGAAAATTTTAATATAAAAATTAAAAATATTTCCAAAAAAATAAAAAAAATAAATAACACTAGAAAGGCTAAATCGTGATATTTATTTAATTTTTTAAAATTATTTAATATATTTAATGTAATATTTTCGTTATTAATATTTAATTATATTAATATCTGTCTTTTAATTAAATATTTTTCATGTTTAATTAAATTATTTTGAGTGATTTAATATGTAATATTTCATCATATTAGAATATAAAAATCTTAAATATTTTTCTATAATTTTCTTAATTTTTTTTTTAATTTTTGTCCATTTCAGAATTTAAAATTAAATAAAAATTAAAAAACTGCCACCTGTGACATTTCCGTTAAGTTTAAACAGAAAAGTTAACGGCGGGGACGAAAAGTGTCAAAAATTGAATGATTAGGGACCAAAAGTGTCGAGTCCAACAAATGAGGGACCAAAATTGATTTAGGTGGCAACATTAGGGACCAAAATTGCATTTTTCCCGTGTTCTAGTCAAAGAACAAGTTACCCTAATTTTTGAGATAATTAAAGGCGTAAATCTTGATATATTCATAATATTACAAAAGAATTGATGTGCTTTTTTTGCGTATATCTCCAATATTGCAATTTGATTCTGCAATAAAGCAACTTCCTCCATCTATTATTAGTCAACATAATGTGTTTCTTCAATTGAATAAATATGCAGTCTTTTTAACGTGCTAGTACAAACATGAAAAATTCAATCCTTTAATTAGAAATCTTTTCATATATAAATATTTGTATTTTTTCCGTCTAGATTTAGGTATTCTCTGTAGCTCTGTAGTTCTTTTAGAAAATATATATATTCATATCCAATAAAGGTTGGTTCATATAAGAAAAATTGAATTGTTCTAAAGGTATATAATGATATAAAACAAACTTGAGATTTATTTGGGTTTTTTTTTTTCTATTTGTTTCTTTTTTCTATTCGTTTTCTTATTCTTTCATTTTTCCATTTTAATTGAGTGAATCTATGTTAAAATAAAGCACAAGTACCATGTGCCTTTTAAATTTTATCTTCTTTCAGATTTTATTTACTTTATAGGTACTAGTTAATTTTTTGTTTTCATTTTGTTTCATGTGTTTCGTAGTTAATTACTATGAAACTTCATAAAATTAAATAAGTAACTTCCTTGATATCAAGCATTAAACATATTTTATATGATACTTTTTTTTTTTGAAAAAACATACTAAAAGCAGTATTCAAATGAATAATATATTCAATTATGAATATGAAACACACTACATAACAACATGATCCAGATGTCTATGACCCCAAAAGCTCAACTCAAGGAGCAGAATCATTGACATGAGGAGGCGGCATATTCGCTCTATCTCACAATTTTTCAACTCCTCCATCAATCAAATTAGCAGAGCCACCAGTGTTTCACAGGTTCCCAAAATTCTACCAATGTCTTTTTCTTCCAACATGGTCTCAATGAATCCATTAATCATACCTTAAATTTCCCATCGTGTTGGGAGTTGCGACAGCGGTGTAGGAAAAGGCAATATTTGCACTTGTTGTTGCTCGTTATTAAGCTCTTTATCCATTTTCGAAGCTTTTTGAGCATTTCATCTGCAAATGAAGTCAAGCCGCACTTCAACTGATACAAATTAAGTTCCTCAAAATGCTTACCTTGAACCAACTCATTCAACAATGATAACACTCTTTCATATCATTCCTCTTCTTGGATTTTGGCAGATTTTTTATCTCCTCATTAATTGTCTTCTCCTTGTATTTCACATGTACAACCCTTTTTTGCTTTTTTTTCTTTCAAAACTCGGAAAATCCGTAAACTTGTCCAACTTTTCCTTCAAAATTTCAATGGATGGCCACAAAATTGCATTGTTTTCTTGTTCTTGTTTGTGGATTATTACACCGACATAAACTCCACAAAGGATGGAGAGTTGATTTGTTTTCTTGAGCAAACCATCCACCCTTTTATTGCAGGCGACATTTCTCTTGCTCTCAATTTGAGTATTTGCTAATGTTTGACCTTTTTTCTTATGATGTTGTTCGGTAATAATCTAGAATTGTTTGTGTTAAATTAGTTGATTGTTTTCACATGTAACTTGTCATATGCAAGAAAAGGGGGGATGGTTTGCTCAAGAAAGCGAATGAACTCTCCATCGTTTGTGGAGTTGACATCGGTATAATAGTCCACAAGAACAAGAAAACAAAACAATCTTGTGGCCATCTCCTGAAATTTTGAAGGAAAGGTTCGACAAATTTATGAATTTCCCGAATTTGGAAAGAATGTAAAAATGGTCATACATGAGAGACATATGTAGCAGACAATAAATGAGGAGACAAAGATATGTTGAAATCTAAGAACAAGAATGAACTGAAAGAGTCTCATCAATAAATGAATGAGTTGGTCAAGGTAAGCATTTTGAAGAACTTGATTCGTATCAATTGAATGGCTTGAATTTATTTGCGGATGAATGCTCAAAAAGCCAAGAAAAGGGATAAAAAGCTTAATACCGAGCGACAACGAGTGCAAATATTGCCTTGTCCTCCACCATCACCACAACTCCCCACACAACTAGAAAATTTGAGGAATGGCTGATGGTTCATCGAGACCATGTCAGAAGAGCAAGATATTTCTAGCTTTCATGGAATACAGCCATCAAACACCAGCGACACTACCAATTCTATTGATGGAGGTGTTGAAAAATTGTGAGATGGCATGAATATGCCACCGTCTCCTAACAATGATTCTGTTTCTTGAGTTGAGATTATGAGGTCATAGACATCTGGATTATGTTATTACATCAAGTTGTTTCACATTTTTGTGGTTGAAATATGATGTAATCAGTTTAGGGGTGTAAACGAGTTGGCTCAAGCTCGATTTGTTTACGGTCCTTGTTATGACTATGCATCTACGAGAAAATCTCTAAAGGCTTGACTATTATCATGTTTTTACTATAACGTTAAAAAGACCGCACATTTATACGAGTGAAGAAACACGTTGACTAAAACTAGATGGAAGGAAATCGCGCTATTGCAAAATCAAACAGCAATTTTAGAAATATCATAAAAATAAATCTCATCAATTGTTTCGTTGACTAAACTAGATGGAAGGAAATCACCCTATTTCAAGATCAAATTGCAATTTTAGAAATATCAATGCATAAAAATAAAATCCAATCAATTGTTTTGTTGACTAAACTAAATGGAAGGAAATTGCCTTATTGTAAAATCAAATTACAATTTTAGAAATTTCAATGCATATTGGTTTCATTGACTAAACTAGATGGAAAGGAATTACCCTATTGCAAAATCAAATTGCAATTTTAGAAATATCATAAAAATAAATTTCGTCAATTGTTTTGTAATTGTATAAATATATCAAGACATACATAGACCCTTAATTATTTTAAAAATCATATTAACTTCTTATTTGACTTGAAGACGTAATTGCATTATTCCTAAAGTTTTTGAATCAATAACATCATGTTAAGTATAGGTACATATTCTAATAAAAAACATATATGTATTTGCTTCTATAATAGAAACAACTAATTTATGTAAATGAGTTTATTTATATACCGAAAAATGATAAAACATAATCAATGAAATTTATTGTGGTAGTATTGACATAATGACTTGATCTCGCAATAAGTAGTGATTTTTATATCAGAATGTTAGATGCTATATATATATATATAGGTAATGCAATTTCAATTCTTAAAACAATATTTACATAGTAGGTGCATTTCTATTCGGATAGATATAAGCTTCCATGATTTGCTTATGTCACAATCAACTATTGTAGGTCTCCTTAAAATTAAGGTAGATGATGGCTAGCAGTCCAATTATAGCCCTTTCAATAAAATAGTTTGGATTTTATTGTTCTGACTACTCCTTTTTCCTCTTTGTTCTACAATCTACTAGGGAACTAGTACTATCACGTGATGAAATAAAATAAAAGTAGTAGCGGTAATGCAATTTATCAGAAACGATTCAAAAAATAATTCATTCATAAGAGGAACAACTAGTAAAAGATTTTATTTTAGACTTTCTCCGAAGTACAAAAGAAGGTAACAACAAGAATACATTGACACATGAGAAACAACTAAATTATTCTAGCCACAAGTAGCACTCGATTGGTAGTTATTACTATTAATGATCTATATAGCGTGTTGCATCCACAAGATAGCATATATATATGCTATCTGGCCTTTATTATTTTGGAAATTAACACGAGAATCGAAGCCATGCATGAAGTAGCAAAAGCATAAACCCACTTGTGACAAGCCCATGCTCAGTCACCTCTCAGTTCGTGCATTGTTTGTCACAGTTTTTGGCACTCAAGCAAACCGGACCAACCCTTGCTCATCGTCTCGCAAACTTGAGCTTCCGCCATATGCATCTCTAGATGAACCTTCAATCAAATAAGAGGTTCTTAATTAGAAAGCATCAACACAAGAGAGGATGAATATATCCTGAAACTTGTGTATCTTAGTATTTATATCAATCACACAATAGTACACCGTAGAATTAGCCTTTGAATGGCAGCGAAGTGTAGATTAACAAAATAGGCTGATATTTTTCATTGTGGAAGAGCCAATGTAGCATGAATGGACTACAGAGAACAAAAGTATATCTAAAAGTAATTATGATTATATGTATTTTTATCGTGGATTGCTACTATTATATCCAATGCATGAACTACTAAACACTATGTACATCTTACTTCTTATAATTCTTTACTCTAAACTACTGTTCCAAAGTATTATAAATTGTTGTGCATGCAAGTGTATATAGATTTTTGAAAATTAATGTTTATTTAAATTAAGTATTTTGTACATTTTGACATATATATATATATATAATATGTTATATACGATGAATTGTGATTTTAGATAGATGATTCAAAGTATGTATGTATATTCGTGTGCAAATGATATTTTACATGGAAATTCTTACATGAATATGACACAGTCTTGATTGAAACGGCCGAATTATGCAACATAGAAGGGATATAACCAGTATGTTGATGTCGCAAACCAAGTGGATGCAGAGAATATCCAAAGCATATAAGAATCTACTAATTTACATAAAGGCATGTGCATGTATGTTTGAGAGAGAACCACAAACCATGGGATTCTATGGGAGTGAGCAAAATAATAGAGCAATCATCAAAATGATATAGTTAACTTGGGACTTAGCCATCTAATTTTCTTTGTACTAGCTACTACTATTGTATGCTTCAATGCTTGTTCAGTGTGTTTGATGAGTGGTGTTTATAGAGGTACATAGATCCCCTAATATGGTGAAAAAATGTTTATTGAAGTTTAAATTTGTAATTAGTATGGAAAAGATGATATAAAGTTAAAAAAAGAAAAAATCAATATCAAAAGGGGTTTGCATGCTTTTGAATTTGATCAAAAGCAAACACATGTGTTTAAAGTGCATATTGACTTCTATTTTATCTTTAGTTTTGTGTTAAGGAAAATCTCATGTTGGATATTCAGTACTATTATTTATGAAAATCTCAACTATTGTTTTATAATTTTAATTTTTATTAACTTTTGTTACCACCATTAATTAATTGATAGGAATAACATGTGACCATTCGTTGCTGACATCAGAAGGAAGAGATCTCACTTTAAATATCGTAACTTGTTGATTTTGATACCAATATACCATAAAGAAGTGAATATTTTCTAAAAGTCGGTATGTTAAAATAAAATGGAAACAATATTAGCACAAATTTTATTTGCTCACCAAAAGCCCAAATTAGGTGAAATTTTTTACTTGGAGACTGTGCAAGGAAGCCATCCTGACAGTGACCAACTTAGGTAAAAGGCGGGCTGAAAGTCGAGAAGAGTTCTCTATGTTTCACTTGGGAGTCATGGCTTGGCTGCGTCACATCGAAATGTTGGCTGCCTGGGAAGGGATCTCACCGGTTGTTCATGTTGAGTGGTTAGAAGTGTGCTTTCAAGGTGATAATGTGCTAATTATTCATAATTTGCAACAACATAAAAGGACTTATCTAATATAGGCTTATTGTTTAACGATATTTATATGTTGTGCTTCTTTTTTAATGCTTAATGATATTTATGTTCACTTTTTGCATGTCAGGAGGACATGTAATCAAGTGGCTTAGTTTATAGCGCATATTGACTTAGATGTTAGGAAAGGAATTAATGTTATTCAGATCTTTGCTTCACACACTCTATTAATTGATATGCAATCACCGTTTCCATTAAAATAAACTAGAATATTTGTGCTTGCAGGTTTGCCAAAATTGAGTTTCAATTGGAGCTAATATCGCACAATTTCATAGGCTCACTAGCCCAGTAATGGATTAAGTAGCCCCTCCCACCCTCCCCTCTTAAAACTATGGATTTTGCTTAAGAGATTGCATAAGACTATTGCACAAATCTTTCAATTGAAATTGTTTTTCTTCTTTGAAATAAAATATTATAAATCGTAGTCTTCTTTCTTTATAAAATAGTATGTTAAACGATCAGCAAAAGTCTTGGTCAAAGTACTATTGTCACTAATTAGGTCACTGTTGGTCAAACACCTCTTCCTATAATAGTATAGCTATAAATATAAGAATTTTTATATTTATTAATATAGAATTGATGTAATATATTTCATAAATTTTTACCATATGTAATAAGATACAAGTATCATATAGTAGTAACATGCCGATGTTCATCTTCGAAAATAGAACGTTTATCAAGATATGATTCCTAAAAAATATTCTTTATATGTTTTTTTTTTGTGTGTAATTACTCTGAATTTGAGTACAATACTACTACAAAAATACACTATTACAGCGCACCTATTACAGCGGTTTTTAGAAAATTGCTTAACGGAGGGGTCTGTTACAGCGATTTTTTGGTGAACAGCTGTAATAGGTTTTCGCCGGGAACCAGTTACAGCGGTTTTTCGGAAAACCGCTATAATTGATCGATTAAGGCAGTTTTTTGGAAAACCGCTGTAACCGGTCCGGACCAGTTACAGCGGTTCTTTATAAAACCACCACCGCCCCTTTCACCACTACCACGACAACCACCGTAAGCTTCTTCTCTCTCGCTCTCTCTATATGATAACGAGTATTATTATTTGAATACATATCATGAGTATAGCGTGTTTGTTGATATGTATTTTGATTATGTATCGTGATTGGATCAATATGTGTTGTTTTGTTGACATCGTTTAATGCATTTATGGTTTTGTGAAATTTGATTGGTTTTGTGAAAGAATTGATGGATTGGTTTTGTTATTTGCAATTTTGGGGGAAGATTAAGTCGAGAACTTGGTAAAAAAATTTGCGTCGTTACTCTGCCTAATTTTTTCTAAAATAATGGTGGCGTTACTTGGTACTATATATTTGGTATATGAATCTAAATTCTGTATTTTTGGCTTCTGTAGGTCGATGGATTTTGGCGCTGCTGCAAACAAACGTGTTTAAAGTGAGATACGTAGAGGTATCGCTGCAATGAAAAAAGTCATAAATGCCAGAAGTAAAGGCTTAAAGCTACCAGTCGGCTAGAATCGGAATGGCCAACCAATTGACCCAAATAAATCAACATTTGTTGGTTACATTGGAGTCATAGCTCGTGACAGGGTGCCGATTACCATCAGTGATTGGCGACACGTCTCGGAAGCAACAAAATCAGCAATTTGGAATGAAATAGCTGTAAGTTGGTTATTATCATGTTTCTAATTAATTGGTTAATGTATTTTTTGTTTATTCAATTTTCTCAAAATTATAATTTCATATATACTTTGTTGTTTGTTTTTCATAGTTGGCCTTTGATATTGAAGAAAGTAGACACAAATTTGTCATGGCCGAAGTTGGAAAGTTAGCGCGAAACTTCAGGAGCTTTTTGAGCAGAGTGTGGGTAGAGGATGATAATGGGAATATTAATTCCAGCCCACCCCAAAAATATAATATATCTCAAGAAGATTGGACAGCGTTTTTACATATACGGAAAAGTGGACCTTTCCTGGTAATTATTTTAATTCACGGTTTCATTTGTTGCATATTGCGTTTATATGAACATTGACTAATGCTTTGATTATGTAATGAACAGCAATTAAGTAGGGACAATCAGGAAAGAGCAAAGAACCCTGAATATCCCTATAGGAAATCACGTGTTGGATATGCTCAACTGGAGCACATTGAGGTATGTAGTTCGTTTAACAGTGAATCATTACAAGTTTTCTAATAAAAATTCCTTGTTAATATATATATATATATATATATATATATATTTAATCATAATATAGATGGAAAAAAGAAAGGAAGCTGGATCAGACCCCTCAGACGTGACACGAGCACTCGTGTGGAGGATTGCACATTCTGACAGCCAGCATAACATTGATAATGTCAATGTTAAAAGAGTAGTGCATGAAATTGTGAGTTATTTGCAATTTTAGCTATATCATGTGTTGTATGTTTTTTTTGAAATTTTTTTATAGGAGCAAAGTTCACTAATTTTTAAATGTATTATTACAGGAGTGCTTATCACATGAGGGTAGCAATAGTGTAAGCGAGAGGACCCGGAATGATATATTGGCTAAAGCTCTTAACAAGAAGGAGCATTCGGGTCGCGTTAGGGGAGTCGGCTTTGGGGTATCACAAAAACACTATTTTATTGACAGAAAGCCTTCTAAAGATGAGGAGATTGATAACTTGAAAAACATGGTGCACATGCTCACTACATCACTATCCTCATTGCGACGCGAGTTTGACGAGCATAAGGCGTCTGGGTCGTAGCAGCCACATGAAGATGAGGCGGTTTCTTTGAAAGATAGTTGCCCAGATCCAGTTAAAAACCTTCCTCAGGTAATGATATGAAATTATTAAGTGATCATATAACTTGCAATTCATTAAAATACACAATTTTTTCTAATATGATGGTATATATATATTATATATGTAGGTTGTGGCGCCATGTCAATTGTCACTTTCAACACCGTCTTATCGTTTGGTCACTAAAGGACAAATGTACAATCGACCAGATGATAGAATGCTGCATACACTTCCATTACCCACCCACCTTGTGAAAGTGATGATTGACATTGCAATTGAAGATATTGCACCCCTACCAGTCCCTCTCGCTGATGAAGGAGTGTTCACAGTTTCTGAGGCTGTGGGATACATTGTTGCTTGGCCTAAAAGTCTTGTCACTGTCAGTGATGCATCGGTACGTAATTATTAATACCTAGCCATTAATAAATTATAACAATTGTTTAAGGTTACTAAATATACTTTGGTTTGTAACATTCACGTTGGTTTTCTTTGCTTAAATAGTCTCTTGGAAAATCCAAATCATCAGTTGGAAAATATAAATCAGAGATGACGAAGCACTCAGCTGTCAAACTAACACCTCTTGTGGCCAACCCTTCACATGAAGATGATAGAGCAGCAGACGTAACAGCTGATCAACTCCCTCAGCCACTTGTAACTCTTGAAAGGTACCTGCAAATAATGCCTATTGAGCAATTGATTGCTATAGACATTCCCGAGGCAATCTATAATAACGAACCCTATCAAGAGTATCTTGGGCGGGAGGAGATCTGTCATTTTTTGCGCAAAGAACAAATAGGAGTCTCTATCATTTCAGTTTACATCAAGTAAGTTTTTAAATATGAATTAAAAAAAACTTAGTTTTTAAATTATTTTACTGCATTAATTTGAACTATGTTTATTTTCTTGTTCAAATTTATTTTATGCTCAATTTAGGTGTTTGTGGGCTAAGTACGTGGTCCCCGAAGAAAAAACAAATAATTTCAGGTTCCTTAGCCCACATACTATAGCTGCGGGAGCAGGTATTACTCCCTCTCAGCGTATCTTACAAGCGAAAGATATAACAAATGCCATGAAAGATTGCGCAGATGGGAAGTTGTTTATTGCACCTTACAACACCGGGTGAGTTACTAAACACCCAACTTTATTTTGTAAAATTTGTTACGTACGCAAAACTAATTTTGAACTTATCTTTTGAATGCTTTTTAATTTAGGGGACATTGGGTGTTGCTTGTGATTGATCCAATTAAAGAGATCGTTTATTAACTGGATTCTTTGCACGTTGATTCGAATAACCGACCTGATATGAAAGAAACAATCAATCAGTAAGTTTTTCATTCAATCAATGTATTCATTATATTTAATATTAATTTTAAAGTGTATATATCTTCCTAGATTTCACATGTATATTTGCTTGATATTGACATCTTTCTTTGTTTTTTGATGTTTTTAACAGTGCTGTGTTGATATCTCGTGCAAATCGTAACACCCAAAAGGCCAAATCCAAAAAAATGGCCTGTAAATGGACTTCTATAAAGGTTAGTGTAATTTTATATTTTCGAGAGATTATTCGTATAAACGTTATTGTTCTAATACAATTTTTGATTTCAATTTTGTGGTGCCCCATGCAGTTAAACGACAAAGATTGTGGCTTCTTTGTTATGAAATTTATGAAGGATATTATTAGCCACGGAGAATCTACAATCCCACCAGCGGTATGCATAATCCTAATTAATACTCATCATCAAATTCTAATTTCTCTTTATAAGTTATTAAACCTTTGTTGCGTTTTCAATCTCTATCGTGCAGTACTTTCCTGATTGTCAATAGGTCACTTACTCTATGGAGCAACTTGATGAAGTACGTGGCGAATTGGCACAATACATTTTCCAATGCGCTTTTGGTATGGTGTAAGTTGTAAATTGTTGTAAATTTTTATTTGATTTGTTGTGTTTAATTGATTGTAAACTCGTTATCAGTTGTTGGAGATTATACGTAAAATTTGATTTGTTGGAGATTATGCGAATTGGAACAATACATTTGTTGGTTTTTGTTGTTAGAGATGATCATTTAATTTGGTGAAGTTAATTTTGGGTTTCACGTTTGTTGTTTCTGTTGAATTGATTTTATGGTTTGTTGTGTTAGTGTGTTGAATTTTGAGCTTGTGGGAAGCTGGTTACAATAAATTTTGTACAGTACAGCAAGAAAAAAAATTAAAAAAAAACAAAAAATACACCTATTATAGCGGTTTTTTGAAAAACTGCTATAACAGGTTTAACCTATTATAGGGGTTTTTCAAAAAACCGCTATAATAGGTTGACCAATTACAGCGGGTTTTTTCGGAATCGCTGTAATTGGTCTAACCAATTACAGCGGTACCTATTACAGCGGTTAAAACCGCTGTAATAGGTAAAAAAAAAACCGCTGTAATAGGTCATTTCTGTAGTAGTGCAAGTGGCAAGGCTCGATACTCATATTTAAATAATTATTTAGATTTCAAATTTGAAACAGTGACAAATTAAGAGACAAAGTATACATGAATATTTATATTAAGTCATAAACAAATAGTGATTACATAAATCTAGTCATTAATTGATGTTTCTAAAATAGATGTGATTTTATAAATAGGAACGGGAATAAAGTCAAGATAAACTATATCTATTCTTTGTAATTTGTGTTTACGTTATATGTTGAACATTCTATTTTTGCTACTCTATTAGTATACACTTACCTTTTCGATCAATTTGGACCTAATTTTATAGTATTTATTCAAAACCTAAAGATAATAACAAATATAACATATTATTATTTATTGGATACAGATAGATAGTCGAGATTAATTAACTTTGTGAGATATTATGTATTTTATTTATATTTTTATATCATTGATAAAATATGAAATTGGTACATAGCTAATATTATTTTTATGAAAGAAGGAAGTCCTTTATCTAATTCACCAAAATATTCTTGAAATTAATAGTCAATTAATCTTGACTGGATTGAACAATATAGTTACTCTTACTAAAAAAAGTAGCATATCTCTTGTATAAATACATTATATTAAAATGACAAGTTACATGTGAAAATAGTCAATTAATTATCTCTTATCAGAGACACAATTTTAGATTTTTATCAAACAACATGACAAGAAAAAGGATCAAGCATAAGCAAATACCCAATGAAAGCAAGAGAAATGTCGTCTACAAGAAAAGAGTAGAAGGTTTGCTTAAGATAGCGAATGAACTCTCCATCCTTTGTGGAATTGAAGTAGGCATAATAGTCCACAAACAAGAAGAAGAAAATAATACAATTTTGTGGCCATCTCCTGAAATTTTTAAGGAAAGGCTAGACAAATTTATGGATTTTTTAGAATTTGGAAAGAACCAAAAAAATGATCATACATGAGAGATACATGAAGCAAAAAGTGAGGGAGGAGGCAAAATATCTGTTGAAATCCACGAAAGATTAATTGGCTTTTATCCAAGTTAGCCACCAAGCCCGTCCTCCCTGAAAAAAGTTCAAAAACCTCCTTCACTCTACTAACTGAACTCTTATCCCCTTTGCTAAGCATCATTAAGTCATCAGCAAAGCAAAGGTTGATAAGCCCAACTCTTTTGCACTTGGGGTGGAATTTAAAACTGGGATCCTTATGAAGCATTTTAAAACTTCTCGTTAAGTACTCCATTACCAAAACAAATAGGTAAGGGGACATAGGATCTCCTTGCCTAAGTCCCCTTTTCCCCTCAAAATAACCAAAAGATTCACCATGCAAAATCACAGAAAAGTTGACACTGCTCACACACAACATGATAAGATGCACAAAATGCGCAGGGAAACCATAAGCCAAAAGAACCTTTTCAAGAAAGACCCAACTAACGGTATCGTAGGCCTTTCTTATATCCACTTTCATGACCACTCTAGGAGATAGGCCCTTTCTTTTATAACCCTTCACCAATTCATGACACAAAACCACATTGTCTACTATTGATCTACCAGCTACAAATGCACCCTGAGCTTGATCAACTAGTAGAGGGAGAACAATCTTCAATCTATTGCAAATAAGCTTAGAAATAATTTTATAGACAACATTACAACAGGTAATGGGCCTATAATCTTCTAATGTAGCTGGGCTTTGACATTTTGGAATTAAATGGAGGTATGTGTGATTTACCTCTCTAAGCAATTTCCTCTTGTTATAACAATTCATCACTGCCTTGGGTAACTCCTGTCCCACAATGTCCCTGGATCTTCCGTAAAAACAAGAAGTGAAACCATCCGGGCCAGGGGTTTTCTATTCAGGGATAGAGAAAACCACTCTTTTTATCTCATCTGGAGTGACAGCTTTTAGCAAATAATTCAACTCCTCTTCAGTATGTAGAATATAACCATGATGCACGATCTCGTGATTCACCTCTGAACTTGCAGGGCTCGGTGTACCAATCAATTTTTGGTAGAAACTGAGTATTTCTGCTTTAATCTCCTCTGGCTCAGTCAGTTTTACCCCATCACTGGAAGTGAGATAGTGTATTCTCCCCTGAGCTTTCTTAGCTTTGATTCTTGCAAAGAAATAACTAGTACATTCATCACCTTTCAAATAGAAATTTGCCTTTACTCTTTCCTGTAAAAAACTCACTTCCATCCTCATAGTATCCCTGAGTTCATCATACTTCTCTCTCTCTTGGTCAATCAGAGAGCCATCTAAAGGTGTACATGCTAGTTTTCGTCTAATGTCCTGGAGTTGGCTTCTTAGTGACTGGACTTTATCAGAGATATTTGAAAACTCCTGTTTGAGCATAACTTTGAGTCTTTTTTTAATATGTTTACACTTTTGAACCATTCTATACATAGGACACCCCCTGATATCCTTCTCCCACTTTGTGCTTACAATATCAGTGAACCGCGGATACATCACCCATCCATTGAGAAATTTAAAAGGGGAGCAACCCAACTTGTTTTCATGGATTTTGAGCACCATAGGACAATGGTCCGATATATCGTTGTCTTGAAACTCCACACAACTGCCCTCAATGTTCAAAAACCAGTCTCCATTGGCCATAACTAGTACATTCATCACCTTTCAAATAGAAATTTGCCTTTGCTCTTTGCTGTAAAAAACTCACTTCCATCCTCATAGTATCCCTGAGTTCATCATACTTCTCTCTCTCTTGGTCAGTCAGAGAGCCATCTGAAGGTGCACATGTTAGTTTCTGTCTAATGTCCTGGAGTTGGCTTCTTAGTGACTGGACTTTATCAGAGATATTCGAAAACTCCTGTTTGAGCATAACTCTGAGTCTTTTTTTAATATGTTTACATTTCTGAACCATTCTATACATAGGACACCCCCTGATATCCTTCTCCCACTCTGTGCTTACAATATCAGTGAACCCCGGATATATCACCCATCCATTGAGAAATTTAAAAGGGGAGCTACCCAACTTGTTTTCCTGGATTTTGAGCACCATAGGACAATGATCCGATATATTGTTGTCTTGAAACTCCACACCACTGCCCTCAATGTTAAAAAACGAGTCTCCATTGGCCATAACTCTATCCAACTTACAGTAGGTCCTGGTAGTTTTATCTTGATTGTTATTCCAAGTGTAGGGAATGTCATCAATGCCCGACCTATCCATACAGGCTCTCATGTCATCATTTCCCCCATCCAAACTTCCATTACTATGTAACTTCTCATTAGACTTCAAGGTGGCATTCTAATCCCCCATAAGGAGCCATGGTTCAGTGACAACCATATCCCCTAGCTCTTTCCATAAATCCTTCCTGCCACAATCATCATTTAAAGCATATGTGACTGTTAACAGTAAAAAATGAACCCCAATCTCCATCCTACAAGTGATGTATTGTTCATGAACCCG
Source organism: Buddleja alternifolia (assembly GCA_019426215.1). Taxonomy (NCBI): domain Eukaryota; kingdom Viridiplantae; phylum Streptophyta; class Magnoliopsida; order Lamiales; family Scrophulariaceae; genus Buddleja; species Buddleja alternifolia. The sequence continues at coordinate 33,396,928 of CM033400.1, read as the reverse complement.
AGTCACAGTGCCCCTTACAGTGTTACGCTTCCACATAAGCCATATTCTACCATTTATGGCTGTAGCATAATTATTGACTACAGTCTATTCATCCCCAAAACATCGCCTCACTTTAGTATATTTACCTGATTTAACTCTAGTTTCAACCAAACCACAAACCTCTAATTTATTTTTATTTATAAACCTCTTCACTACTAATTGTTTGTCAGTAGTGTTGTCAGCAGTGTTGAGGCCCCTCATATTCCATGCTCCTACTATCATTTATCAGGGGGTTCTTCCATGGCTCCTCCCTCCACATTTACTCCCACTTGACTCAACACTTGAAATAAATTTGATAGCGCATGTTGAACCTCCACATTTGTGGTTTTATCTACCCTTAAACCTCTTTTTTTTTGTCTGGAGCTTCTTACCTCCTGCCACTCCTGTATTGTGGCCTTTCCTCTCTCCAAAATCTGTTGTGGTGTAGTGGTAACTCTCTGTACATTACCACTTTCGTTTAGCACAACATCCTTTTTTTTAGGGGCTTGGCTTTCCCATTTATTCGTTGTACTTGAGGCCCGCTCCCCGGTATGATTTTTGACCTGCCATATTTGGGCCACTGGTTTGTTACATTTACTCTCCAAATGTCCCCATTTGTGACATCTCTTACATAGCATAGGCACCCATTCATAATGTATTGACTGCCTAATCACATTTCTCGTGACTACATTCTTGATAGGAACTTCCTTAGGTAACTCTTTACCTATTTCCACCTGAACCAGCACTCTTGCAAACTCAAGTTTCAACTTCTTTGCAGTCAATTCATCTGTATACAGTGGCTCACCCACTCTACTAGCAATTTTACTGAGACTGTTCACACCCCACATTTCCAACGGGAGGTTGGGCAATTGTATCCAGACCGACACTGTTTTCATGTCATCTTCCTTAACTAATCCCTCCTGCCATTTTTTAAAGATTAAAGGCTTTGAATAAAAGAATTGTATACCTCGGTTAAGGGCTACTTCCATGTCTTCTTCCTTCTCAAAGCGTAATATGAAGTATCCTTGGACATGCTTTACCACTCTGGGCATTTCAATGCCTTTCCATCTCAAACGCAGAAAATTCACCATTGTGTTAACAGGGATATCTTGACTCAGTATGTAAGCTGTTAAAGAAAATTTCCAATATTCCATTTCACCCACCACATCTTTCAAACTGTATTTCCTCACCTTCGTCTTCAAACTTCTTTAGTTGTAAGCCACTACTGCCATCTCTGTTGCCGGTAAAGAGAGCACTCCATTTCCGTGTAGCTGGCCGAACTGGGTCTTCCTTTTCCGCCACCATATTCAGCACTGTTGGACTAGGGTTCATCGTTTTCTCCTCCATAAACTGAATCAAGTCAATTTCCACAAAAATCTCCGTATTTTGCTTGCTTTTGCTATTTTCCCCCTTTTCAAATTCTGTGGTAGCTTGTGGAATCGTACCCACTGGGGAGCTAGGTTTACCGTCCCTAACCTCAATCGTTGATTGCAGCGTTTGCTCCTAATCTACCGGACCTACATTTGCTCCGGTAGGCCGTCGTACCTTCCGTTCCGCCATCTCAGGTTTTGGTGCACAATAGCCCCTCTACCATGCGTCGAGAGAAGAAGTTCTCAAATCGTTTTTTTTTTCTTCAAGAGGTTTTTATAGATTTATAAAATTTCTCAATCTTTATATATTTTTTTCTATTTCTCACCACGGGTTTGCTAAGTACCCTCACAAGGTTAGGGATATTTTTTAATATATAACTTATTTAGAGCCCATTTAAAAATTAAAAATATTATGTTTCAGTTATTTATTTTAGAAAAAATATGTGGTGGAATATAGAAATTTGCTTAATACTATGAGAGCTTAATTATATATATCAATCATTCTCACAAAAATATTAAATAATATCCAATGTCAAAAAGTGGATGCAAAACTATTACTTGTAAGTATATACAATAAACATCATAACTTATTTATTATAGCATATACAACTCCGTTAATCAATATTTTGACCTATTTTTTAAGGAGAATTTGTGTATAAATGCGTTTATACCACGATGTTTTTATTCAATATCCGACCTGACCTTTAATTCACAAAAAAGAAGGAAAAATGGGTCTTTATTGAAGATACTTTTTTTTTTAAGGGAATAAAAGGTCAAAATCGTTGTTATATAAAATCTCAAAATATTCCGAGAAAAACAAAAACAAAAAATAATAAAAATAAGAAAGGCTCATCCCCAATTACACAGAAAGGGGAGCAAAACCCTCATTAGGGTTTATCCGTCGTAGTCTATATTTTCCCAATTCATTAAATTCAATCCGACTCAACAACTTACATAGAGCAATAATTTTCACATCTTTATATATATATATATATATATATATATATATAATCTGTGGAAATGGAAGATGGCAGCGGAGAAAGAGAGAGGCTGACGCTTGTGGCCAGAAAGCCTTGTTTTGGGCTGCCCACGGCCTGCCCGAAATGTCTGCCCGCTTACATTTATCTTCGATTTTCCAACATTCCTTTTCGTTTGGAATTCAATCTCATCCATCCTGATTCTGGTACCGTTTCTTTCTTACTGGGTTTTTTTTTTTTTTTTAATCGCTGATTGTGAGTGCAGGATTGTGATTCTGTATGTATTTTTGATGTTATATGTTTTTATTTAACTTTGGATTCCTATAATCGTGTTGCAAAATTTGAATTCTCTGGATTTTTTTGATGATTTGTTTAAGGCTGCTGTTTTTTTATGATTTTTAGTGGAAATGAGAATTATCATTTACGCGTAGGAATTTCATTATTCTCTGGCGTTTGGACGATTCAAAGTTAGCGACTAGGTTGGTGTTTCGTTGTTCTGGTTAGGCCTTTGGTAATGCAGAAATCGAATAAAAATTTGTAGAGAAGCAGTGATCTCAGTCATGGTTATTTTGGCCTGATATGAATCTATTGACTTGTGCTATTGCATTCTCATTTGTTAGAATATGCTGCTACGGCCTATCTTTGTTCAGACGGATTACCTGATTTTGAACTTTTGGGACTATGGTTGATTAAAAGATGTGTTTTAAGTACTATTGAATATCATGACATAGGTTGTTCTAATTAGAATGGTTGGTGTAGATTATGGTTTGATCAAAATGTTCAAAAGCATAATTCATATGAGTCCAGGTGCTGTTGAATTATTAGTGATTAGTAATCGAGGGCATAAATATTTTGAGCATTTAAGGCCACTTTATGTTTGGAAGTTAATTGTAAAATGGGCTTGCTGAAAACCTTTGACCAAGAAATTTTCATTATGTTAATAATAAGGCCACTTTAGTAATCGTTTTGTTCCTCGCATCACTTCTTTGGTTTTAGTTGCTTTCACCTGTCAGTACAACCTATATGTATGCGCGTTTTGTTTGTTCATTTGGTTTCAAACAAAAGCTCACAATATGCCTATACCTTGCACTTTTCAAACTTCTTTTTGGATTTTTCCTTACGCCCCGAAATGGCTGCATACATCCTTATGCATGGCTCTGGTTATGGGTTTCCTTTTGTTCACTTGGCACCACAAAAATAAGCTTCATCACTTTGCAAAACCATGGAGTCATAAAGGCTAACACTATCATGTTGGTGACCAACCAATAAGTTCCTAGTAGTGCTCATTTTAATTAGTTTATCACCAAACTGGAGACATGTATTAGGACTTTGCTTCCAATTTGTTTCATCAAGAATCATGCAACTGGTTTGGTTACCAACCTCCTCAGAACTACGTCCTTGATGAGTTTTTATCTTGCTCATCACTTAAACCATTTAGATAGTGTTCAAATGTCTTGGAATGTTAGCCCAATAGCAAACCTAAAACAAGATTTTCTATCCATGAACTTGATATTATTATTTATGGAATATATGCTTTTATAGTCTATACCCCTTCGATTCAAGACATTCAAATGTCTAATCCATGTCAAGGTATTGAAAATTGCTTTAGTTTTCAATATCATCAGAGGATCAGTCTGCTTTTTTCCCCCTTTCTTGAAGAGAAATTCAGTCTAATTTTTGTGGCTGAATGGTGAGAATCACTCTTTGCTTTTCTATGGCTCTCAATGATTTTCCGTTGGTGGGTAGGAAAAGAATCCTTGATACTGCCGCTGAAAATCTGAAATGGAAAAGGTAAGAGTAAAGGAGAAAGAAGGAAAATGAAAAGTGTAACAGGAAAGCCATGGATCCCCATCCTGCTAAACCTTTGTTTCTATCAAAAGGGCTTCTTTTATTTCACAGAGCCAAGAACGTTCATTTTAGGCTTTTAACCCTGCTACCATTTGATTTTTTGTGTTGTCTATTGTATCAATGCATTAGAACTATAATAATGTTCTGAATTATCATCCCTGATATTATTAGATGAGTTAATTTCAAAATGTTTGACTAAGTGAAAACACATTGTATTTCTACCAGATCAAATTCCCTTTGTTGAATCTGGTGAGTATGTAGCCTATGATAATGAGAAGGGTGGAGTCATTCAGAATTTGAAGGAAGACGGTATTGTTGATTTGGATTCCGAGGTCAATGGTATACCCGAATGGGTATCAATGAAGGCCATGGTCGAGTCATGGCTTGCAGAAGCTGTCATGTATGAACTCTGGATAGCATCTGATAGTAAGTCAGCGCACAAGATTTATTACTCCGATCTCCCTTGGCCAATAGGAAAAGTTCTGTACTTTAAGCAAGTCCAAGTTGTAAAACAACTGCTAGGGATAACATCAAACAATACAGAAAGAAGAGAAGAAGAGGTAATTTTTTTTTCACATATTTTTCCCTAATCAACTTGGTTTTCATGTGTCTGGTCAAACGAAAATTGACATTATGATTTAAGCTTTCTTCTCTTTGTTGATACGTGTATGTGAAAGCACAAGTATGGGAAAAAGATTTGCTAGGAAGCATTCTATCTGGCATCTTGCAATGTGCAAAAACTTGGTTCCAATACAGGCTTAGATCAATGGTCACACAGGCACAATTTTTATTATATATATATAGATATATGTATACACTTTTATATGTCATCGTATATACTCCAGTGAAGGCTCCCTTTGTAACAATACATAGTGAAACTTTTTATATTCTAGCTTATTATGTCGACTTTTTAATAATTTTGATGTTATTGAACTTCCATATTCATATTTGTTATGTTATTTTGATATTAAACAATTATTGTTTAGAAATTGATTGAATATTTATTATTGTACTAAGAAAAATAATCTAATTGACTAGTTAATTGGGAGTTCTGTGTTTAGTTTGGTATAGCATTTGCTCGAATAAGCATAAAATGTGAGCTTACAAATCTATTTCTTGCGCAGATATACAGAAGAGCGACCCTGGCTTATGGTGCTTTATCATCTAGGTTAGGGGAAAAGTCATTTTTCTTTGAGAGCAGGTGACATCCCTTTGCTATTTCAACTTGAGTGATTGCCATGTTCAATAGAGAGTTTTGTTGTTTTACATTTGGTTACATGCTTGCTAAAGCATTATGCTCGACGCAGGCCAACAAGTTTGGATGCAATTTTTCTTGGGCATGTTCTTTTCACCCTCCATGCTTTACCTGTGAGTACTTCCACTAGTTCTATTCCATTCATTATTGTTGTCAGTTTTTATTCAGAGTGAGGTTTACCACTCTGTTTGCCTACATGATGGCCACGTCTCGTGCATGACGGGACTTTTCATTACCCAAGGACACTTTTACTGAGGAAAAGAAACGAAAACTGAAGAGAACTTTTTCTCTTGTTTAATGACTAGGAAAAATTGAAACTAAAAATTAACTTTAGACAAAACTAAGTGAATTTGGAAAAACTCTTGTACCTCTCAAAATGGTGAGGAAAAGAGAGAAAAGACAAAGGGAAACATAGTTGAACTTAGGGCTGTGCACGGTTCGGTTAACAGCCCGAACCGAACCGAAAATTGAAAATTCGGTCCAAACTGAAACTGAACCGAAAAATTCGGTTCGGTTTTCATTTTTCCAAAAATTCGATTTTTGGTTTTCGGGTTCGGTTAATCGAACCGAATCGAAAGCCGAAATTTTAACCCGTTAACCGAACTGAACCAAAAACCGAAATTTTTATATTTTTATATATATTTATAATATGTTTTATAATTTAAATGGATAAATAATAAACATGTAAAAGTGCTACTTACATCAGCGATTCTGTGAGTGGGAAACCTTAATTAAAGAAACCCTAAAAATCATCTCATCAATTCCACACGCAGACCAGTCTTCATTCTTCTCACTTCTTGTGCTCAAACCCTCAAACTGGTACACATGCTGCTTTTCTATGTTGTGTCGCTCACATCACAGGAGGCCACCATAAGAAGTCGCCGCTCAGTCCACCGAATTTTATAACAAATTAAGCAGGTTTTTAGTTTTCTTTATTTTATTTTTTTGAAGAAATCGGTTTAACAGAAACCGATCTGAACCAACCAAACAAAATTCGGCTTTTAACTAAACCGAACCGAGCAATTTGGTTCGGTTTTCGGTCGGGATTTTTGAGAAACCGAAATTTTGGCTAACTGAATTTTCGGTTCGGTTTTCAACCGAACCACCCGAATGAACACCCCTAGTTGAACTCCTCTGGCAAAGCCACTAGGAACATATTATTTAAGGTGGGGAAATTACATATGCCCCCTCGCTTTAAGTGTAATTACCAAACAACCCTCACTTTTGGTAAATTACAATGAGACCCCCCTGTTAGAAGCTGCCTGTAAATTTTCACACCCGAACTTGTAAAATGTCTTTTTTGCCACCACTTTTTTCAGACAAAAAGAATATGTAAAAAATCAAGAAAATTGTTACTTTATGTGCGTACTAAAACACCCTTCTACTTAAAATATTAAAAGATATTGCATTTTTCATTTTACTTGCTTCCGTCACCTCTATATTCTAGTTAGATATATGTAATATCTAGAAAGAATATAGGGAAGATTACACTCGGATCCCCTAACTTATAGTTTAATTACACAAACTCCCCATCACTTATTGGTAATTACCACGAAACCCCATGTCACATGCTGCTTGTGATTTTTTCTGCCTGAAAATGTAAAATGACATATTTGCCCCTGCTTTTATCAGACAAAATAAAATATAATAATGAAAATTAAAATTTATTCTGAGGACTAAAATACCCTTTAGCTTAAAATTTTAAAACATTACTTTTCCTACTTTTTTCACTTCTTAGCTTTGCCACACACACACACACACACACACACACACACACACATATATATATATGTATGTATAAGAGTTTAATACATATAACCCCCCTGTGATAAATGGAATTATTCAAAAGTCCTCTCGTGATACAAAAATTCACAAAATACCCCCCTATGAAGAAAATAAAGGAACAACTTACCCCCTACGCACGCCACTCCCGCTATGTGCGAATGTTATAATTTTTCTGCATTTAAAAGATTAATCGACCCCTAAGCTAACACCATTGATCTGATAAGATAAAATCCGACGGTTCATATTAAATACCTATTTATTTTTTCAATTTTACATATAGTTTTTACTTTAATTTTATAAAAGTTTTAAAAAACAATAAATAACAAATATAATATATAGTGTGTGTGTGTGTGTGGGCGTAAGTATAAGAAACACCGTCGTCCACTTTCATCCGCCCACCACCACCCCATTCCCCGCCTAAGTAGTCCACTACCATCGTTGTTAATTAATCGTCACCACACAAATCCAGCTCCCCAAAATACACCACCAATCGGAGAAGAGAGACCTGTTTTGTGTGTATATATAGGTCACCATTCTGTGTGTATATATACAATCATGCTGCCAGCGGCTGCCGACAGTGGTGTTTTGCCGGAGAAGAGAGATCTATTTCTGTGTGTATATATACGTGTGTGTATATATATATAGGGGTTGAATCCATATATATACGTATGGTTATATTAATATAAAGGGGTTGAAATGCAAATCTGCAAATTTGCCGATTCTCAAATATGCAAATTTGTAGTATATGTGAATGTTGGATATTGCAAATCATCACGGAGTATCACTACCCCCACCCTTGAATTTAATTTAATTTGTTAATATTGAATATTGCAAATCATCGGCGGCGGTGGGCTTTGGGGCTGGTGGCTGTAGGGAGGTGAAGGAACAATATAATTGTAGATATAATTGTAGAGGTGGAGCAAAAATGGTGGTGGGGTGGAGGTGGAGTGACTTTATTTTTTTCACAGGGGGGTATTTTGTGAATTTGTGTATCACTAGGGGGCTTTTGAATAATTCCATATAATACAGGGGGTTATATGTATTTATCTCATACATATATATATATATGTATGTATGTATTGAACACATTCACCTGTTATGACTTGCAAGACGCTAACACACACCAAAAACACACACACACAAAAGACACACGCAGGTGAAGATAGAAGGTGGGTACTTACCAAAAAAAAAAAGGGTGGACATGTTGGGTGTGGGGAGCAGGTGGGGGTCGTGGGTACGGACAAAACTCAGTTTTTGCGGCAAAGTGGTGGTTTCTTGTCACGGCGGCAGTGGTAGTGGGCGGCAGCATCGGATCAGGTTTTGGGTAGTCAGCCAGGAGATCCGGCGGGTGGCCTAAGGATGGCGGCGACGGGACATGGGCAGAGCTATACGAAGGGTTGTGCCTTAATAGAGTTTAACCATGGGATTAAGGAAGGCGGTGGTGGTGATTAGGTTTGGGTGAGGAAGAAGAAGAAGAAGAAGAAGAAGAAATGATGAAAGAAAAATGGAAAAGGAAAAGAAAAAGAAAAAGAAAAAAAAGAGAAATTAATCATATTAAAATTAAAACTTTTGAAAAATAATTATTTAGTCATTAATAAAAAGTTAAATCTTAATTTATTTTTAATTATTATTATTTTTAATTTTGGAATTTAAAAATACAATTAGAGATTTGTTTAGTTTAATAATTTATCAATTATAATAAATTTTTAATAAGTTGATGATTTATAAAAGTAGTTCTTTTATTGAAATTAATTAATTATAAATTAAATAATAAATCGAATATATATATATATATAATATAATACTAATAAAAATGATTACTCATAATTAACTAAAATTATTATCAAATACATTGTTAATTTATTTAAGGAGTACAAAATAATTAAATATTTTCTGTTCTTTTATTTTAGAATTGATTGTTAGTAAATATTAAATTTATTTTAGTTGAAAACATTAAGTAAAATAAGAGAAATATTTAGATATTTGTGAAAAACTATAATCCAAACTAAATTGAAAAGGCTAAACCTTACATTGACATGCTATTATATATTACAAATACCCTTGTGGTATTTTGGTCAGTAAAAATTTGACCTTTTGGTCCAGGGTTGACCAAGGGCAAAATAGGTTATTCAAAAAATATTTCGCTGACATCATCAATTTACTGCCCGAAAAAATGGATAGGGGGTGCCCGTGTAATCCAAATCTAGATCTAGGGGAGGACGTGTAATTACCAATTAGTGGGGGAGAGTTTGTGTAATTACACTATAAGTTAGGGGGTTTGAGTGTAATTTTCCCTAGAATATATATGTAACAATTGGAACCCGGGGGGGGGGGGGATCTGGACGAGTAGGGGTGGGTTTTAGGCGCCGCTAGAGGAGCAGGGCGAGGGGTCTGAATCTGGGGGATGGGGGAGAAGGGACACGGGCGGGGGGAGGGGGTGGAGATTTGGCACGCGTAGGTCTGACTGGGGCGGCGGCGGCGGGATTGGGGCACAGGAATGCAGATGATGGGCGGTTGACAGTGGCTGGAGTTAGGAGTGAGGAAGGGGGTGGTGGTGTGGAGATGGTGATTAGGGTTTGGTGAAGGAGAAAGAAGAGGAAAAGAAAAAGAAAAAGGAAAAGGAAAAAAGTAATTGAAAGAAATGATAATAATAAAATTGAGAAGTCTAAATGAAAATATATTTGAATTTGTTTCCAATTTTTCTATTATTTTAAGATTTTTGATTGAAATAATTATTCATTATTAATTTAAATTAAGTAATCGAATAACTTAAATAACTCTTAAATAAAATATATATACATAATAACTTACAAAAATGATTATTCATTATTAATTAAATCAATTAATTAGATAGGTAAGTGATTTTAACTTACTTAACGAGTGAAAGGTAATTATATGCATTTTCTATTTTTAAATTGAAAATTACAGTTACTGAATTTTTAGTTGATTATTTTTAAGCACAACTAATTGTTAATTATTTTGTGATTTGTAAAAATAATTAGTTGTTAATAGAATAAATATATATAACCCAAAAACATAGGCTATGTTTGTTTGTGTTTTCAAAACAGTTTTTCCATTTTCATTTGAGAATGGAAATACACACTTTACACTATTTTTAACTGAAAATATTCTCATTCTCATTTTTTTTTTTACGTTCCCGAAAAATTTCAATCATTTATTTAAAATTACATTTCACATCACTTATTTCACATTTTCTCTCTCATCCACCCATCACCATCCTCTCTCTCTCCTCTCTCATACACACATCACCATCCTCTCTCATCAATATTAAATATCAAATCCAATATTATTCATCTAATCATTACTTTTTAATCATTTCACACATCACATTCACAAATTTCAACTTTTTTAAAAAACACAACCAAACACACCTATTTTTTTTTCACTTTTCTCACACGAAAATAAAAAAACACGTTCTCCCGTACATTTTAAAAAATGACGGTTGAAAATGAAATGAAAACACATCCAAACAGAGCCATAGTACTCTACAAAAATGACTATTCGTTATTAAAAAAAATTAATTAATTACATGGTTAAGTGATTATTAATTTATTTAAGGAGTAAAAGGAAATTAAATGCTTTTTGTTCTTTTATTTAAGGATTAACTTTTAGCATTTATTAGTTTCATTTTAATTGAAACAAAATATTAAGTAAGGTAGGTAAAATCATCAAAATCAAGTAAATAGTTGAAAAGGAAGAAAAATATTAACTCAAATATAAATATATTATATTTACACCCCCTCATATAATCAAATATAAATATATTAAGTATTTTTTGTTCTTTATTGTAGAATTAATTGTTAGTAAATATTAATTTCATTTTAGTTGAAAATAATAAGTAAAATTAGATAATTATTTAAAAATCTTTAATAAACTATAATCCAAATCAAATTGAAAAGGAAAGACCTAACATCAACGCCCTCTAAACAGTTATCATGTACTACAAACAACCCCTTGGGATATTCAGTATTCTGGTCAGCAAAAGATTTGACTTTTTTGTCCTGGGTTGACGAGGGGCAAAATGGAGTTATTTGAAAAGCTTTTGCAAACATTGACATTTTTCTGCCCTAATGAAAAACTGACTGGGGTGCCCGTGTAATCCAATTTTGCGTCCATGGGGAGTTTTGATAATTTCCAAAAAGCGGGTGGAGTTTTGGGTAATAACACAATAAGTGAGGGAGCCTGTGTGTAATTTTTCCTTTAAGATAATTTCCTCATTTTCTCTAAACCATCAAGCAAGTTTGATTCACCAAAAAAAAAAAAAAAAAGAAAAAAAAATTCAAGCGAGTTTGAGAGGTTGAATTTCTTTCATTTTGATTTCTTTTGTCCGATGATTTCCTTTTCCCACCCAAATCCTTGAAACAAACAAGCAGTAAGCAGCTGCTTACAACTTCTCTGATTCAATTCAGAGTTATATATCATCGGATGTAATAATAGACCTATCCCGATTTCCTTTTATTCCAAAAGAGATGTATAAACAAAAAGTCAAATGGGAAATTGATGAAAGTTCAAACTAAAACAATGTTGACATCAGCGAGATACTGTCCTGGATTTGTTCCTAATGATGTTGTTTGATATTAGATGAATTACAAAGCATATTTTAAACATGTATTCTAATTAGCTTTAATGGTGCTATTTTCATCAGATTTTATTTTCTATAAATCAATCATACTCATGAAGAGCTGAGTATTGTATTTTTTCTAACCTATTTTCACCTACTAGGAAACATCGGTTATACGAAGCAAGCTCTTGGGTCATGCTAACCTTGTAAATTATGCTGAGAATCTTAAAGTGGAGTATGTAGATGCCAATTCATCAACTTCATCAGTGCCCCAGTTGGATCCCTCTTCATCAGCTTCAAGACGAGGCCCTTCAGTTTGGAGTGAGTCACCTGAAGCTATTTTGCTATTCATTCCTTAATTTACCAATTACAAATTCTCTGTTGAACAACAAATTAAAAATATACTGTAATGTCTGTGTTAATTTTTCTTAATTTTTTAATAGGAGGTACTTAAGTTGTTCTTTTTATAGTTAGGAATAATTACATGCACACCCCCAACTTATTGGATAATTACTACGACCCCCTTGAGGTTCTGCAAATTATCAAGACATCCTATGTGAAGATTCTAACCGTACTGACAGGGGGTGAAATTGTAATATGCTTTTACTGACAGGGGTTATGGTAACTTTTCAACCTTGGGTTTTTTTCGTAATGAGGGTCTCATGTAGGGGGGTGTATATGTAATATACCCTAACATCTATTGCTCGTATTTGCTCTTAGTTGCATATGGACGTTGATTTACCTCATTTCTTTTCTAACTTTTTTGCTCTCCATTTGCACAACGTTGTAAAATTAACTTAACTCAGGTTCAAAACCAAAGAGCAAACCTAAGAGGGAGAAGACGGAGGAAGAGATGAAGTTCAAAAGAAGGGCTAAATACTTTCTAGCTACTCAACTTGTTGCTGTTTTAGTTTTCCTCTCCGTGCTTGGTGGATCTAATGATGCTGAAGTGGAGCTCGAAGATGACGATGATGGTTTGAATTATGACTAGAATTTACCGCTGCCAGGTAGACATTATGAGGTTAATGATCACCTTTTTTGAGTTCCAAAAACATCTTTGTCCATACAAGTCTGATTCTTCGAGAAAGATTTACAATTCGGGAAAAGTATGTCAGTCATTTTTGGCCTTAAGAGAGGGAAGTTCTCTCTTTCACAACAGTAATAAATGAATTTTGCAATTTGGTGCTTAGACCAAGATTAAATGCTGCAGTTGGTGATCCATTTTTTGTTTCCGGAAATTCCAATGCACTTTGATTTACTATGCAAAATATGGACATAATCTTAGCGCGCCAGTTTTGGGCATTCTAAGCTAATCTGGCAAGTTTCTTAATACATATATTGTGATTTAATCATTTTTCTTGGGGTTTATGTTAATCACACGATAAGTGTAATTTACTTACCACATTATCCACTTGGGTTTGGCTGATAATTGTTTCACTTTAGTTTCTTGAAACTGGAGACAGAGATAATTTTCGTTGTGTATATGTATACTTGTTCAACTAATTGTGCTTAACAATAGGATATTTCGGGTCAATTAATTAGCTATTATAATAGTTAGTTTTATAATAGTTAGTTATAAATGTTTCTCCTCTTACTCTAGAATTAATCTACCTCCCTTGTAATGTATTTTCGTGCAACAATCGACCCCTTCCGTCAGCCAGCCTGATGAAATTTGCTTACCATATTTTTATTTTTATTTTGGAAAAGTATTTGATGAAATCAAATTAACAATCTTGTTGCAATTTGGCTCCGTCAATCAGAGGATGGTAAATGTAATTTGAAAACAAGATGGATAATCTGTGTTATTAGACAGTGACGAAGGGGTTTAAATTAACCCTTTATCTTCTATGTACTTTGTCCTAATTTTCTAGCTAGAGATAATTATGTCTTTTAAATTGTGTTTTTTTTTCCCCTAGGATTTGAAAGTTGTTTCAATGATCTTTCATATTTTTCTATATTCGCTCTATTTTATTTGATTCTCGACAAGATAGTAGGTATCTTGATCATTAGATCCTGAAGTATATTTGCATTTTTTTTCTTGCACTATTCAACATCTTAACGATTTTGAGAACACATCTTGTATTTTTCCTAATTGTTTTCCAACCATATTTTTAAAAAAATCCGACTTTTAGTGAATTTTGCATCTTATTGGTACCAAAATCGACAAGTTGTGAGATCTAAAGTGAAACGTGAGCAACAACATATGGTGGCATGCTTACTTCCGTCAATTAATAACTGTGGTCACAAGAATTAGAAAAAAATGAATATACGGACTCATAGTCAAATTTGCGTAAAAATGGTTTGTATTATGTTATAGTATGAGATTTTAGCAATAACAAAACTATAGAGACAATAAAAGTAAATGTGTGTGGTCACTTTAGAGATGTGTTGCTCTTGATCAAATTCAGATTCATGCAGACTCCTCATTTGTCGTTGAAAAGATAATTTTTTTTGATACAAGTAACCGATACCAAATAGAAACATCAAGTAGAACTTATGAATTGTACTAGGGAACGTACCCTATAAATACCGCTCATCAACCACAACATTTTCAACAAGCATCGAAACATACAATAGTAGCTAGTGCAAAGAAAATTAGATGGCTAAGTCCCAAGTTAACCATACCATTTTCATGATTGCACTATTATTTTCCTTCCTCCTCGTAGCATCCCATAGCTTCTTGGTGTCTCTCAAACAAAGGCGTACATTTTTTCTAGTTTAATTTAGAAAATTCTTATATGCATTGGATTTTCTCTGCACCAAACGACTTGAATAGTCACATCAACATAGTGGTTATATAACCGCTAATGTCATTGTATCATTTGGCTGTTCGTATCAAAACACTGTTCATTTAAGAATTTTTCACTTAAGTTATCATATATACACTATATACATAGTATGGATTCGCTATAACAAAATAGTAGTTCATCTTATGCTACATATTTATTTTATACACGTCAAATGATATACATACATTTTCATATAATTATATAAATAAATAAGTGTGCACTATCTATAATCTACGGTACGAATTGAAACACCGTTTTAGAATAGAGGAGGCAAAGTAACATATTCATATGTCGTACACATATCCAAAAAAAAAAACCAATTTCTCCTATTTATTTTATTTTCCAACTTACTTTCACTACAAAAAAACAAAAATGATTATTGCTCATGTCAATATACCATGGTGAAAAGTCCTTTTGCCATGGTTAAAACCAATTGACCACAGCTTTGCTACGGCTTTGACTGTGACATTTGCAAGCATGGCCAAAACATTTACCATGGCTTATAACCATGGTCAATGTTTTGTTCATTGTAAAGACCATGACTTTTAGCCATTGTAAAAAAGTGTTAGGTTAACTTTTCTTCCATCACGGCTAATTAGAACTTAAAATAGCTAGCATTTTTTTTTCACCACGGCTAAGTTAGTCGTGAGCTTAGACAACTATAGACCACGGTTTTAAGTAATGACATATACTTTTATTGTCAATATTCAATTTTATTATAGTGAATTCTATTTTTGTTGTAATTAATTAATATGCGCATCTTAGAGATATATTTTTAAGTTACATTTTTTTTTTAATTTTTTCATGAGTGAAGTTTGAAGTTGTGACTTTTAATAGCTTTCAGAAGTAATAAATATCAGATTTCTTTTTCCCCTACAAATTTTCAAATTTTTAATTCAAACAAATTAGGTATTAACTGATGTGGTTTAAAACCAATAATTAGACTAGGTAAACTTAACTTCAATTTACATTTCTGTGCAGCACTTTTGTTTAGAACCTACATAGTATAGAAAAAAAATTATATTATTAAGTTTATCCATGCATAACATGGGGTATACGCTAGTAGTTCATATATACAAGAAAAAGAAATGGAAAAAAACAAGCCTAAATGGTACAATACTTTCTATAGCCTTACATACAGTACAAGTAGTTTTTAGTGTTTTGCATTTCTCAAAATTTTGTTAAGATTAAAACAATCTCATGCAAAATATATGACATACACAATTTTATATTGCAATAAACAATTTTCTATATTTTTTATCAGAAGGTTTCCTAAATAAGAAATATTAAATGCCTAAATATTGTGAGGCCCAAAATCATAATCAAGCTCAAAATGAAGAAGATGATTAGTCAATAACTTCTACGTTTATTCAACTTCAATTGCATAAAACATTTTTCCCTACAAAATTTAGGAGACTGGCAACTTAATACACATATTTGTGTCCACTTATTGTGTCATATATGAATGAATGTGAAGCACTAAATATTTACATAGTAAGATTAAATGGTGAATGACGCGGATATCATCATTTATTTTAGCGGGGGTTGATATTATAGCACTCCAAAAAGTGATACGCATACTCCAAATCTATTTTATTTTTAACCGAATTATCAAAGTGCCCATGTATTATTTGAATACACAATTTTTTTGGGGTAAAAAGCACTTCACCCCCTTAAAAATCTCAATTTTAACACTTTCCCTCTGATAAACACAAAAAAGAGAGTGTGCCTCTAAAAATTTAACACAAGTAGCATTTTGCCCCAAATATCATATTTCGAGCCAAAATTCCACCGGAAGGCGCTCATATGCCAAACATGGGCCACTCTTAAGAGTAAAACCATCCAGCCAAAAAGAATTGCTGATTTTCATCCACTAATTTTTAATAACAAAATTTTGCTAAACGCAATCAAAGGTGTGTTAGTGTATAGATTATAGTCCGGCCCATGTAAAGGTTATAGTCCGACCCATCTGAATATTAGGGCTACGTTTCACTTCTATATATACATATGCTTGTATCATTGTAATCAATCATTTTTCAGAGAAATATATACAATGAGTTCATAAACATTACGTGCCTTGAACTCTATCATGGTATCAGTTACCGGGTTCACCGAGCCTATGGCTTCGTCTCCCGCCCTCACGGCACCTATAGCTTCCGGGATGGCCTCCTCCCTTTCCGGCACCACCGCTGCCGCCTCCTCTGCCACCACCTTCTCCTCCACCTCTACTGCCTCTCTCTCCTCTTTTACATACGCGGTTTTCTCCCTCTCTTCTCTACCGGCGCCAACCACCACCGATAACTCCATCTCCATGGCTCTAACTCTCCTCCATTTTCTTCTTTCTCCACCCTTTAATCTCTCACCCAAAGACGTTGCTGCGATTCTCTCTCAGTCGCCCCTTCTATCCTCAGTCGCCGGATTTTCTCCATCTACCGTCACCGGTAGCTCTCCGCAATCTGCCGCCGACGATGCGTCGTCATTTCAGGCCGTCAACACCGCCGGAGCCATTCTCTCACCTATGGCCGAGAGTATTCCAGCTGCTGAAATTAACGCTGCTTGCCGGCGTTCTTCTTTCCCCATCGGCCACTGGCGCCGTTTCCTCCTCTATCGCCGCTGTCGGAAATCACTCGGCCGTTTCCCTTCTCTCTCCTCATGCAAGCGCTCTCTTGTCCGCCCATTTCTGTAAAACTATTGCTTGCTATAATCACTACAATTTCAGTGAACAATATTTATGCCACTGGATTTTATCTCAATGCAGTCTTTTTCTTCCCCTAACAATTAGAGTTGGTGAAACATTGCAAGACAAAGTGAGATTTCAAATTAGAATGATCCAGTACCAGATGCCTAATTAATATGATAAGAATAGCTCATAGATGTTTGGATTTATTGAAGGTTGCTCGCGGATGTCTCGGTGGAATGAGTTGAATAATTTATTCAGCAATATTACAATGTATAAATTCATGTCGAGCACATCATTCTCGGGCCCTCTTGAATTTTTATTTAAATGACAAAGAAAATTACAATTATTTTACATATTAAGAGAAATTGTGTGTTCAAATAATACATGGACATTTGGTAATTTTAGTTTAAAATAAAGTGATTTTGGAGTGTGGTTATCATTTTTGGGAGTGCTAATATCAACACTCTATTTTAGATTTTTGATAATAAAAAAAAGTAACGTTGCGACTTATTTTCAGTATTCATATATATTTATATATATATAGGATATTTATAGTAATATCATATTAATTTAATTACAAGTATTTGTTCTTGCTAATTGGACATAAATATACCAAATAATTTAAATCATTTATACTGTTTTGAAAATTATAGACCTATAAAAAGGTTTATTCACAAATCTGAAGCACCTGGTAGAGCACGTGGATCTAAGGAACATATATACATATAAGAGAAGAAGAAAATTCGAAAATCCTAAATTCATGAAAAGTACATAAATCGTGGCATAGTCCACTTGATAAAACAAGATTTCAACTTAGAATTGAATTCATGAGATGATAAAAAGGTCAAGAAAGCATATCATGGTGGTTCGGGATACTAAAACCTGGGATATGGAGGATCAAGAGGCCTCAGAAGTTAAATTTTTTTCTATGGTTGAATCACCAGAGTAGTTGGAAATGAATATACAGTACTCTTCGGGTCCGAAGACACGTTGATCTATTAGACGTGGAAAAAAAAAAATTGAGGCAAAGGATAGTATGCATGCGCTAAGAAACTGCTCATTCTCTAGGCGGATTTGGGAATTCATTGTTCGGCCTACTTAATTTATAGAGTTTATGATTGTTCCAAAGAATAACTGGATTTTTGTTATTAACTTATTATGCATACGGAATTTCAGAACATTTTGTTAGCAAGTGCTGTTGGAACATTATGTTTGTTGCTACAACTTGAGTAATGAGATAGAGAAATAAACAGGTCTTCGAGCGCCAAGAAGAGAACTTCCCGACTACATTGTAGAGAATTAGGAATTTGGTTTTTAACTGGAGAAAGGCGTCCCGGTGTAAAAACAAATTGGATAACATGGACAACATTTGCTTGACCATGAAAGGTCTGGTGGAAACTCAACACAGATGGTAGCTATAGACAAGGTCCGAACATAGCTAATTGAGGCAGGTAGGATACTTAGGGATGGTGATAGAAATTGGTGCTAGGGCTTTAGTTGGAACATTGGTGCACAATCCATAACTAAAATGGAGCTTAATTTTTGGCCCTTAGGGAGGGTCTCAAGATATTAGCTTGGGAAAGATGCACAACAATTGGTCTAGTGGTATTCATTTCCCACTTTATGTGAGAGGTCCTGAATTCGAATCCAGACTGTCACAAGTTGTGGCTCTCCCCTTCTTTATAGAGCTAGATAGAGTTTTTATGGCTCAAAATTATGACTATCGACCTGGGTTTGTCGGGATAGATATTTAAGGTATCCCCCTTTGTCTTGAATTAAAAAAGAAAATGAAAATTGAGGTGGACTCGGAAGTGCTTCTACAACTGATTAAAACTGTCGGCATCTCAACTCATCCATTGGGGGAGTGATTACAGTAAGTGTTCGCGCAACGTTTGCTTAGAACACTTAGGGCTCGTTTGGTTGGTGAGTTGGGTTTACATGTGACAAAGTAGCCGAAGGGTTTGAAACCATAGGCTATTTTAACCACATATCCAAAAAGTTATTTGGTTATTGTTTTCGGCCCACCTAAAATAATGGGTCACAAACCTTATTTTTTGTTTGGTTGGGTGGTTTAGATGGGTTGGATTAAGAGTAAAATATTATTTTAACCTCCCTTTTATATTATATCCCATTTTGCCCTTTTAGTAAAAAGATTCCAAATAACCCACTACCTCACAACCCCAATATATTTATAAAGTTAATTCTCTCTCAAAATTCGGGTGGTATACGAACATTCATAAAGAATTCTCAATCAATTCTAGTTCCCAGCTTGAATGCAAAGGTTCTTCGTAACTATTTTTTGGTGATGTTGCAAACTTAAATAATTTAATTAATATTTTTAGTATGTAACAATATTTACTTTGGTTTCTCATGGCTGCAATGGCAAAGCAACAAAATTTAAGAACTATTTTTTATGGAAATTTCCGAGAAATAAAATGTATTTTAGCTTAAGAATATTGACACAAACTAAATCATAAGGGAAAAATCTATGTTAAATTAAGTCTAATAGTTCTAGTGTCTATCTTTCCAACACACTAAAATATATTATATGTGGTCTCCACAAACATTTCGCATTTTTGTATGAAAGAGATAAACAAAAAAATACACACTCGAGGACTCGGCCAAACATAGAATTAGACCATACATAAGATGGTGATTATAAACTAACATCTTAATCCCATTGAATTGATTGCAGAGAAAATATAAAAGAAGTTGAATAACATTTCAAACAGATTATAATTCCTACTCTTATCAAAAATATATGAAAAACCCACAATTTACCAGCAAAACTTGGAGAAGTTTCTATCAAGTTAAATTCTCTCTCAAAATACAATCTTTTATGTCAGGCTTAATGGACAACAAATAAAAGAAACAAAATTAGAAGATCAACTCATGAGGTTTCTTCAACTTTCAAGCCACCCTTGATTGAGAACGTTGCTCCCAAATACGTCTTCAGATGTGGAGATTTCAAGAAACTCACAATTACAAAAGGCTATTTGGAGCTTTTTGGGTCTGCCCCAAAGAAATTAGACTTCTCCCACTATTCATACCACCTAGATCAAACATTAGAAGCACAAGGATTCAAAAAAAAAAAAGAAAAAAGAAAACAAAGCAAGCATTCATATAATTCGAAAAGAAAACAAATCTTATAAATCTGACATACGAGTTCTGAACTGCACTAGGATTGTTCGTCTTTGCCATTTGACGAGAGAGATTTTTCTTCTCACCAAAAGGCGTGTCAGGGTCACTACAATCCTTGTGGTTTTCCTCCTCAACTTCTTTCTTACATTCTTTTCTTCTCTGACTTTGAAACACTCGGTTGTTGTGCCTTAAATTGCCAATAATAGAATAAGTGAGCTTCCTTATTTCAATGAATAAACAAGACGAGATAACATAATCTTCCTAATTGTAGTATGCACACACCTGAAGCTTGGCTGCTGCTGCTTTTTGTGCAGCCTTAAGTTTCTTCAACTCCTTCTCTCTAGCCTACATTGAGAAAGCAATGATAGGGAACTCATAATCCAAGTAAACCAAATACTTCAATAATCGAACTAAAATTCAGTTTTAAACACACAAAAAAAAAAAAGGGGGAATCAAGCTTAAAACTGTAAAGCGTACTCGAAATCCAGAAAACAACATGTAATCAGAAAATTGGAAAACATTGCGTATGCCGCAAAGAACCAAACATCTACTTTTCATCGGACGATCATAACCGAATGAGATAATTATCCAGTTTCAACAAGTTTTGTTTCATAAAGAACTTATGCCTGACTAGAAGCAATACGAACCACTGACACGGTCGAACAAAATTCTTAAACAGCCAATCCAAATTCAAATACAAACTTTTCCAATTCCAACTCAGCGGCCAAAACCCCGTAAGCACAAACATGGACTCATGACGCGTGTGTTCGAAACGAAGCCAATAGAGGGCTATTCTTCATTAATAAACTCACAAATAGTAAATATTATTACCTTCTTCATTACATTAATCCCAAAAAAAAAAAAAACAGGAACCCTAAAAAAAAATTGAATCCGAATTCAAAATAACAATCAAATCATGGAGGAATATTTAATTAAAGAGATCAATAATGCAATTACTTGCCTTTTTCTAGCTGTAGATGAACAAATACGAACCGATTTGTAAGATCCCTAATTTTTCGTCATTCCCTCAAAATCGTCTTCTACAGCTACAGAACACGAGCAAGATGGGTTTGTGTGTGAGAATGAAGATGTTGTAATAAAAAAATGGAAAAGAAAATAGTACTTGGATATTTATAGAAGAGGGACAAAAATATCTTTACACATCATGGGTTGTTTAACCAAGCTCATGGGTTTATTTCAACCTACCCATTAAGGTGGATTGAAATGCCCATGGTATATAGGTTTGTGGACCGGACCCTGAGTTTGTTGGCTTATTCTGGCCAGCCAACTAAACAAGGGTTTACATGTGTCAGAATAAGCCAACCAATGTAAACCCTCCAACCAAACAAGCCCTTGCTGTTGCGAGTAGGGGAGTAAGGTGAGTTGAGCTGGCTCGCGAGCCTAGCCAGCCGGGATTAAAGCTCGGGTCAAGCTCAAGATGTCCTGAGCTTGAGCTTTTTCATGAACTGAACTCGAACTTGAATTTGAGTATTCACAAGCTCATGAGCTGGCTCATGAACTTTTAGTATTAATATATTTTTATATATATAGGTATATTTATGTTTACGTAATATTATATTCAATTTTCTTGTAATCTTGTTTCTGCATATTATATTTGATCAAATGATATTGAATAAATATCCCACCTGTTAAGTGTCAAATTTCATATATGTATGTATGTATATATATATATATATATATATATATATATATATTAGTAATAATGCTTTTATTAGCCATGTCTTACATATATTAGTAATAACAAATTATATGAATAATATTGTAATAATAATAACTACGTAATTACCAAACAATATATTCAAAAATATTATGAAGCTTTTTTTAATCCAAAATTTCTATTCTTATAACTTTGCAATTAGACGAATCCATCTGACTATTGCCTTTCACACTAAATATATTTTTGGACATTTTGTTATATATTATTTTGAAATTCATAATTGTATGCATATATTTTTGTAAAGAATATATTTTATTTTTTTTCTTCTCCAACTACTCCTCCCCACTGACGATCCCAATGCTTGTTGTTATCCGTCTGTCTTTGCGTAATTTTTGTACAAATATAAGAATTTCAAATATATGTTCATTCAATAAAAAAAATTACTCGAGCTTGTCTCGAGCTCGAGCTCAAAGGAAATGAGTGCGATGAGCTTGAGCTCGAGCTCAAATGTTTTAAGACGAGCTCAAGCTCGAGCCTGTAAAATTTGTAAGACTTGGTCCGAGTTCGACTCGTTTACAGCCCTAGTTGCGAGACGGGAACATGGAGTGGACATATGTTCCCTCAAAGGACATTGTGCCTCTCATTTTGGGTGATAGATAATACTGTTTTATTTCTTTACTTACCGAGGAGAGAGAGGGAGGGAGAGATGAAAACTTACAAGAAAGTTTAATAATTTATTATTTAGATTGCAATTAACATCTGTTAGGAATCAATGCGCATAAACGAAATTAAAAGTGAAAATAAAAGCAAGAAAACGAGACAACGATTTACGTGGTTTAGCAATTTGCCTACATCCACGGACCTATGCGAGAGAGATTTTATTTCTTTGAGACAGATACAAGTTACAAGAGTTTGAGAGTGTATATATCTTGACTATATTTTCTCTTATGCTCTACTCTATCTTACTTTACTCATAACAACTTAGAAAACATTTATAGGCAAAGAAAAGACACAAAACACATTCAAGAATGATGAAAAAAGCGTCAACTCAGTCAAAACCGCGTACACAGCTGTAATCCACGCCCAGGAGCCAACTTTCGGAGCGCCACACCTTGGCGCCGTCGGCACCATGCCTGGGCGCCGGAATCCGCGCCTGGGCACCGATACTTGAAGTTTCTGTCTTGGCTTCAGCTTGCGGCGTCTGGGCACGAGTTTGGCTGCGCCTAGGCACCGTCTTGATCCTCTTCTTCTTCCTTTGATTTGTTTCTCCACACAAAACCCATCAATCTCCCACTTGGAGATCAAACTCAAAGTTGAAGACACAATCTCATCTTCCCGATCATTACTTCTCCAATTAAATGCACTCTCTCTCTAGCAAAAGTCGGTTTCCTCTTCATAGAAACTCAAGACCCACTGAGGCCATGCAAAGCCTCAGTTTCTCGGTGGTAACTCTCTTTGTCAACATGTCTGCCGGATTCTTCGCAGCTAAAATCTTCCTCAATTCCAAAGATTCATCATCTATCATCTCTCGGATATGATGATACTTCAATTGAATATGTTTCGTTCTTGAGTGAAACACTGGATTCTTTGTCAAACAAATGACACTTTGACTATCACTATAAAGTGCACAATCCCGTTGCTCCTTGTCAATTTCTCTCAGAAAATTCTTCAACCAAACCATCTCTTTTCCAGCTTCTGAAATAGCTATGTATTCGGCTTCGGTTGTCGAAAGTGCTACACATTTTTGTAGCCTTGACATCCAACTAACTGCTGTGCCACCCAAAGTGTAAATATAGCCCGATGTGCTCTTCCGACCATCTTGATCACCACCTAAGTCAGCATCCACAAAGCCCTCTAAAGTGATACTACTAGTTTTAAAACTCAAACACATATCCGATGTGTCTTTCAAATACCTTAGTAGCCACTTCACTGCTTCCCAATGCTATAATCCCGGATTAACCATAAATTTACTCACGACTCCCACTGCATGAGCTATATCCGGCCTTGTACACACCATTGCGTACATCAAACTTCCAATAGCAGAGACATATGGAACCTTTGCCATCTTTTCTAGCTCCTCGTCAGATTTAGGAGATTGCTTCTTGCTTAGTTTGAATTGACTCCCCAAAGGAGTGCTTCTAGACTTTGCATCAGTGATAGCAAATCTATCAAGCACCTTATGAATATACCTTTCCTGAGTCAGCTTGAGGCTCCCACTCGACCTATCTCGAATAATTCTTATCCCGAGAATCGTATTTGCAGCCCCCAAATCCTTCATTTCAAACTCACTTGCCAATTGTTGTTTCAGCCTTTTGATTTCTCCCATATTAGCCCTTGCAACTAACATGTCATTGCCATACAACAATAAAATAATATAGCAATCTTTAAAATTCTTAAAATAACAACAGTGATCCATTTGACATCTTGTAAATCCATTACCATCCATAAAGGTGTCAAATTTCTTTTACCATTGTCTCGAAGCTTGTTTCAGACCATACAAGCATTTCTCTAGCTTGCATACAAGGTTTTCTTTTCCATTTTCCAGAAAACCTTCCGATGGAGCCATGTAAATATCCTTCTCCAAATCCCCATGAAGGAACACCGTTTTTACATCCAATTGTTCAAGATGTAAATCCTTTGAAGCAACAATGCTTAGAACCATCCTTATAGTACTTAACTTGACAACCGATAAAAATATCTCAGTGTAGTCAATCCTTTCCTTCTGTTGGAACCCTTTGACTGCCAACCTCGTCTTGTACTTTTTACTACCATCTAGCTCATCTTTGACCCGGAATACCCATTTGTTCTGCAGAGCTCTTTTTCCCTCCGGTAACTTAGTCAACCTCCAAGTCTTATTCCTCTCAAGCGAGCTCATTTCATCTTTCATGGCTAGCTCCTACTTGAGAGAATCTCCTACACTCATTACCTCTTTGTATGACTCCGGGTCTCCAGAATCTGTCAAAAGTAAATAGTGTAAGTAAGGGGAATACCTCGTGTTTGGTTTAGGAGTTCTACTTGATCTCCTTAAGGTAGGTTGTGGAGTCTCCGGATCTTCCTCAATCCTATTCTCAGCTCCATTTCCTGTAACCTCATCCTCAGTGATCTCTTCCAATATCACCTTTGATTTCTCATTATCCCCAGTCTCTGCCCCAAGTCTATCCTTGTAAAATACCTTTTCGTTGAATCTAACATCTTTATGTCTTATGATTTTGTTGTTTTGGTAATCCCAGAACCGGTAGCCAAAACTATCTCCACCATAACCAATAAAAATGCACTTTTGTGCTTTTGGATCGGACTTATCCCTGTCATTGGAACTTAGCAGGACATAAGATAAACAACCGAAAATTTTCAAATGCGACAAATTTACTTCCTTTCCTGACCAAACCTCTTCCGGTATTTTGAAGTTTAATGGTACTGAAGGTCCTCGGTTGATGAGGTAAGCAGTCGTGCTTACTGCATCAGCCCAAAACGTCTTTAGCAACTCGGAGTAGAGCCTCATGCTCCTAGCTCGTTCATTCAAAGTTCTATTCATCCGCTCTGCAATCCCATTATGCTGCGGAGTCCCTGGAATGGTCTTGATCATCTCGATCCCATTCTCTGCACAATAGTCTTTGAATTCTTAGTTGTCATACTCCCCGCCATTATCCGACCTCAAACTCTTCAGTTTCAACCCTGTTTCATTCTCGACTTCTGCCTTCCACTTTTTGAAGGTATTAAAACCATCAGACTTATTTTTCAAAAAATAAACCCATACCTTTCTTGTGGAATCATCAATGAAGGTGACATAGTATCTCGACCCTCCAAGTGATTGTATGGGTACCGGTCCCCATACACCGGTATGCACAAGCTCCAATTTCTCTGCCTTTGGTTCTCTTCCCGTCTTGGAGAAGCTCACCTTTTTCTACTTCCCAAGTACACAGTCTTTGCAAAGACCCAATTCAACCATCTTCGAGATTGGTAGCTTCTCCTTGGATGCCATGATTTTCATTCCCTTCTCACTCATATGCCCAAGTCGCCTATGCCATAGATGCACGTCTTCTGTGGCCTCGACTGCAGCTAACGAGTTCCTATTGATTTTCGTGGTGTACAAAGTCCCTGATTTTTTACCACGAGCAACCACCAGATTTCCTTTGGTGATTTTCCATGCACCACCACCAAACATTGTGGTGTAACCATTACTATCAATTTGATCCATTGAGATTAAATTCTTCCTCAGCCTCGGCCTCGGGACATGTCTGACATTCTGCAGTGTCAACTGCATCCCCTGTGCCGTCGTTATCATGACATCACCCTTACCAACAATTTCTAAGGGTTCATCATCTGCAAGAAATACCTTTCCAAATTTTCCAGAAGTATAATTTGTTAGATAATTCTTACAAGAAGTAGCATGAAACGACACACCTGAGTCCAGTACCCATTGGTCAACTGGACTGTCAACACAGCAAACCAAAGCGTCTCCGACATCGTCTGTTGCTGCGTTTGCTTGTTGATGTTCCCGGTTGTGGATTTTTCCCGCCTTTTCTAGACAATCCCTCTTGTAATGACTTTTCTTACCGCAGCCCCAACAATCAACATCCTTGCGCGGTTTTGACTTTCCTCGCCCTTTAGACTTGGATCGACCTTTACCTTTCTGACCACCCCCTTGAACACCTCTTTCTCTGCTTTCCGCACTCAATGCTGCAGACGTGAGTTCTCCTGATTCCCTCCGGAGAATATCCTCTCTCAAAATCAGATCCCGAATGTCCTGAAGTTTCAACTTCTTTTGGCCAGATGAATTACTCATAGCAGTTACCGTCGCACTCCAACTTTCCGACAATGAAGACAACAAAATGAAGGCCCTTATCTCATCCTCAAAATTAATATCAACCGAGCTCAACTGAGTGATGATCACGTTGAACTCGTTGATATGATTGGTCACCAATCCCCTCCTCCGTCATCGTCAAATTGAATAAACGTCTCATCAGGTAGACTTTATTCGATGCAGATGGCTTTTCATACATATTGGATAATGCCTTCATCAAACCCGCCGTCGTAGTTTGATCTAGGATGTTAAACATCACGTTTCTTGATAACGTCAATCGAATAACTCCTAGGGCTTGCCTATCCAATAATTCTCAATCCTCGTCTGACATCTTTTCAGGCTTTTTCCCCGACAACGGTTGATGGAGTTTCTTCTGGTACAGATAATCCTCTATTTGTGTTCGCCAGAATCCGAAATGTTTTCCATCGAACTTGTCTATATTCACGTTTCTATCTTTAGACGCCATTGATTCGCACGGATCGCTATAACCCATGCTCTGATACAAGTTGTTAGGAATCAATACGCATAAACGAAATTAAAAGTGAAAATAAAAGCAAGAAAACGAGACAACGATTTATGTGGTTCGGCAATTTGCCTACGTCCACAGACCTATGCTAGAGAGATTTTATTTCTTTCAGACAGATACAAGTTACAAGAGTTTGAAAGTGTATATATCTTGACTATATTTTCTCTTATGCTCTACTCTATCTTAATTTACTCATAACAACTTAGAAGACATTTATAGACAAAGAAAAGACACAAAACGCGTCCACTCAGTCAAAACCGTGTACACAGCTATAATCCATGCCCAGGAGCCAACTTTCGGTGTGCCACGCCTGGGCGCCAGTACTTGAAGTTTCTGTCTTGGCTTCGGCTTGCGGCTCGCGGCTCTTGGGCACGAGTTTGGCTGCGCCTGGGCGCCGTCTTGATCCTCTTCTGCCTTTGATTTGTTTCTCCACACAAAACCCATCAACATCAACACATAATCTTAAGGATAACGTGACAATAATCGAAATGTAATTAGTTGTTGCAAGGATTAAGAAAATAAGTAACTGAAACAATAATAATTAGTTTTTTGGATCTTTTTATACACATGACAGCTAAGTAACCTACAAAAGCTTCCCAGCAAAAAATTAATATTAATTTAAAATGACATTAGGTATAAATAATTTGACTGAATTACATATTCTAATCGAATCAAAATATGGTAATATATTATTCCATTATTAGTTTTATGCTTTGTATATTTTAATCACAAAATGGCTGTCAAGTTAAATGCGCATTTTAGCGTCATATCTGGTTGTGGATTATCATCCAATTAAGCATTCCATTAACATATTGAAAATTATAAATTACAATTTTTATCTTAGGTAGTTACGTACTATCAAGTTTGTTTATTGATGTGTGTCTATATATAACCTATTGTCATATTATACAAAATTCCATACTGAAGATCAAAATAGATATAGTAAATCAAGCACAACGCGCTTGCACTTTGCTAGTTTTGCTAAAGATATCAAGTTTTCGGTCATTTTGAGAAGTTTAACCGAATTTTTTGTCAAATTAATAAAAATAACCAAAAAATGACGAGCTCTCGTTCTCAATAGAATTCAAACACGTGGCATAAGCATTCAAATAGAAAGTTTGAGGACTCACTAATGGATCATTATGATGGTGGTTGGTTAGGTTGGATATGTTAGTACATAAAGATTCAAACACGTGACATAAACATTCAAATAGAAAGTTTGAGGACTCACTAATGGATCATTATGGCGCTCTCTCTCTCTCTCATTCTCCCCATCTCTCTAAATTCTAGCCTTCTTTTTTTGTTATTTTCCTCGGTCGACGATGGTTTGGTGAAACTGTCATCTACTTCACCACTGTTACAACCATTATCGTCGGCAGGTTGGGTTGGAGTATCTTTCTTCAAGTTGTACATCACATCTTCAAATCTGACGAAAATGATATGAATTTAAAGAGACAGAGACAGATCTGACTAGATGAAGATGGGTGATAGATAAATTTTTATATAGCGTTTTAGATATTTTTTTAGTATTTTATTTTCTCTCTCGTATGAGAGTTTGCTTTCTCTCTCGAATGAGAGTTTCATCTCTCCTTGAATAGGAGTTGCACAAGAATTTTCTTGTGTTCGTTTGTGAGTTTTTAAGATTTGTTATCTTCAAGAACTTATAGTTGGTGTTTCAGATGTTCTGACTATATAGTTTGAGTCGATATAAATTATATTGTTCCAGATGTTGTAAACTTTCGATTGAACGATATATAAGACCGATTTTTCTTTTTTTAAAAAAAATGGATCATGATGATGGTAGGTTGGTTAGGTTGGATATATTAGTACATAATGATTCAAACACGTGACATAAACATTCTAATAGAAAGTTTGAGGACTCATTAATGGATCATTATAATGGTGGGTTGGTTAGGTTTGATATGTTAGTACACGAAGGCTCTGTTTGCTACTAAAGGTTGGATATGTTAGTATTGGTTTAGATTCACGTGTGCAATTTCGCGGCAGCAGTACATATTTTTTTGCGAAAATTACTTATACTCCCTAAAATTAATTTTTATATCAAAAAAATCAATAAAAAATAGTTTTTAATCTGAAAAACCCATATTACAAACTATTCATTCAACAAAACCCAAAAGTTAAGTTTAAGAATTTTTTGGACTAAACTGCCCTACATTCATTAAGTTAAGAATTAATAAATTGATCTGTTTAATCAAAAAAAAAAAAAATTTGTTTTAAATTTTATTAAATTGATGAGTTGAATAATACATATTTTTATATTTAGCATTAAATATTGAAATATTATTACATAATTAATTTTTATTTTAAAAAGATAATTATCTAAAATCATGTTTTTAATTTTTTTTGAGGAGATTAAACATCTGAAAAAGCTAAAGTTAAAATTGTATTTAGTAATTATTATCAATATATATATTTTAAATAATAAATCTCAATACAAAACTACAATTAATTAAATTTTTTGTCTAGAAGGCCAAGGGCAATTAAGTCCATAAATTTATTTACCCTAAATGTTGGGCTTTTTGGATTGAAACATATTTTCACGGGTTTTTTGAATATGAAAATTTATTTTAGGGGGTTTTAGTAATTTTGCCTAATTTTTTTTTTTTATGTGATATCATTTATAATACTATTTTTTAATTCTCAGACGAACGGAGATACCTTTACCCGATAAACTTGGACAGATAGTTTTTTATCATGGACTTAAATAAGGAGAAAAAAGTCACAACTTATGATAGCCTGAAATTGAACTCAAAACCTCTACAATGAAAGTGGAAGCTGATACTACTAGATTAACAACCCTTGGGTATCATTTGTAATACTATATCAACGCATTTGCTTCATTTTTGAGGGGATGGATTAGATTTTGATTTTGCATTATGCCCATGAACCTTAGCAAAATTACCTTACTTTATTTATTAGGGAAAATCACACACAGACCCCCTCACTTATTAAAAATTACCAACACATCTCTTCATGTTAAGAATTTCTTCTAATTACACTCCCTGTGTGCTTAATAATTCTTACAAATTTAACGGTATAAACCTTACAAATAGATCTTTTGAGGAGGTGTATTGATAATTTTTAATAAATAAGGGAGAATTTTGATAATTACACAATAAGTGAGGGAGTCTGTGAGTTTTGACAGCAGTTTGGAAGGTGGATTTTTATTATGTTAAAGCCCTTATCTTATATTTCTTTCATCAACTTGCAGTTACATAATTGATCAACTCTTCCATCCGCAGCGGAGACTAACATGCCCTTGCGGTGGCTTTAATTAGATGCTCATGCCTTGTGAGTTGTGACAAAGACTACGCTGGTAAGCCATTAAATGTGACAGGATAAGCATTAATATCTGTGCTGAATATTGGTTTGCCACATAATTGGTTGCCGGTAAATCGGCTTTTTGTACACCTATTCATGGTAAAAATTGGAAATATTTATGTTAGATCGAATTTAATGGTTTTAATGTCGACATCTTTCGTATAGTAAAGTGTATTATATACAATTCTCACAAACACTTGTGTAAAAGAGATAAACAAGAAATTCACATTTGAATTATTAGACTCAATCTGGCACAGAATCACCAAATTGACATTTGATGCACTTCAATTGTGGACGGTGCATTCATCGTTGCTAAAATCTCCATTTCTTAGCTCGATTTAGCGGTGGTTTTTGAGAAGGGGATTTTTGTTAGAGTTTATATTTGTTAGGATTCTCCTTTTATGTATTTTCCTTTATTATTATTTCCTTTTGCATTATCTCCTTGTACTCTATATAAACGCTTTTATGATCAATATAATATAAAGGGGAATTAATACCTTAACATGGTATCAGCCTAAAAAACCCTATTCCTTGGCCTCCACACAGCCGCTACCATCATCTTCCGCTGCTGCCGGCGACGTCTCTCGGCCCTCTCTCATAATCTTCTCCTTCCTTTTTTATGTTGTTGATCCCCTCAACACCGAAACAGCACTTTGGTGATTATCCAGCAATTTTCCACATCACAACTTAGTGCTTATCCAGCAAGCTTCTCCACGCCATCTTCCACTTGATTTTGTGTTGATTGTGTTACTATTCTACGGTACAATTCTTGCTGTTTCTTCTACCTTTGTTTATTTTGTTACGTGTTTCGATTCCTCTCCGTTTCTATCATGTCAACTCATTGTGATACTTCTTCCGACACCGAAACTGCCCCACCCGCCCCCAAACTCTCACCCATACAAAGGAGAAGATATTTCCCCTCCCTCGCCGCCAACTCCTTTTTATTTCTCGGTAATGTTCAAACATCCTTTGGTTTCAAACTTACTGATACCGATTCAAATTACAAATTATGGTGCGGCATGTTCATGGACCTATGCCGTAGTTATTCGATTTTTTCTCATATTTTTGGGCAATCCAAACCTTTTGATGAAAACGATGATGACTGGTTCGCCATTGATTCCACTATAAAAAGATGGTTCTATTCCACCGTTGATTTAAAACTTCTCAAAAACATTGATTTGGAATATGCCACATCGCATGACTTATGGTTTACCATCGAACAAAATTTTCGAAATAACAAACCCTCTCGCTCCCTTCAAATCAATGAAAAATTTCGAAACCTTCAAAAGGGATCCCTATCCATCTTTCAATATTGTCAAGAGATGAAGTTTTTGGCGGATAACTTAGCCGACCTTGATAATCCAATTAAAGAGCAAGATTTAATCCTCCAACTCTTACAAGGCCTTCCCGAGTCTTACCTTCCTCTTGTCACAGTCATCACCACAAAATCTCCCCTTCCCTCTTTTTCCGAAGTTCGTAATCTCCTCTTACTTCATGAATCCCGTGAATCACGTTTCACTACTACCTCCCCATCCACTGCCTTATTTTCTCACTCTCCCGGTCCGATCAATAATCGAAACACGTATCGAAATAATAATCAAAATCGAGGTAGGGGCTCCAGCCGGTTTCAAGGCCGTGGAAGTGGCTCATCACACAGACCAATTCATGGAAACAAATCAAATTTTGGGCCTCCAAATACTTACTCTTTTCAGCTGGTCCAACAAACACCTACTGGCCCACGTGTTCTTGGTCAAATTTCAGCGCCCACCAACTTTCAATCACCCGGCCCAGGTTCATTTCAGCTTGCGAATTGGGCCTCCACTCAGCAGCCCACTTCGCAAGCCCTCTCTTCAGCCCCTGCGAATTGGATCACCACAAATCAGCCCCCCTCCAGCGCTTGGGCCTCTGCTGCTGTCCAGCCCAATGTCTCCCACTCTTCTTCAGCGGGCCTGCTCGGCCCAGCTCCATATTGGGCTCCTCATCAAGCATTTTCAGCTGCATCTGCCGCCCCTACTACTTCTCCACAGCCCACGGACTTATCTTCACTTTTTCAGACAATGACACTCACTCAGCCTGACGATCAGTGGTACTTGGACACCGGAGCTTCGTCGCACATGACTTCTCACCAAGGTAATTTATTTAACATTGTGCCTAATGTCAATTCTAATTCTATTGTTGTGGGAAATGGTGCTGTACTTCCAATTAATTTCATAGGTAATTCCGTCTTATCTTCTCCATCTCGTCCTCTTCATCTTAATAATGTTCTTGAATCACCTTCTCTTGTCAAAAATCTTATTTCTGTTCGAAAATTTACCCGCGATAATAACTGCTTTATTGAATTTGACCCTTGTGGTTTTTCTGTAAAGGATCTTCGGACTAGGGCTCTCCTCCTTCGAAGCAACAGTGATGGTGATCTTTACCCCTTTCATGTACCTTCCACAGCTCTCGTCTCCTCGTCTTCCTCCGTGTCTCACTCACCCACTATCTGGCATCGTCGGCTCGGTCATCCTGGTGTTTCTGTTTTCTCGTTTCTTCATAGTAGAAATTTTATTCATTGTACTAAAGATGTCTCTCGTTTGCTTTGTCATGCTTGTCAACTTGGCAAACACAAACGACTGCCATTCTCTAGATCTTTTACTCGTAGCTCGGGATTGTTTGATGTTATTCATTCTGACATTTGGACCTCTCTGGTTCCTAGTTTTAGTGGTTTTAAATATTATCTTTTGTTTTTAGATGATTTTTCGCACTTCTTGTGGATTTTTCCTTTACATAATAAATCTGATGTTTTTAAAATTTTTGTAACTTTTTATTCTTACGTTAATACTCAATTTAATTCAAAAATCAAATCTTTCCAATGTGACAACGGTGGTGAATTCGACAACAAGCTTTTTCACAATTTTTTTAATGAGCATGGTGTCCATTTTCGTTTTTCTTGCCCCCATACATCCCAATAAAATGGTAAGGCCGAACGTACTATACAAACTATCAACAACATCGTTCGCACCCTTCTTTTTCAAGCCACCCTTCTCCCTCACTTTTGGGTTGAAGCATTACATATGGCAGTTCATCTGTTAAACATTCTTCCCACCACTACTCTTTCCTACCGTACACCCTTTGAGCTACTCTACAACACGTCACCCACATATGATCACCTTCGCATTTTTGGTTGTTTATGTTACCCCAACCTTTCTGCCACCTCATCTCACAAACTCTCTCCTCGCTCCTCTGCTTGTATTTTCTTAGGTTATCCTTCCCATCACAAAGGTTTTCGCTGCCTCGATCTTGAAACTAACAAATTAATTATCTCTCGACACGTTGTGTTTGACGAATCTATCTTTCCTTTTTCTTCTTACTCCACCTCAACCACCACTCCATCTTTCGACTTTCTCTCAACAGACGAAGACCCCTCTCCTCTTGCTCATCATCTGCTTTCCCCGTCTTCTTCCTTATCTCGTTCCGCGCCTGGGTCTCCTCCCGGGTTTTCCCCTCTTCCCATTTCCTCCTCATCTCCCTCGTCCTCCTCTCCTTTGGGTATTGCTCCCAATCTTGCCCGTGCCACCGTTCCTACTCACCCCATGACCACTCGCTCAAAATCCGAAATTACTAAGCCTCGTCATCTATTTAATCTCTCTACAGTCTCTGCTCTTTCTCTCTCTCCTATTCCTCGTTCTTACACACAAGCTCTCCGCGACACCCACTGGAAATCTGCTATGGATGCTGAGCTCTCTTCTCTCCACTCCAATGGTACTTGGGAACTAATCCCTTGCCCTCCTAATGTTAATCTTTTCGGGTCTAAGTGGATCTTTCGACACAAGTTTCGTTCTGATGGCTCTCTGGAACGCTATAAAGCTCGTCTTGTCGCTCAGGGATTCACTCAACAACCCGTCATTGACTATGAGGACACTTTCAGCCCGGTTGTCAAACCCGCTACCATACGCACTGTTCTTAGTCTTGCTATTTCTCACTCCTGGCCCCTTCATCAGCTTGATGTCAAAAATGCCTTCCTTCACGGTCATCTTTCTAAGACTGTCTATACGAAACAACCTCCGGGTTACTCTCATCCTACCTATCCCGATCATGTGTGCCTCCTTAAAAAGGCCCTCTATGGCCTTAAACAAGCGCCCCGTGCTTGGCACCATCGCTTTGCTTCATATCTCTCCTCTCTCGGTTTCGTCAGTAGTCGAGCTAATGCTTCTCTTTTCATTTTCCGTCAAGGCTCTTTCTCAGCCTATCTTCTTCTCTACGTGGACGACATTGTTATCACTGCCTCTGCTCCTTCTCTTCTCTCCAAGATCACCTCTCTTCTTTCCTCCAAATTTTCTATGACTGACCTCGGTCCTCTCCACTTTTTTCTAGGGATTTCTGTTACTCGTTCCTCGTCTGGCTTGTTCCTTTCTCAAGAAAAATTTGCTCGCGAAATTCTCTCTAGAGCCAACATGTCTTCTTGCAATCCGTCCACCACCCCGGCTGACACTCAGTCCAAAATGTCTTCCTCCACATCTCCTCCCTTCTTTGATCCCACTCTCTATCGTAGTCTCGCCGGTGCTCTCCAATATCCGACTTTTACACGGCCTGACATTACATTCGCAGTTGAACAGCTCTGTCTATTTATGCATGATCCCCGTGTTCATCATATGAATGCTCTCAAACGTGTACTCCGTTATGTACAAGGTACTCTCACTCAGGGTTTATCTCTTCGCCCATCCTCCACCTCCCAACTTATTGCCTACTCCGACGCTGATTGGGCTGGATGTCCTGACACTCGTCGCTCGACTTCCGGCTATTGTGTCTTCTTAGGTGACAATCTCGTCTCTTGGTCTTCCAAACGTCAGTATGTCGTCTCTAGGTCCAGTGCTGAAGCTGAATACCGCGGTGTTGCTAATGCCGTGGCTGAAACTTCTTGGCTTCGCAATCTTTTACTTGAACTCCATTGTCCTCTTCTTCAAGCTACTATAGTCTATTGTGATAACATTAGCTCGGTCTATCTTTCCTCTAACCCCGTACAACACCAAAGAACAAAGCATGTTGAATTAGATTTACATTTTGTACGTGAAAAGGTTGCTTTCGGTGATATTCGTGTGCTGCATGTTCCCTCCTCACGCCAATTTGCTGATATCTTCACTAAAGGGCTGCCTACAGGGTTGTTTCTTGAGTTTCGATCCAGTCTCAACGTTCGCGAGCCTCCCGTTTCGACAGCGGGGGAGTGTTAGAGTTTATATTTGTTAGGATTCTCCTTTTATGTATTTTCCTTTATTATTATTTCCTTTTGCATTATCTCCTTATACTCTATATAAACGCTTTTATGATCAATATAATATAAAGGGGAATTAATACCTTAACAATTTTGAATTTCTCATGTTTGCACGTACCTAGTTTTTCCAAAATAGAAATTTGTATTATAAAATGTTGAAGCTAGGTTTTTCAAATACTTTATTTTATAGACGATAGTAAAATCGTCATTTCACATTTTTAATCATAAATGTTCCAGATATCATGGGGTATCATCCACTATCAAAAAATTAGCTCTTATATCCAACACATGTTAGGTTAGTGGTATTCATCTTTCACTTTATGTAATAGGTCCTGAGTTCGAATTCAGACTGCCACAAATTGTGGCTCTCCTCTCCTTTATGGAACTAGATAGAGTTTTTATGGCTCAAGATTATAACTATCAACCCGAATTTATCGAGCTAGATATTTAGGGTGTCCCCATTCGTCTTAAATTGAAAAAAAATAAAAAAATAGCCTCTTATATTGTCAGGCCCAAAATTAATCAAGGGCCATAGCAACTCCAAATATGCGCCATAGTGGTCGTGAAAAGTCATCAATCACGCTCAATAATTGATGGATTTGTGGAGACTATGATTTGATGCATATTTGTTTCCTAATTGGTTTTGATTTAGGATTTGGCAGTTGACTTATATTAGTATTGTTTTTTCTAATTGTCTAAGAGAACATGTTTGTGTTTCCTATTTAGATTAAGTTTTAGTTTTCTTTAGTATCAAGTCTCTATAAATATAAGCTCTCAAATTGTAATTATTTGATTCACTTAAAAATAAAGATGTAGATCTAATGTTGGCTTCGTGGATGTAGGCAATTTGCCGAACCACGTTAAATTTTCTCATGTCATTCTTTTAGGTTTCTTGCTTTTCTTGTTTATTTTTTTCATGCTTGTGATGCTCATTCCTAGCAACTGGTATTAGAGCCATATATTTGTAGATTTAGGAGACATCATAGATTTAGATCTATGGGGAAGAATGTTTGTTGTAGCGGTTTTTGTTGGAACGATGGTACGTAGGAGATGAAGGAAAGGTCAAGTTTGACAGTTTCGTTGCAGATGACATGAATTGAGATCGTGGTGAAGTCGAAGAAAATGACAAAAGAGAATGGGATCAGTTAGATCGTCAGCCAAAGAAGAGTAAACCCATTTAATGTTAATGAGAAAACATGATAAAAAATTGTGGTGCCAGATAGACAAATCCGCAGCAGCAGATAGATTTGTGTTTCCATGTGGACATACACAAATTCAGTGGGAGTAGCTGCAGTGTCAGGTGGCTAATCCATAGAGCCAAAGGTCAGAGCGATACAATCGGTAGCCGAGAGCGCAGAGTCGTCTAGTCAAGAGATGAGAAGATAAAATTTGTGGAGACAAAGGGGCAGATTCATGTAGATGGAAACTATGAGACAAAGACACGATGCCGAGATGGCAGATATGGAGTTAGAAATCATGAAAGCAGGATGCGAAGCTGGGATTTGATCTCCATTTTCACTTGGAAAAAGTGAAGTGGTTGTTTAAGTTGAGTATGGGATTCAGACTCAATCTCCAAGTGGAAGTTTGATGGGTTTGTGGAGATTGATTGATACTATAATTTGAAGCATATGTTTCCTACTTGGATTTGACTTGGGATTTGACATTTGACTTATATTAGGATTGTTTTTCCTAATTATCTAAGAATATGATTGTGTTTTCTATTTAAATTTTGTTTTAGTTTCCTTAAGTATCAAGTCTTTTACTCTATAAATATGAACTCTCAATTTGTAATTTTTTTATTCATTCAGAAATAAAGATGTAGATCTAGTGTTGACTCCTGGATGTAGGCAATTTACTGAACCACATTAAAATTCTTTGTGACGTCTTCCTGCTTAGATTTTATCTTTTCTTGTACATTTTTTTATACTCTGTCACTATCATTCTTAACAATAACAAGAAGCAAACAAAGCCCATACGTTATGATCAATTACATTAAAGCTATCGATTTTCACTTCGAAACTTTTATTTGTAATTTGTGTTTCATCTTGTATTTTCTTGTGTATATGCACTCTGAATGTCATTCATCCATACTTATGTGTATACTTTATTGTATGTGATATGAAATGCAATATGATCGACTTTGAGTTGCTCTTTAATAAAACCAACTCAGAATCCACAAGAAAGGTGAATACCTTATTCGAACTTTTATTGTTCTAAAGAAGAGTTTTTTTTCCAAAATATTATTATCTAAAAAAATAATTCTCAAATTAGTACTATTTGAAAAGTAATTCCCATACTATTACTCTTAGTTCCACATGTATACAAAATGTTGAAATTTTTATTTTCTTTCCTACTTAACTGCCCACATGGATTTACTAGTTATAATATTCCTCACTCATTTTTTATCCTCATCTCTTTCCAATTTTTTTTTGTTATTTGTTTTTTTCTTTTCTATTACACTAATTTCTAAGTATTTATACTTACCCCGAAAAAATTCTAACTAATAATAACTAACATAAAATCATATATAAAATTTATGTTTGCATAATTTCAAACAACACACGTAATATTGAGAAATTTCATATTACAAAATGATAAATAAATTTATTATTCTAATTTATAGATTTTAAAGAATTAAGCACACGCATCAAGTGTGCTGGTACGATGGTACCACTACCGATAAATTGATTTCGGTACGGAGGGACCACTCCTTGACCACAATCGGTGGTGTATTTTCAGAGTGAAAATTTGAGCTCCAGAGACTGAGAACAACTATAATATTGACAAATTGATAGCAAAAAAATGAATTGGGTACACATTTCTTATAAGAAAGTTTGATATCAAGTGGGGAGGGGGGGAGACGGGGAGAGAAGGAGAGAGAGAGAGTAGTGGCGACACATAAGGCAGTTCGAAGTTGGATAATACTCCCTCAAACTCTAATTTTATAAAACATAATTCATAAACAACAATGCAAACATTATACTTCAATTATTGTTTTCTGTATAGTATTAGTACTAATTTATAAATCGATTAAGAAAATTTATGTTTATAACTTTATACTAATTAATCGTAGTGGCATGTGCTTAATTCTTTAAACTTGCTAAATTAGAATAATTAATTCATTTATTATTTGGTAATATGAAAATGTCTCAATACTACTACATGTGTTGTTTGAAATTACGCAAACATGATTTTTACATATGATTTTATGTTAATTATTATAAATAGTTAGGAATAAATGCAATAGAAAGGACAAAAAGAAAAGATAGCAAAAAATAGAAAAGTGAATATTTGGAGGGATCAAGATTAAAAATATTGAGGAATATTATAACTAATAAATCCACGTGGATCATTAAAGTAGGGAAAAAAAATATTCCAACTAAATAATTTTTGTACACGTGGCACTAAGAGTGATAATTTGAGAAATCTTTTTCAATTAGTACTAGTTTAAGAAATATTTTCCTCAAGAGTAATACTTTGAAAAAAAACTCTTCAAAAGAATTATTCGCCACTTTTCCTTTATTTCTTGGCATAACATGAGAAAGAGTTCACCACTATAGATTGGTAGATTTTGTTACATGAAACTAACTTATACGTCCCATCTGATATGCCAAATTACTAATCGAAGCATCGTACATTCGTATATGAGTATATCGTATGGTCTTGGACATGGTCGACTACGATCATACGAGGCTATATTTATACGAAGGCCCCTAATATGATAATATTTATATTACACTCCCAGATTCGCATGTTTTTACTGATCCGGGTACGGACGACCCGACCTTATGACATTAGATCGAGACCGTCCACTGATTACACGTGTAAGACATCCCTTAAGAGATGTCACATCTGCCAATCGTTTTACAATACGGAGTGAAAATTCTATAAATACCACCATTTATTGAGATCTGGATATGGAGAATCTGAGCAATAAATACTACAAGCTATACATCGTATTGTTCACGATAGTCTAGAGACTTGAGAGTATGATCCTTTAATCTAAATATGGGATAATCTTAGATTACGAGCCATCAAACATACAACTGGAAATATATTAATTACATAAACTACGTTTAGACTTGATCCCTTCGAGGTATGTAGGCAGCTTGGTCAAACCCAAGTGCAGTCTATAATCCTAAGAGAGTGTTATTTGGTTCTTTTCTGAGGTTATCCTGACTGTGAGAGTACGAAGTTAATATTCGACCTAGATCAGTTGGCGCCGTTTGTGGGAAACTACTTGAAGGTCGCTGAATTCAACATTGGATATGGAACGAGAAAATCAGAAGAAAAAACATGTTCGTATCGAAGAGTCCTCGTCCGGTATAAGGGCCTCCTCACCGCAGAGGGAAGTGGGGGATCCTTGTGAGGGAATAATAGTACTAACAAAAGGAGAGTTGGATAAGTTGATACAAGATCAGGTGGACGAGGCATTGAGCAGGTTTATAGCATTGATGCCAGTGACTCCAAATCTCTAGCAGATGCATACGACACCTCTGGCACCAAAGAGACTTTTCAGGATTCGAAGGGAGTGACCCTAGAGCCTAAGAAAAGGGGTGAGACTGTGGCAGGAGGTCAATCTGACAAAGAGGTAGATATTAGAGTGGATGTACAATCGGATATTCGTACTGGAAAGCAGCCTTTCCAGGAAGAGAAGGAGAAACTGGCCCTATCGAAGGCTGAGATGGATGATATATATAAAAAGCTGGACAAAGTGAGTCGTAGGGTAGAGGTTCCCAGACCGAGGTTTAGACCGGTATATGCTTTAAAGCCCCCGAGCTCGTTTAAAGCCCCACTCCTGCCTACTTATGATGGAATGGGCTCCCCAAGGCCGTATTTGACAACTTTTAAGCTGTTAATGTCGTTATATCATTAGTCGAACGCAGTGAATGCAAGAGCTTTTATGAAGACGTTGGTAGGGCATGCACAAGATTGGCTTACTAGCCAGCCCCTCGGTACAATAGTATCATATGAGTAAATGGTTAGAAAGTTTGAAAATCATTTTGCTGTAAACAAGAATCATTTTGCATCTGGACAAAGTGATTCAGTGTGTAATAAAACTACTGTTGCTTGTTTGTCTAATCTTGATTCAAATCTGTGGCATTTAAGAATGGGCCATATGTCTTATTTAAGGCTTAAACATTTACCATGTATTGGCTTTTCTTTAAATAAGAAACCTTTTCACTGCTCTATATGCCTCTGGCTCAACAATCCAAAACCCCTTTTCCTCATTGGACTCACACAACTACTTCTATATTTGAGCTTTTACACTTAGACATTTAGGGCCCCTACAAAACACCTACATATTTGAGCTTTTACACTTAGACCATTGGGTTTTTCTTATGAAATGCAAATCTGATATCCTTCCTATTATTAAAAAATTCTTTAAATATGTCTCTACTCACTTCAACATTGTTATCAAAACCATTAGAACTGATAGAGCTTGGGAGTTTTTCAAAGTTTCTTGTTCTTCCTTTTTCTCTTCCTTAGGCATTGTTCATCAGAGTTCTTTCACCTATACCCCACAAAAAAATGGTCTAGTTGAAAGAAAACATAGACACATTCTTAATGTGGCCAGGGCTCTCATGTTTCAGTCTCATATACCTATTCACCTATGGGGAGAGTGTGTCACCACTGCTATCTATATCATTAACAGAACTCATTCCATTTTACTCAAATGCAAAACTCCTTTTGGTATATTGTTTAACAAACCTCCTTCCATTCATCACTTAAGAATATTTGGTTGTCTTTCCTATGCCAAGGTGTGAACATTCACTGATAAATTCTCCCCTAAATCAAAAGCATGTGTGTTCATGGGCTATGCTCATGCTAAAAAAGGTTACAACTTATTAGACATTTCCACTATTGCTTTCCTTATCTCGAGAGATGTTATATTTTATGAGTCTATCTCTTCTATAAGGGTTTTGAGATACTTGAAAGGGACTCCAGGATTGAGGATATTTATGCCTAAGTATAGTAAGGTGGAACTGATCACATATTGTGATGTTGACTGGGCAGAATGCTTAATGACTAGGAGATCCTTGACTTGATTTTGTGTTAAACTTGGAGACACACTAGTATCATGGAAAACTAAGAAACAAAAGATAGTTTCAAAGTCCTCTTGTGAATCGGAATACAGATCCATAGCTACAGCAACATGTGAAATTATTTGGTAGATTGGAATATTGAAAGACTTAGGTGTTGAGCTGAAAAATGCAGTAAAATTGTATAGTGATGGTAAATCAGCTATGAACATTGCAACCAAACCTGTGTTCCATGAAAGAACAAAGCACATAGAGGTTGATTGCCATATGATAAGGGAGTTGATTCAAAAGGGCACGGTCTGTACTGAATACATCAAGAGTGAGGAGCACACGACTGATTTGTTAACAAAAAGGCTTGGTAGAGATCAACACAAGAAGTTACTTTCCAAGTTTGGTGTTATTGATATATTCAAAGGAGGGAACCAAACTTGAGGGGGAGTGTAGAAATGTAATTTATATCTTGTGTTGTACATTCTAGAGTAATGGTTATACACAAATAGTTAGAAGTTTAGATATAAAATTAGTTGTAACTAATCTGCCACCTAGGTTAGTTAATAGCCATGTACTGTAATCTTCTTCATTAATGGAAATTACAGCTTTCAACTCAATTCTCAACATTCGTATGGGTTGGGCTACAGCGCAATAAATGTTCATAGATACTGATTTAACCCAAATTCGGGGACTCAAGTTTCTCAGTCTGGAACGACCCGAATCACCCCACGAGTATGATAATGAATAATATGACTGCACTCAACAATAATTAAGCTACCTATGTACCTAATTAGGATCAAGCCAACGTAGTTCTATATTGAATATGGTATACAGGGTCGTACTCGGTGAACGATTCTAGTCTCCAAATTTGTAAGTATATAGGAACGTACTTCTCAGTCATTAGACTCGTTACTCAAAGAAATACGAGGCTAATTTTTGAGAGGATATTCTAGAGATTCCAACCCCCAATAAATGTTATGAGGGGGTATTTATAGCACCCATCCTGTACCAATGGTTGTTGGGCATTTATAGGATGCCAACAGGTGGCACCAATGGACGGTGGATAACTCGTCTCCCTGGGGTCGTGTCAACGAACGACCCGACCCGATACTGTTACTTAGCACGGATCTAGTCTAGTGAATTCGGTTTTTGGGCCTTTATTGGGCCTAAATTCCTTATTTGGCCCTTATTGGGCTTTATATCATATTTTTGTATATCATTAAGTCACCCCACTTCATCAGTATGAAGAATTGATTGTGAAACGACTTGAATTCGTACTGAAGAAGTAGTAGACACTTTTATTCCCTTTGCTGGACTCGTACATATTAACGAGTTTGAACTTTGTTGGGCTTTATATTATTATTTATTTATTTTCGATTAAGGCGCGTCTTTTTAGGTGATCATCAACCAACGCGTCTCTTCTCTTCCTAGGAAAGCGCGCTGCGTGTATCACATTAATTGTTGTCAGGACGGTTACTTTTTGAATAGTAACCGTCAGTGGATGCATTCTTTTTACAACAGATCTGGACCGTTGTAACCCTTAACTTTCCCCCCCATATATATGTCATCCCTTTCATTCATTTTTTACTTTTTAGAGAGAGAATTTTATAGAGGAAGATTCTGAAAGATCATTTACGACTATTTTGTTGAATGAGTCTTCCGGTTTGTACATCGTCAATCAACCCTCTTCCTAACTCATAGGCTCGTACTCGCTCTTCTGCGTCTGTTAATAATAATGAAATCTTGAGCTCTTCTGAAGAGGGAGCCGTGTCAAATGCTCTGGACCATTTGGTCGAAGGGTATGTTCCAATGGGTGATGTACCCGAGTCGTCCAACAGGAATCAAGTTCCTGAGTCGTCTCGAAGAGACGAAGGTGCGGAGCTGTTAGTAGATCTAGAGGGGCCTGAAAATATTAATACTCACATAACTTGGCTTAACCAAGTGTCTATCGTAAGGTCTGCTAGGGAGAACGAGTTAA
Source organism: Buddleja alternifolia (assembly GCA_019426215.1). Taxonomy (NCBI): domain Eukaryota; kingdom Viridiplantae; phylum Streptophyta; class Magnoliopsida; order Lamiales; family Scrophulariaceae; genus Buddleja; species Buddleja alternifolia. The sequence goes on along the minus strand of CM033400.1, from coordinate 33,352,872 downwards.
GGGTTAAATATTATATCCCTCCCAGCTATATAATTAAATTTTCCAGCCCTTTGGATCGTATGCATAGGCCCCCCATAGGTTTTCGCACCTTTCATATTGCACACTTGACTTCTGGGGTGAGATTCCCACTCCACCAGAGTATAAATGATATTTTATTAAATTACGGTTTGTGTCCCACTCAACTTTTGCCCAACTCGTATAGATATCTAGCTCTTTTTGTAATTTTAATGGTTAGTTTTAATAAGGAGACTAGTTTAGCCAACTTCCATAGGATGTTCTTCCTAAACCGTTGCAAAAAGTTTACCCAACATGGTTTTTTCTACTTTTCCCCTCGTCAAGACGCTATTTTTCAGGATCATACCCGCAATTTGTTTGGGTCGTGGAAAGATAAATACACTTTTATTTCTCCCCCAAAAAATGAAAGTTGGATCATTCCAAGGTGGTGGTGTATAAGGGAACGAGAATTAGAGGTAGGCAACCCTACTTGGGGACAATGATTTTTAGAGGAGTTAGTCTCGACTCCTTTTATTACATCCAAACTAATGATCGAGTCTATGCTCGTTTCTGCCGGGTTGAGCTCAACACCTATCCCCGGAGTCCCAAATTTGGGTAAGCACGTCTCTTGATTCGTACCAATTCTTAAAATTTATTGAATGTAAAATCCATTTTGTTTTGTAGGAATGGCAACACGGAAAGCTCGTTTGGAGGCCCTGCGTGATGAAGAAGAGTCCTATGTAGTGGAGGATACACTTGGGCAAGTACAACGAGTCCCAACACCACCAACTCGGACTTCTCTGACTCGTTCTCAGGGTGGCGTATGACCACAATCCTTGAGGATCATCAGCCCTGACACCAGAGTTGATTCCCAGCCGAGAAGAGTGATGCCCTCATCCCGCGTTGAGATCGATTTGGGGGATAACGAAAAGGATCTCGGGGTCGAATTACTGCCCCCGTAAGTCAGACCCCCTGGCCAAACGTAGGAGGGAGACAACTTCTTCCGAGGAAGACATTATTCTTCCTGGAACACGACCCGTGACGACTCGCCTAGTGGAGCAACTGGAGGCACTTAGTCTCAAAGACTATAAAAAATATGAGGTGCCTCCTCGATGCAAGGAGAATACGAGCGTCGATCCGATCATTCCTGACTGGCGGATCTATCCTCAGAGCTCCATATTGGCTGGTCCCCAAGGGACAAATGTGGCCTTGGATATGTATCGTAGCATGCATCTCCCCCGTGACAAGGCTATATTAATCGAGCAGTCTTATACTGCTGTTGAAAGAATGGGTGCTTCGCACCTGATGAAGGTAATACTCATTTCCCTTGTCTTCATTTCATTTATTTTGTTAATTTAAAAATTTATAATTTATTTTTTTGTAACATCCGTGTACGACTGAAACGTTTGTGTACAATTCTGCAGGCCTCAGCTTGTTTACATGACTTGGCCTTAAGCTGTGTCGGGCTTAAAGAAGACTTGAGGGTCAAAAAAGCAAATTTCACCAAGTATATAGCCGACATAGCTGCTGAAAAGAACTTGTTCGCAACAGTAAAGAACGAGATGTTGGAGTCGAGTCGCCTGTTGACTGCTGAAAGGGTTAAGCATCAAAAAGATGTGAAGGCCTTAGAAATTGAGGTAGCCCATCTGGAAGCTAAAAATTCCCAAATCGAAGCTCGTTTTAATGAGCTGAAAAAGGAAAAAGTAGATGCATATGAATTGGGTCGCATCGAGGGGAAACACGAGTACCTAGCCTCCCAAGAACATGTTGACGAGCTGGAGGCGAGTCGTTTTGGTGGGGCTCGTGATTTCATGAAGTCGACCATCTTCGACCGTCTACTCCATTCCATAGCCCTCAAGGATGAGAAAGATGGCTTCTTCAAATGCATCGAGTATGGGAAGCTTCTCGCTGCCTTCAAGCCGGATTTCGATATTCACTGCCTTGAGGAATGCTATAAACGCAAACTCCTACGAGATTCGTTTTTGGCTGAAGACGAGGAGTTCGAACCCATTGAGTTTTCTGAGTTTGCTCAACTGGCTCCTTGGTACAAAGCTCCGGCTAATCCAGCTCAGTCTTCCACCCAAGGAAATGAAAATCCTTAAGGATGAAGTCGTTTTTCTGTAATTCTGAACGGTTTTTTTTTTTTTTTTTTTTGTAATTTTGAATGTTACAACTCGTATGTTTCATTCTCCCATGCTCTGAAATGCAATTCATTGTCCTCATTTGTATCGTGTTTCTTTCTTATTATTGCATTCTCCGTACCGAAAGTATAAATATTTCGTACAAATTGTCAGAGTTATTAATCCAACCTCCAAAATGCATAACACATCAAACTTGTTGAATTCAGATTCAATATACAAACATTAAACTCGTTTTATTCTAAACCCAATATACAACATTAAAGTCATTTTATTCAACAAGGATAGATTCGTTCCCGAGTGTTATCAGATGATATATTTCTCAAGTATAAAATCTTCTCAAGTTATCAATATGCCATGGATGAGGTAACTCTTTTCCTTGAAGATCTTGCAATCTATACGTCATCCCCTTCGTAATCTTGTATGGACCATCCCAATTAGCCTCCAATTTTTTTACATGTTTCGAGACCTCCACCTTTTTTAACACCAAATCCCCCACTTGCAAGGATATCATTTTTACTCTTTTATTGTATGCTCTCGCCATGGTACTTTTCTGTCTCAATATGCTTGCATAGGCTCGGTCTCTCACTTCATCTATAACCTCCAGCTCAAACCTCCGATTACACTGATTTTCTTCCGAGTTGTAATTCAGTACCCTATGAGTCATCATACCAATCTCCGCCGTGATAACCGCTTCGGATCCATAAACGAGAAAGAATGGGGTTTCTCCAGTAGATGAGCTAGGAGACGTACGATATGCCCATAGGACTCCCGGAAGCTCGTCTGCCCATGCAGAGCTCACACCATCGAGTCTAGTCTTCAAGTGTTGCAGTAGTATCCTATTAGCAACCTCAGTCAAGCCATTTGCTTGGGGATGTCCCACAGATGTAAAATTCTGTTGAATCTTCAATTCTTTGCATCACGATGTAATAGGTTTTCCGTTGAACTGAGTTCCATTATCAGAGATCAAAATTCTGGGAATACCAAATCTGCAGATGATATTTTTCCATACGAAATCGATGATAACACCTTCTGTAATACGAGCCACTGCTTCAGCTTCAATCCATTTTGTGAAGTGCTCCACTGCCACAATAATAAACTTCTTTTGATTTTTAACTGGTGGAAATGGACCTGTAAAAGAGCATAAATAACTTTTGAGTTAGGGATTCGTCTCGTATTAACAAACGAGGTCATTAAAGATTTCAAGATAGATATTAACCAAGTATGTCAATGCCCCATTGATGGAATGGATATGCAATTTTGATCACTTCCATTGGTTTTCGCGGCCGATGTATTTCATTAGAATGCAATTGGCATTGTTTGCATCATTTTACAAACCCTTGTGCATCTTTTACAAATGTCAGCCAAAAATATCCTTGTCGTGTAATTTTTTGAGCCAAAGATCGTCCGGCCGAGTGATTTCCACAACTCCCTTTATGTACTTCTCTTAAAACATATTCCGCTTCGTCCGGGCCAAGACAATGAAGCAAGGGTCCAACATTAGACCTTTGGTACAACTCGTCATTTAAAATAGTGAAACAAGAAGTTCTACCACATAATCTACGAGCCTCAAGTTTATCCTCTGGTAGGGTTCCTTGTAATAGGTATTCTACGATTGGTTTTTTCAAACTCGTCTCTTCATCTAGAGGTGTGATCAGAATTTGGGGTTCCAGTTCCGAATGCTCAGAGACAAGTAACGACACAGAACGACTCGTTGAACCCACAATCTGATTTGCAAACTTGGATAGTGCATCAGCTCTTTGATTTTCATCTCTCAGTATTTGACACAACTCGATCTTCTCAAACTCCATCATCAGTTGTTTCGTTTTTTGCAGATACTTCACCATAGTTTTTTCTTTCGCTTCATAGGTTCCCGAAACTTGTCGTGCTACTAATTGTGAATCAGTGAATGTTTTCACGTTTCTGAGATCTATGGTCCTTGCCATTTTCAACCCCGCAATCAACACTTCATACTCTGCTTCGTTATTTGTTACATCAAAGTTAAGTTTTGTTGCAAATTCCAAGTCGTTTCCTTCAGGAGAACGAAACCACACTCCGACTCCTCCCCGTCTCGTCATTGATGACCCATCTACATGTAAGGACCAGGGGATCGTATCTGTAGATGAAACCGAGGCAACAACATTCGGGTTTTCTGTCATCTCCACCAAGAAATCTGCTATCACTTGGGCTTTTGTCGAAGTACGACTCTTGTATTCAATACTAAACTTGCCTAACTCGATGGCCCATTTAATAAGTCTCCCAGACACATTAGGTTTTGCAAGTACTTGCTTCAAAGATTGATCTGTTAATACAATTATATGATGAGATTGAAAGTACGGTCTGAGTTTTCTGGCTGCAGTCATTAGCGCAAGTGCCCATTTTTCTATTTCTAAATAATTCAACTCAGCCCCTTGCATCAACATGCTAACATAATACACAGGACGATGGTCACCTTCCACTTCCCTTATGAGTACCACACTCAGAGCTACTAGCGAAAATGCTAAGTACAAGATCAGTGGTTCTCCCAGAACCGGTTTGTTAACAGGGGTGGAGACGACAAGTAAGTTTTTAAATCATTGAAAGCATCCTCACACTCGTTTGTCCACTCGAAGTGTTTTACATTCCATAAAATTTTGAAGAAGTGTAAGCCCTTGTCTGCCGAACGAGAAATGAAACGATTTAAACTCGCCATTCTTCCGGTTAACTTCTGTACATCTTTTACACTCGTTGGAGATTGCATGTTCAAAATTGCTTCAATTTTTTCAGGATTAGCTTCAATCCCTCGTTGGGTGACCATGTATCCTAGAAATTTCCCACCTCGTACACCGAAGGTACACTTGTTTGGGTTTCACTTCATGCCATACTCTTTTATAATTGCAAACGACTTCTTGAGATGTGCCAAATGGTCGTTGTCATTCACACTTTTCACAAGCATGTCATCTACATAAACTTCCATCGTTTTTCCTATTTCATCTTCAAACATCATATTAACGAGTCGTTGGTAAGTTGCCCCGAGTTTCTCAAACCGAAAGGCATGACATTGTAACAATAGACTCCTCTTGCAGTAACAAATGCAGTCTTCTCTCGATCCTCTTCTGCCATCATTATTTAATTAAAACCTTGATAAGCATCCATCATGCTCACAAGAGCACAACCTGCAGTAGAGTCTACAAGTAAGTCAATATGAGGCAGGGGGTAAGGATCACGAGGACAAACTTTATTCAAATCAGTGAAATCAGTACACATTCGCCATTTTCCTCCCGATTTGGGTACAAGGACTACATTAGCGAGCCAATCTGTGAATTGGATCTCGTTTACATATCCTACATCTAGGAGTTTTTTGACTTCCTCGTCAATTATCAAATCTCTGTCCGGTCCAAAGTTCCTTCGGTTCTGCGGCTTCTGCCTCACAGGCCGTGCCTCCGGGTCAACATTGAGTCGATGAAGGATGACAGCAAGGTCGATACCTTTGAAATCTACAGCTTTCCATGCGAACATATCAAAGTTCTTTCTCAAAAAATTCACCAGCTTCGTTTCTACTTCAGGATCCATCTCTCCTCCAATCTGTGTCGTTTTGTCCGGGTTTCCTGGTATAAGTTCAATTCACTTGTGGATCAAAGGTTCAACTTGTGCATCAATTTGCTTATTTCTTTTGTCCCGGCTCTCAATCAGAGTCTTTGTTTCTTCATCTAACACTTCAATTCTGCTAGCTTCGCACTTTCTCTTCTTTGATGAATTCACTTTTAATGAAGTCGTGTAGCACTGCCGAGCCTCCAGTTGGTTCCCATGCACTTCTCCAATACCATTGTTTGTTTTGAACTTCATCTTCAAGTGTGGAGTCTAGACAATGGATCCACATATATTCAACATGGGTCGTCCCACAATCATATTGTACGCAAAGGGTACATCCACAACAAAAAAGATGATTCGCTTCGTCTTTGACCTCGGGCCCGCCCCGAAGGACACATCTAGCTCAATTGACCCCTTAGGCATAATTGAAGATCCTGTAAAACTAACCAAAGGAGTACTTACACTTCGCAGTCGAGTCCCATCCAATTCCATTTTCTTTAAAACATCCTAGAAGATGATATCTGCAGAACTCCCCGTATCCACCAAAACCTTATGCACCACAAAATTGGCCACATCAATTGAAATCACCATAGGGTCATTATGAGGACCGTGCATTCCTTCATAATCACTGTCATCAAAGCTAATCACTTCATTTCTCGAACTCAATCCCCCAGTAAGTGAAAGAATCCTACCAGGCTCACCACGGTAGTACCAAGAACGACTCTCCCTCGCATATCTTTTCCTTGCGTTCGAAGAGTCCCCATCAGTAGGTCCCCCTGCTATCATGTGAATCTCTCGACGACTGCCATGTTTGGGTACCTCCCGTACTTTAATTTTTCTCTCGTTTGTACGAGGAACGTTATTACGTTGATGATCATCATTATGCTCGTAATTACGAGAACCGTCATTACGGTGATAGTCATTGTTTCGCTCGTGATTACGAGAATCATCATTACGGTGATAGTAATTTCACTCGTAATTACAAGGACCGTCATTACGGTGATGGTAATCTCGCTCGTTATAACGAGGGTTGCCTCGTGGGTGTTCATTATTTTGGCGATAATTACCGCTTCTGTGATCTTCATTTCTGGGCTGCTCGTAATTATGAGTCTGACTATCCCTTTCAATTGACCTCTCATGGGATCGTTATCGTGAACGACTGCGCGGTCGGTAGATTTCTGTCATACGAGTGGCCTCTGGGGCTCTTATTTCTGCCAAAGTTCGTTCAATAAAATCGTTCAACACCCCAGATTTGATAAGTCGTTCGATTTCATCCTTCAACTGAAAACACTCTTCAGTGTCGTGGCCATGGTCTTTATGGAATTCACAGTATCTATTCATGTTCGTTTTTACACCATTTTTCATTGGTTTGGGTCGTTGAATTTGACTCGTACGTAAAGCAGCAACCAGAATTCTTGTATGAGTCGAGTTCAATGGGGTATAGTGTTCAAATTTCGGTCTACGGGGTCGATCATGATCTCTCCTAGACCCCGTTCCCTCATAGCATTCAGTTTCATGTTTTTCTTTACGACCTTTTTGGTCGTTTACAACTTGCAAATTTTCTGAATCTTTTAACTCGTTCATTTCTTCTTCATTAATGTACTCTCCCGCCAATTTTATCAACTCCTGATGGGATCGTGGAGGACGGCGGGAGAGTGCATCATTAAAGTTACCCTTTTTTAGGCCTCTCATTAAGAAGCTCAGCATCAATTCGTTATTAAGTTCAGGAAGGTCCGTGGCTTCTTGATTGAAGCGATGTATAAATTCACGCAAAAACTCGGTTGAGCCTTGTCTCAGTCCCATAATAACAGATATTGATTTCTTCTTCCTTTTGTTACTGACAAAATGATTTTCAATTTTGTATTTTAACTGTGAGTACGACCCTATGGAACCGGGTGCCAGACTCATGAACCAGTCTTGCGCCCGACCCATAAGAGTCGTGGTAAAAATTCTTGCATTGATCGCATCGGTCTGTCCATGCAAAGACATCAGCAACTTGTAAGATGTGATATGGGGTCTCGGGTCCCCCGTCCGGTCAAATTTTACAAAATCTGGCATTCGGAAAAGGCCGTTCGGAACTTCTTTCATGATCTTCGTGACAAAAGGAGAATTTTGGGCCATCAGTGTGGGAGCTGGCCTTGTCTGCATAGGAATCACAACCTTTTCCACCCTCGTATGTCTATCTTCTTCATAGTGAACAACTCGAGTCTTTCCTCTATCCTCTACGTGCTCGTGACGAACACTCACCACATCATCGTCTTCATAAGGCTCTCCTTGCTACTCTAGAGGATCTTCATTTGGACGAAACAAACTTCGTCTTGCCGGGAGGTCCAAACGTGGCTCTCCCAAAATAGGCGTTATTGGAGTACGCATAAGTAGGCCTGTCAATCAAGCCGAGCAAGCCGAGCCTGGTCACGCTCACGCTCGGGTTGATATTATGCGAGCTTTTATCACCAAGGCTTGAATTTGCATGAGCTTTTTATTCCAAAGCTCAGGCTCGGCTTGAAAACTAGTACGAGCTTCGAGCCGAGCCCGAGCAGGCCCGAATTCGTTTTCTTTTGAAAAACTTTAAGTAATAAAGTAATCTAATATATAAATTAAAAAAATAACAATCTTATAGACACACAAAAATAACGTCATTCATGTTCTAATGACAAATCATAACTAAAATGTATCTTGAAAGATCTCATTTCATTGAAATATATGCTTCACGCATTATTTAAGATTGAAAAATATTAAAACTAAATATATAATATACTTACTTACAAAAAAAATTATTTTTGTCGTGATTTGTGAGAAGAAATAAATGAACAATTCTTGAAGACAAAAATTAGCAGCCCTCAACGTCAGTTTATGTGAATTGTCATATATTTGTATTGGATGTCGTCTGATAGATTTAAATTGATAATTTTTTACTTTTTTAATTTCTTAAGTATAGTGTTTTATATTAGGAAATTTTAGAATTGAATATTGATTGATATAAGGATTCTATTTCTTAAGTTTAAATCTTAATATTTTCTATGCAATCTGAAATTATTTATAAAAGAATACTATGTTTATTTTTGTATATAATGTATAAAACATATATATATATACATGTATATATTTTTTTTACGAGCCCGATCCCAATTCAAGCCGAGCCTACTCTCGCTCATGCTCGGCTTGAATTCAAATTTAAGCCTTACCCTTGGGCTCTAGCTCGGCTTGGGCCCGGCTGGTATAAAGCTCGGCTTGAAAATTATCAAGCCGAGCTTACGAGCTTCGAGCCGGCTTGAGCTCATTGACAGTCCTACGCATAAGATGTTTCTGCATCTCCTCCCTGGCATACTCTTTCATCCTTCTATCCAATTCTTCCTTTGTCATCGTTATAACAGCACTGGTTCCTCCTTCAACACGTTGATCCGTATTCAATCTTTCCTCTTCCTGATGAATCAAACGACTCTTCACGTTACCCGCCTCCATTCTCAACACTAATAAGTCTCAGCAACCTCATAGTTTCCCAAAAACGGCGCCAACTGATTTAACCTAAATTCGGGGACTCAAGTTTCTCAGTCTGGAACGACCCGAATCACCCCACGAGTATGATAATGAATAATTATGACTGCACTCAACAATAATTAAGCTACCTACGTACCTAATTAGGATCAAGCCAATGTAGTTCTCTATTGAATATGGTATACAGGGTCGTACTCGGTGAACGATTCTAGTCTCCAAATTTGTAAGTATATAGGAACGTACTTCTCAGTCTTTAGACTCGTTACTCAAAGAAATACGAGGCTAATTCTTGAGAGACTATTTTAGAGATTCCAACCCCCAATAAATGTTATGAGGGGGTATTTATAGCACCCATCCTATACCAATGGTTGTTGGGCATTTATAGGATGCCAACAGGTGGCACCAATGGACGGTGGATAACTCGTCTCCCTGGGGTCGGGTCAACGAACGACCCGACCCGATACTATTTCTTAGCACGGATCTAGTCTAGTGAACTCGGTTTTTGGGCCTCTATTGGGCCTAAATTCCTTATTTGGCCCTTATTGGGCTTTATAGCATATTTTTGTATATCAGATACTTTTATGCCATATATTAAAATTTACGCGACGAACCAAACTTGATACGTTGTAATATAGTATAGACTTGGTGGAAAATTAAGGCCTCGAGATATAATCATAGTTTATAAGTTTTGAGTTCATTTATGTATGGACATTTGAGATATGTATTCTGACTTAGTAGTTAGTACTATCGATAATAGTTGACTAATGTTAATCCATTACTTTTTAATGTATGGACGTTTTACCTTTGTTGTGTGTGGGTTTCATACCAATAATAATAATGCGATATAATATATGATAATATAATATAAACCATAAGAATACTAATATATAAATAGACAAGAGATTTACGTGTTTTGGTCTATTGAAGACCTACGTCCACGGGTGTAAAATTGTAGCTTGGTTTATTCATCCTCATAGGGGGTATTTATACAAGAGTTTGATGGGTAGGTTAGAATGGTATGTCAACGATGCCTAAAAATACATAAGGCAATGAGAATAAATCATGATTCATCTATTTTGGGATACATCCAATCAGGTATAAATGGTAAATATGTAGGATCTTGGACTTAATCTTCGCAGGTCTTATATGGTAAGTCTTGTGATTGATTAGGTTTTATCTCTAGGCTTGCCACAAATAGCGTTGCTCCACCTACACAGGTCGGGTTGTCGGGACCTCTAGCTAAGCCGTATGCTTTCTAGAAAAATCCAAGTCTGTGATCCATTGGGTTTAAGCCCAATAAGTATTGATTTAGTTAGCTTAGCCCAAAAACCCTTTTTCACTCACATCAATAAGTTCCCCCAACTCTAAAGTTTGACGTAGTCAAGATGTAAAAGTTGAAAAGAAACAAGTGTTGTGGGCCAAGCTGACGAAATTGCCAAGCTGCCTCAGCTGCATGGCCACTTGATCTACGGAACTAAGACGAACCTTCCTCTCCACATACATCTAAGAAATCCCAAAAATTGATTCACACTTTATACTCCACCTCTTCTTTGAGTGTTTAAAACTTCATTATTCCAGGAAACTTTAAATGGTATGTTTGATTAGTCATGGTGATGGTCCGCGGGTCACCGTAGCATCGGATTCACGTACTATCCTAGAGGTGAATCCTCCTCATTCTTAATGTTGGTCGTCCTACAGGTCTACAACCACAAGTGGCGCAACCTACAGTTACTTCTCCAGCTTGTCCAGGTCGTGCAGCTCCAGGTATTTCATCTATTGAAGTGATCTTGTGACCACCTCTGGCATCATCTTCTCCAGCTTTGGCTGTCCAGGGACGGGTACATCAGGTCTATACATGCTTTCTTCAAACCCTGCATACCTCGGCAGGTAGGGTAGTCGCGTCGACGATCCTTTTTTGGTTGATCTATGATCAATTTGATATATGTTGCGAAAAAACTTTGTTCTTTGAGTGCCGACATCATTAAGTTACTTTTATCGTTATGATCACGGGTGTGGCCTCTCCAGCTACGCTAGAGAATCCTTCATCTGTAGGCCTGGTAGTCCTCCATATAGTTGACCAACATGTTGTTGCTTCACCTGGGCAGCTTATTGTCGAGGCTGCCCTTCCTGATTTAGCTAATGCTATTCCTTTCTTTGTCGAGACTGCATCAGCTATTACTAACTTTTCCTGAATTTGCTGAGCAGCATAGACTGCATCAGCTATTACTATCTTTTCTCTTATTTGTTGAGAAGCCCTAGCTGCTTCAGCTATTATCTTATTTTTCCTGCCTTTGCTGAGCGGCCTTAGTTGCTTCAGCTATTATCGTATTTTCCCGCCTTTGCCAAGCAGCATAGTTTGCTTCAGCTATTATAGATTTTTTTTCGCCCTTTGATGAGCAGCATAAGCTGCTTCAGCTATTACCATTTTTTTTCCGCTTTTTCTAAGTAGCATGAGTTGCCTCAACTATTACTGTCTTTGCTGAGCAACCTTCGCTGCTTCAGCTATTACTATCTTTTTCCACTTTTGATGAGCAGCATGAGCTACCTTAGCTATTACCATCTTTATTGAGAAGCCTATGCTGCTTTAGCTATTAGCGTTTTTGCTGAGCAGCTTTAGATGCTTTAACTATTAGCGTCTTTGCTGAGTAGCCTTAGCTGCTCCAGCTATCACCGTCTTTTTCCATCTTTGCTGAGTAGCATGAGCTGCTTCAGCTATCACCATCCTTTTTCTTCTTTGCTGAGCAGCCTCAGATGCTTCAGCTATCACCATTATTTGCCCTCATTTGCTGTGAGCATAAGCTGCTTCAGCTATTACCGTCCTTGCTGAGCAGCCTTAGTTGCTTCAGCTATTACCATCTTTTTTCCTCATTTGCTGAGCAGCCTTAGCTGCTTCAGCTATCACTATCTTTTTCCCTCATTTGCTGAGCAGTATAAGCCGCTTCAGCTATTACTGTCTTTTTCCCTCATTTGCTGAGCAGCATAAGCCGCTTCAGCTATTACCGTCCTTGCTGAGTAGCGTTAGATACTTCAGCTATTACCATCTTTTTTCCTCATTTGCTGATCGTTCTTGCTGAACAGCCTTAGCAGCTTCAGCTATCCAACTTTTCCTGACTTTGCAGCAGGTATGCTCCGGTCAGACTTGCTTATTGGCTCGCCACACCTGGCTTTTTCGTTGATCTGTACAAGGATTCCATAAAAGATAAAAACAAAACATATCTTTCTACATAAATTAATTTATGCTCTTATCGAATAAAAATATTAGTGAGATCTAGAGATTCTCGCTTTTATTTGCAACCTTCTATTTCAATGTCACAAGATAATTGAGGATTTATCTGAATAATACAAGCATGGTAAGTAGCTTGATTTATTCCACAATTAAAAATAATAGGGAAAATTACTAAAAAACCCTTAAAATAAACATTTATATCCAAAAAACCCATGATAATATTTGTCAATCCAAAAAACCCATTCCATCAACTTTTCACTCCAAAAAACCCAATATTTAGGGTTAACAAATTTATGAACTTAATTGTCCTTAGCCTTCTAGATTAAAATTAATCTATTATTGTTATGCAATAAAATTTATTTATTTGAAAATTTTGTATTGATATTATGATTTTAATTTTAAATTTTCAAATTTTTTAATCTTTTTAAATAATTTAAAACATATATTTATAGATAATTACCATATTAAAATCAAAAATAAATTATACACAAATATTTAAAAAAATTAATATTACAAAAGAGAATCCGTATTTTATGATTCATCAATTTGAAAGAATCAAAACACGACGATACATTAAGAAAAAATAATTGATCCATTATTAACTTAATAAATGAAGGGATAATTTAGTCCAAAAAGTTGTTAATCCTCACTTTTGGGGTTTTTGGAATGAAAAGCTTGTAGAATGGGTTTTTAAGATTGAAAAGTATTTCCATGGGTTTTTTGGATATGAAAAATTATTTTAGGGGGTTTTGAGTAATTTTCCCAAAATAATATAATACAAGAGCATGATCTTGTTCCATATGTATCTTACTTTCCTACTCCACGCGACAACATAAAAAAAAGGAAATAATATAAGCATGAAAATTCATATCTCAATTATATGGAAACTCAACGGGTATCCCTTTCATCATGGCACTTAAATTTTATTACTTAATTTGATATGAAAGTTTCTGCATAAATCCATATACTTCATAAATCAATAACCTTTTTGTTTTTTAATGGAATAAAATTTGAGTGAAGATTTTCATTAGCATAGAGATGTTCATCAAAAGACAAAATAAAATTTTTGTAACACGGAATTTTTCTAACAATCAGGAAAGACATTTCTCAATTCTCTTTCAAATAATTTATCCTCGCACCACCGAAATATTTAACATGAATTTTTATTTTTATTTTGAATATATTCAAACATTTTTTCCATAGAGAATAACACAAGAGAAAGAATTTACTCCACATATGTGATCTAATTTTATCACTCTTAATTTAAAACAAACAAACAAACAAACTAATGCAGAGAAATAGATTGTTCGATAGATCTATGATTTTCACAAATCTAAGAATACTTTAAATTTCGATTACATTATGAAGATTATAGCAATCTAAATTTTAGAAAAATAAAATACAAATATATATGCCACTTAATTAAACTTAATTTGCTCTTATATGGACATTGTTTATTTTATTTTACTTTTTATCCAAAATCATAACCCGCCAGCATGAATTCGACTCCCCACAAACTCATCTTACCCTTTTATTATTATATTTCTTTTACAACAAAAAATTGACTTCTCAAACAATGATGCTTGCTACATGTTTGCTATAAAAGTCCAAAGGAAAATGCTAACACTTTCAAATAAAGAATGATATAACACCACCACTTATCTTAGAAATCTTCCATGTGTGTCAGCGGCTAAGAAAACATCATCTAGAAATCAAAAAAGTTGAGCTCCATCTACCGTCAACCAAACGGCATCGCAACTAATAAATTTATAAATTTTCTCAAGTCGCTCGCTCAATTTTCCCACATACAGCGTCAATTGATGTACGTGGGTTTCACACCAATAATAATAATGCGATATAATATATGATAATATAATTTAAAGCATAAGAATATAAATAAATGGACAAGAGATTAACGTGGTTCGGTCTATTGAAGACCTACGTCCACGGGTGTAAAATTGTAGCTTGGTTTATTCATCCTCATAGGGGGTATTTATATAAGAGTTTAATGGGTAGGTTAGAATGGTAAGTCAACGATGCATGAAAAAACATAGGCAATGAGAATAAATCATGATTCATCTATTTTGAGATACACCTAATCAAGTATAAATGGTAAATATGTAGGATCTCGAACTTGATCTCCGCAGGACTTTTATGGTAAGTCTTGTGATTGATTAGATCTTGTCTCCAGGCTTGCCATAAATAGCATTGCTCCACCTACACAGGTCGGATCGTCGGGACCTCCAGCTAAGTTATATGCTTTCTAGAAGAATCCAAATCTGTGATCCACTGGGTTTAAGTCCAATAAATATTAATTTAATTAGTTTGGCCTATAGACTATTTTCCACTCACATGAACCCTTAAACTTTTATGCCATACGTAGTATAATTGCTAGGTGTGCATTTGCACCACACTTTTGTGACATTCTTCAAGCATAATTTCTCACGTCAAGGCGACGAAACTTAGTTGGCCTACACTGACTTTAATTTTATAACTTTATAGTGACCGGTATTTTTTTTTGTGTATTTAAAATCAATGTTGACTATTTAGGCATTTCTAGTTCTTTAGATGCTTTTTTGGTTTGGTAAATCTTTGTTTATACTATAAAATAATTTGGGCTTTCGAATTACAAAACCTAAACTATAGAAATTCGAAAAGAAGGAAGTTGGACCCGAAAATGAATAGAACAAGGCCCATTGAATTTAGAAAATGTCAAAAAACATGGGCTAAATTGACAAAATTCCAAGAATCGAATCAGAAAAATAAAATGAAGTCCAAATAGCCAATTATCTGCAGAGCCGCGCTGAGTTGAAAAGATTTGAAAGAGCAGTTGAAGACGGTTGACAGCGGTTCCAGAAGTAGAGGAGAGCGTGGAGGTTACGAAGAAACCGACAAAAAAAGTGGAGTATATAAGCGCGAAGATAAAGAAAGAAAAGAGGAGACATCACAACATCATCAGACTTCTACATTTTCAATTCTCTTAGAATTAGCTCTAGCCTTAGGAGTAGTTTCTAGCGTAATGTAGGAGTAGATCGTAGTGTAAATTAGGAGTAGCTGTAGTGTAATTTACTATTAGACTCGATGAGGTTTGCCTTCAAGGCATGTATCAGCATTCGTTTGCTTGTAATTTTTCAGAACTGAAAACTTTCATGGAGGTATAAATTATCTTTTATTCAAATTTAAGTATCGGATAGGTAATTTGTATCTTGACTTGAGTTTTTCATTCGTCATTCTCATATTCGAAATGAACAACTAAAACGTCAATTAAAAGACATGAACTACCGTTTAGCTAATTGAACACAGGGGTTGAAAAATAATACATTCGATCGAGAGATTCTTATGGCGGTATAAAATTATCTTTTATACAGATTTAAGTATCGGAAGGGTGATTTTTATCTTGACTTGAATTTTTCCTTCACTATGTTATTATTTCATTCGAAAACGATAATTAGCGTTGAATTTAAGACTTGAACCACCAAATAGCGAATCGAACGCAGGGGTGAAAGATAATCTCAAATTATAGATTATCGCGGGGCTTAGATCGACTACTCGAAATCTTTCCCTAGTCGAATTTGTTTTTATTTTCGAAACAATCTTATATAGTATAAAGTTACTAGAAGCACTCCAAAAACAAGAATGGAATATATACCCAAACTCATTGGAAAAATTCGAAGATAATTAAGGTCATACCCAGAAAATAATAAATAAATTAAATAAGTAAGTGAAAATTAAAATACCAAAACATAAATTTAGCCCTATCTTTGTGTGGACTACTATATATAGCTAGAGACAGAAATATTGACCATATATATTAAAAAAAACATTTTGAATTTTATTTCATTCCTTAAATAATTAAGCAAAACTTCACTATATAAGCTTCCATAACTGAAATATCAAAAATAAAAGCTAAAATGATTCTCCTCCTTCTGGCAACAATCTTGCCTATTGCCATTTTCTTCCTCTTCCAGAGACAAAAAAAATTAGGAAAGGGCGTACTTCCACCAGGCCCTCCAGGTCTCCCTTTCGTTGGAAACTTGCACCAATTCGACACTTCAGCTCCTCATATTTATTTATGGAAACTATCCAAAAAATACGGCCCTCTCATGTCCATGAAGCTCGGTTCAATACCCTTACTCGTGGTTTCTTCACCAAAAACCGCGAAAGAAGTACTAAAAGCGCATGACCAAGTGTTTTGTAGTAGGCCTAGGGCTCTTGGGCAGGATAAGTTATCCTACAATGGATTAGATGTCGCGCTTGCCCCTTATAGTGAATCTTGGAGGGAATCAAGAAAGATTTGTGTTCTTCATCTCTTGAGCAACAAACAAGTCCAATCCTTTAGGCCTATTCGCGAAGAAGAAGTTTTTCGTATGATTAGAGGTTTATCCATTAAGGCAAGTTTGGGACAAGTTATCAATTTTAGTGTGACTATGTTGTCCTTCACAAGTACCTTAATTTGTAGAATTGCTTTCGGAAAGATATACAGCGAGGAAGGACAAGAAATCCGGAGATTTGACAAGCTTATGTTTGAATCTCAGGCCATGCTGGGTGGATTCTTTATGTCGGATTATTTACCTTCGTTTGGTTGGGTGGATAAGTTGTCTGGAATGATTGATAGACTTGACAAGACTTTCAAAGACTTGGATGAATTTTATCAAGAACTCATTGATGAGCAGATGGATCCAAGTAGAGAAAAGTCAGTTAATCCCAATATCCTTGATCTTTTAATCCAGCTTAAAGAAGAGCAATCTTGTTCAATTGATCTCACTTGGGACCACGTTAAAGCAATACTTATGGTGAGTGGTCATATCTTTACTCTTTCAATATTTATATTAGGATAATTACACTCAAATCCCCTCAATGATGGGTAATTACCCAAATCTCCCATCACTAATTGATAATTACAAACACAACCCCTCATGGGGTCTATTTGTAAGGTTTACAGGGAGTGCAATTGTAAGAATTTTTATACACACAGGGAGTGCAATTGTAATAAATATTTAACAAGAGGGAGTGTGTTTGTCATTATCAATTAGTGAGGATAGGTTTGCGTAATTACTTCATCATTGAAGGGGTGTGAGTGTAATATCCCTTTATATTATATACTCCATCTTGTTCAAAATAATGGAAATTCTATCGAAAATACTAAGAGTAATGTTCATATAGTGTACTTTTGATACAAAGTGAGGTTTGTTGTGTGAGGTCTCTGGATATATTCATTTTTTTCTTTTATAAATCTCTGGATATATTCATTGCTGATACAAAATGATGGAAATTTTGTCTTTCTTTTTTTTTTTTTTTTTGTTGCACAGAATATATTCATCGCTGGAGCAGACACCGGTGCAGCAACAATAATATGGACCATGACAGCGCTCATAAAAAATCCAAATACAATGAAGAAACTTCAAAAAGATATCAGAGAGTCAATTGGTGAAAAGGGTGAAGTAAATGAAGATGATCTGCCTAAACTTCCTTATCTTAAAGCAGCAATTAAGGAAGCTTTAAGATTGTACCCACCCGCTCCACTCCTATTGCCTAGGGAAACACTTGAACAATGCATGATTGAGGGATACACAATTCCCCCTAAAACATTAGTACACATAAATGCGTGGGCCATAGCAAGAGACTCCGAGTACTGGAAAAACCCTAATGAGTATTTGCCCGAGAGATTCTTGAATATTAATGTTGACATCATAGGGCAAGATTTTCAAGTGATCCCTTTTGGAGCGGGGCGAAGGGGGTGCCCGGGTATCACAATGGGGCTTGCTACGGTGGAGCTTGCCCTAGCCAATCTTCTTTACTCGTTCGATTGGGAATTGCCTCCCGGGGTGAAAAAAGAAGATATTGATACCGAGGTTTCGCCTGGGATTACTATGCAGAAGAAGCATCCACTTTGCCTTGTGCTTAACAACTATAAATCTATTTAATTCGTCTTTATTTTAGAAATAATAAAAAGTTGAGGGGATGTACCTGTATTTAGATCAAACGTTGTGATAACTGATAAGTTCCTTCATCATGCATGGAATGATCATTTAGCTTCGACAAATGACTTCCTTTTATTGTATCTTATACATTAGTGATAATGAATCAAAATTCTGTCTATATATATACATTAATTATTTGTAAAGAAAGAACAATTCCAAGCCATCTACATTTATGCTCCTGTGATGGGTGTCGAATCCACACAAAAATAATTCCTACTCCTAAATGTGCAGATAGTGGTGAGCAGGGTCGAATCTACAGGGATTGGTTCAGATTTAATTCTCAATAAACGAATAAAATAAAAGAGAGGGATTTTTCATAATCGATTAAACTAAAATTAAAATAAATAACAAAAATTATTAAAATCATGAGATGCAAAATTAAACAAGTAGAAGAAATCAATATGTGGTGAGATTCTAGCCTAAGGAGTTATCTCCGTTTTGATTCAAATAGTTGATCCTTAATGCAAAGATACTTCAATGTTCATGAATAAATTGGCTATAGTTATTAACAAGCTCTAACAACCTAGTTTCTCCTTAATTTATCGATAACCAAAACAAGCTCTTTGATTATTTCTCTTATTGATTAAACAACCCTAAATAAGCTCTTAGGATTTAATTTAACAATAACATTAAGAAATAGAGAAACACCAATTCTAACCAACAAACTCGCAAGCTCGGTTCATTTAGAGTAGATCACATATTCCCATAACAACAATCGAAAACTTGTCCATAATCAATGTTATTTACTGCCACAAATATTAGAATTGACCAAACAATTACGGATTTGGGATTCTAAATGGCTATTTACTATTCCGACAATCAAATAACGGGTCCTTATTATTTAATTAATCAAAATAATAATTTCAACAAACACAAAAAATATGCAAATACTCAAGAACAAATATGCAACTTTTGTAGAATCAAAACTTCAATAATCCTTGGCTAGAAATAAAGTTCTTAGCAATACATCTCGAAAGAAAGAAAAACGCAGGAATTCTTCTTCTTTTCCATGACAATAACGTGTAATATGATAAAGTGTAGAAGAGAGAATAAAATTCCAACAAATCTAATTATATATGCCTAACCAAAAAGACTCCTAACTAAATAAAATTCTAATTCTAATGGAAGAGGGAAATTAACTACTTAATAGAATAAAATACCAATAAAACTCCTAAAAGAAATAGGAAAGCTTCTAAAAAATAGGAAGACTCCTACAACTTCAGGCGTCTTCTTCTTTTTCTCCATCTTTTTCTTCTTTTTCTTCTTTTATGAACTTTCACCTATCAAAATAAAAATCATAATAAATATCTATAATTTAAACTCAAATACTAATAAAAGAATAAAGAAAATATATGTAAAATATGCATAAAATGCACACTAACAAATTCCCCCACACTTTAACTCTTGCACGTCCTCGTGCAAAGACAAAAGACTCAAAAATAAAGAAAAAGATAAATAACAAAAACAACTAAAACTAACCGCTTTCGTAGGTATCACGATTGCATTTAGCATATGCAACAAGCCTTTAAACCCCTAGGTTATACCCTAGTGGACGAGTTAAGTCTCGTGAGGGTTTGCAGATGATATACCCACAAAATCGATCTCTCAGTATACAACAAGCAAGTCAAAGAAACTTATTTTTCCAAACATCAACCCTTATCATCAAATTTTTTAACAAAAGTCTTTAAAGATATCATTCATGCCTCAACCATAACTTTCGTATCCATACATACTCTTCAAAAATTCACAAAAAATCCATGACTGCAATATCACGTATACAACATTCAACTCGCATTATCCATTTCTATCTCCTCAAGCACTTTATAACAAATTCAACTCGCATTATCCATTTTTATTTAGTTTAAGAAATTACTTGTCTTTTGACGCGAATACAAACATTGGTCATGAATGCACCCGGTTACTCAACAAGTTTATCATTTATCATTTGATACCCTTTATAACCCTATTAGGATACTAACACAGTGGCAGGTTTGGGCCGATAGATCCCAGACCAGTTGGCCTTAGGTTACCAAGCTTGAAAACTCCTCAGGCTTAATCCCTTCAGTGTAGTTAGCCCAGGCGCTACAAGAGGTTATATCATACATATTTTAAGCACAAACTACTTCATAGGGTCTTAATACCCATATTTTCAATTCATTATCACTTTAATTTCACCAAAATTTAAACCTAAGAAAATATCAACGAATTTCCGCGAGTCAAATATCACATAAACAATCATGCTAGATTACAAACTTTCATAAATTTCTCAAAGAAACATGTACTTCAACAATTGTAACGGTATAAGCATGCTTGACTTCTCTCATGAATTTCATCAAATTTCTCAAATCAAAAGAATTGATATTTCGAAAAAAAATTACACTAACTTAACTCGTTGCACACTAAGAGAATTATACACACATCACGACAAAAGATTTAACCCCTCCCCCACACTTATTTCATGCATTGTCCTCAATGTATCTCAATGTATAAAAATAGAAAGCATAAGAGTAAAGGAACGAGACTTCCCTGAATGTAGATGTGTGAACCCGAGATCAATCCGGTGGAATATGAAATATGGATCCGGTGTTGAATGATGTGTACTGTAGCTTGATGAGTTTGAACAGGAAGAAACCGTCGGAGAAGACCCGGTATTTGCAGTTGCCGGCGGCGTAGCAGCGGCTGTATCCGGCGGCGGACTTCCGACGGTGGTCGGGTCAGCTGAAAGGGGCGGCAGTTGTGGAAGTGGTAGTGGAATCACGGCGGGGCTCCGATCTGTCGAAGGTGAAGACGATGGCTGTGTGTTTGTGTTTGGAGCGGCGGCGATGACTGAGCTTCGCCGGACGTCTGCCTCGGTTTACGGTGGCGCGGCGTCGGGTTGGGTTTATTTCGCCGTCGATTTCGGCGGTGTAGCAGCGACGGTCGAGATCCGGCGTCGAGACGTGGTGGAGACGGCGTGTTTGGTGGAGGGGGATGTTGGATGCGATTGAATGGCGGCGGCCAAATCTGTTTGGACGACGGCCCGATCTGGTGAGAGAGTTACGACGGCCTTCTTACACCGGAGCTTTTGGGTGGGATTCCGATGGCGTGGTTTCACGGCGGTGGTGGACTTCTTCATGGTGGTGGTGGTGGAGATGGAGTTGAAGCTTTGATGGTGGTGGGTATGTGTGTTGTGTTTGCTGCAAAAGAAAGAAAAGAATTGGGGGAGAATTAGGTGAGATTAGGTAAAGAGGGGAAGAGAAAGAAATTGCTGAAGAATTTTTTTTTTCAAAATTTACTAAGGGGTGACTAAGGCAGATTGTAACTTCAAATAGAGCGTGGGCACTCTAATTTGAAGTTGTAATCTGTCACTGCAATACAAAATTTTTTGTTTTTTTTTTTTTTTGTAAAAATAAGCTTAAAACATACCCCAGTATTACCATGGGATATGTTTCATCTCAAATAAAAAGACGAAAAATATATAAAAACATAAAATAAAGAAACGAGAAAAGGTAAAATCTTGGGTTGCCTCCCAAGCAGCGCCTTTCTTTAACGTCTTTGGCTAGACGAGTTGATGGCTCAAGTTGCATAAGTAGGAGGTTCAAATTCCATCATTGTGCCAAGCTACCTGTAGTAGATCATCATCATTAAGTTCAATAGTTCGCTGTATCAACAAGTTAGTAACATCTTTGACAAACATAGAATAATCATTATTAGGATAATTCATGGAATCATAAATACTAAATTCTATAATTTCACCATTTGATTCCATAGTAATTATCCCATCATGAATATCAATGTGAGTTCGAGATGTTTTAAGAAATGGTCTTCCAAGTAAAATGGGATCAAAATTACAAGAGTTATCTTCACCCATATCAATAACATAAAAATCAGCAGGAAGAACCAAATCATTTACTTGAACTAATATGTTTTCAAGAACACCATCACGATATGTATTAGACCCATCAATTAATTGGATAATCACATCCGTTCCTTTCAATTTTCCCACATTCAAAGATTTATAGAGAGAACGAGACATGATATTAATAGAAGCTCCTAGATCTAACATAGCCATCTCAATTTGCACATCACCTATCTTACAAGGAATAGTAAACATACCTGGGTCCTCGCATTTTGGAGGTAATTTCTTTTGAAGGTCTGCAGATACATTTACCTCAATTTTTCGGGGAGATACCTCAATTAACTCGACCTGCTCGGCTCGTGTCTCAGTCGATTGGAGGAGTTGAGGTTCCACGGATTTCTTCTCCAACTCTTCTTCTGCCTTACGCTTAGAGTTAGCAAACCGACTAGGAAACGGTGGAGGTATTACAAATTTCTTGAGCTCTTGTAACCCCTTTTCACTTTTCAAAGTGACTGCACTAACATTTTGCTTTGGATTCACTATGGGCTGGGAGGGTAACTTACTCAAGCTTTGGGAAACCAATTCATTCACAGTGGTGGCTAACTGACTCATTTGACTCTCCTGATGTTGTATACTAGTCCTCGTCTCTTGTTGAAATTGTTGTGTGTTAGTGGCTAATTGTTTAACAATTTCTTCAAGAGACATACCTTGTGGGTTGGAGGATGGCTGAGGTGGTTGTGCTTGTTGTCTAGATTGATATGATTGTTGGAATCCAGTAGACCGTGGACCATAACTCAAATTAGGATGATCCCTCCACCCGACATTGTAGGTATTGGAGAAGGGATCATACTTTCTCTGTGGAACCCCCGGAAATCCAATAGCATTGGCTTGTTCGTGTGGATCCTCTTGAAGTGTAGGACACACCTCGGTAGAATGACTAGAATTGAAGCAGATACCACATGCCTTCACTTGCTGTGTATGACCTACTACCAATTTTTGCACTAGGGAAGTCAAATCATTCAGACGTTGATTCACTGATGCGAAATTCACCTCATTCACCCCTTTATGTGTAGTATCTTGTCGAGTGCCAAATTGTTGGGTGTTGGCAGCCATGTTGGAGATCAGATTTCTTGCTTCCGTGGGAGTTTTGTGTACCAGTGCTCCTCCACTCGCATCATCTATCATATTCCTCTCCATGGTTGACAAACCTTCATAGAAATACTGGATTAGGAGTTGTTTAGGAATTTGGTGTTGTGGACAGCTGGCTACTAGTTGTTTAAACCGCTCCCAGTACTCGTACAACGACTCTCCACTGATTTGCCTAATTCCGCATATCTCCTTTCTTATGTTGGCAACTCGTGAGGCGGGAAAGAATTTCTCCAAGAATTGTTTCTTCATTTCGGTCCATATCTGGATTGAACCAGAGGGTAGATAATAGAGCCAATCCTTAGCTCTGTCAGCTAGTGAAAACGGAAAAGCCCTCAGTTTGATTTGATCTTCAGTGACATTCCTTGGTTTCATCGTTGAACAGACCACGTGGAATTCTTTCAAGTGTTTGTGGGGATCTTCTCCTGCAAGACCACGGAAAGTAGGAAGTAAGTGAATAAGACAAGATTTTAATTCAAAATCTACCTCAAGGGTGGGATATTGAATGCAAAGAGGTTGTTGGTTTATGTTTGGCATGGCTAACTCCCTTAAAGTTCTCTCGTTGACTGACACGCTAAAAGCTAATGTGCTTGGTAGCAAGTGCACTAGTCGTGTGTAGTAATAAATGGACAAAAAGTCCGGGTTGTCGAACCACGGAGACTTGAATTTTAGTTTAAGATTCGTAATGAAGTAAACAATTAAAGTAAGAGTAAATTCAAATAAAAGTGCAAAGAACAAGAACAAAGATGAGCAAACGATTGAAACTCAAATATGAAGAGTGACTAAGGCGCATGAGAGGCTCAATTTGATCCATATCCTTATTAAGAATCTTATTGAATCATTAGACTTATGTTCCTATGGTGAAAGCTCCTAAAGTAAAGAATAACCGATGTCTCGTGATAGACTCCTATACTTAAGTGATGGTTTCCTAAGTATTTCTACCCGAAAATCTAACCACTAAGCATGCATTAACAAACTAGAGCTTCCTCGATATAAATCGAACGACTTCACCCGGGAATCTTTACCTATGTCTAGGGCAATTCCTCATTGGTTGCGGGTTATGGTGTGAATTTCATGCACCCTAGATCAAATTTCTTTCGAAATATTCACCTAGGCAATTTATCGAACACATGGTGATCAAACACATGTACGTAGAACAAATACAAATTCACAACACATAGCAACACATGAATTGATTCAAACAAACAAATATTATATAGATACTTCACAAATAGGCCTTCACATGGCCTTAGTCTTATAGATCTAGTTCATAAACAATGGTACAAGAAAATCTAAAGCAAACATGTATTTATTCATTGACAAATATATAATGAAAGCAATGGAAAACTCCCTAATACACTTGATTGATGATGAAATCAAGTTGGAAGCTTCAATTCCTTGCCCTTCCTCCTTCTTGTCCTCCAAAATATGATTTAGATGGCTATTTTTAGCCCCAAAAGGGCCTAAAAACCGAAACCCCCTTTCTTTTCTTTCATTTTTGGCCTTTATACCTTCAAAACCGCTGTATCGGCGCCCAGGCGTGACCTAAATGGTGCCTAGGCGCGGTCCAGGTGGACTAAATGGCTTGGGGAATAAGTTGGCTGGCGCCTAGGCGCGGGTGAGGTGGCGCCTAGGCGCCTGATGCAGAGTCTGAACCGTTTTCTTGTTTTTCAGCGCAGTAATTGTATTTTCTTCGTAACTTTCTCCATGGACCTCGGATTTGGATGATTCAAGTTGCCACGTGAATCCAAGACAGAGATTTACAACTTTGTAGAAGAAAACTTCCTCAAATTCGATTTCAAAATACACTGAAATACTGTGTTTTTGTGCACTTTACGTCAATTGCAGTGATTTTCCACGTTTACTCAATAAGCACATAGATTATACGCATATGTGGCATAAATAAACTGATAAATGAATCTAAAACATAAACGTAAGGGCTTAAAAACACGTAAAAACGACTCTTATCAACCCCCCCACACTTATCAATTGCTCGACCTCGAGCAATAAGAATTCTAAGATATGGAAACATCATCAAACAAGGGAGAAACGAAAAGAAAACTACTAACTAACTCACTTTCGTGGAGTACACGGTTGCATTTAGCGGATGCAACAAGCCTTTGAACCCTTGAGTTACCTCAAAGAACGAGTTATAGTCTCGTGAGGGTTTGCATACGATATACCCACAAAATCGAAGGAATTTCAACCACAATCAATCAAAGCAAATCAATATGATTAATAATAAACCGATGGCATGAATTCATCCGTTTAAGCTCAGAATTACATATATATACACGTCATATACTTGCTCATGTTACGCCTTAACCTCGAAAAAACCATCCTAAGGGTGTAGTGATGATAAATCTAAGGTATTATAGTCGAGTGGCATTCTTACCACTTTTCAAGCATTAATCCTATATCTATCAACTTTCGATTAGTCACAAGGCATGAGAATTGAAGAGAACTTCATAGCTAATTAAAATTCATCACTTTATCCACTTTAGGCTTTAACTTATGCAACTTTCAACTCAAAACATTAGAGGTTAGACCATGTGCAATGTTCGGTTCTCTTAGGCTTTCTATGACACCCTTGTAACGAGCTTTAGGCCAATAACTCCCAAACCGGACGGCCTTAGGGTATTAAGTGTAGAGATACTCCTAAGGGCTTAATCACTCGAGTGTCAAAGGCCACAAAACAAAACTAGGTCCTTATTCCCTTTACACTTGCATTGGCTTGGGCTTAGCTCAAATTAGCATAATAGTACAGTATTCTAGGCATGGTGCTCTTCGCCCCAGTATCTATTAAGCCTGACTTTTGCAGTCATACCAATGTTCAACCTCTTTATTATTGTTAAGCATACAAATTTAACATTCTCATCTCATAACACATGTGAAAAATCTAAGTTGATATTTCCGGGATCAAGCCTTTAAATGTTTCAAAATGGTTGTCCACTCGACTCCTCTACCCTCGACTTATGTGCATATGTGAATCATCTTAAGGACAATCTAGTCACGTTTAGGGTCCCACAAGCAAGGAAACGATGTGTATAGTCATAAAAGTTCAAATTGATAGAGAAAACATGTCATTGATTCAAATTAACCATTCTCAATGCATCGAGTGAAGGGTTAAAATTCTATCCAAAAATTTGTTATGCTTGAATTTTCACAAAAATTAGTACAAAACACATGCAATAGCAATGATTCCCCCAAACTTGAGCTACAAACAAGATCAGATGACACATAAGATTAATAAGCGCTATTTATGCCACCCCCCCCCCAAACTTAAACTCAATATTGCCCTCAATGTTGACTCAATCATACACACTCAAAAGGGGGTAAACGGCGCCAAAAACACATGCAATTTACTCTATAGTTCGTTTCTCTTTGGTTCTTCACTTGCTTACTCGTTTTATTGCAATTTACTTTTGTCCATTTTCATTAATCATAAACTAAAATTCAAGTCCGGGTTGTCGAACCACGGAGACTTGAATTTTAGTTTATGATTAATGAAAATGGACAAAAGTAAATTGCAATAAAACGAGTAAGCAAGTGAAGAACCAAAGAGAAACGAACTATAGATTAAATCCCACGTATGATAAAATGACTAAGGCATATGCTACAACCGAATCTACTCGTCAATACAGATGAGCTACTCTTCGAATTATTAGACTCCTATTGCTTTGGTGGAAATTCCTTAGATAATTATTACCCGATGTCTCGGCACATAATAATCCTATGATTAATTGATGGTTCTCTAAATATGTCTATCCGAGAATCTAATCAATAACCACGCATTAACGTTCTAGAGTTTCCCCGGATAAATCCGGCTAACCGCACCCGGAAATCTTTACCTATGTCTAGAGGCAATTCCACATTAGTTTCGGATGATGAGTTAATTCCATTGAACCCTAATCTATCTTCTCTCGAATGACTAGACTAGGCAAGATAGCAAACATATGGTGATCAAGCACATGATTGTAATAAAAGCTCAAAATCAACACACAAAGCAATATGAGAATTAATACGAAAATTCACTTCACAAATATTGATTCATAAATTGGCCTTCACATGGCCTTAGTTCTACAATATTAGCCTCTCATCAAGGCCTTAAGAAAATCTAATACAAACATATACATACTCATGGAAATAAACATGTAAATGCAAGCAATTAAAACTCCCTCAATTGATTGATGATGGATCCTTGCTTTTGAACTTCAATCCTTAGCTCCTCTCTCTTTGTTCCCCTCCAAAAGTGATGAAGAATGGTGATGAATGATGATGGGTGAAGAGTAATGGCCAGCTGCCTCCTCCTCCAAGGTGTGATCGGTCAAGATTGAAGAAAAATGGCTTAAGAAGACAAGAAACTGATGGGCTCCCTAGTGTGTGTCTCACTAGTGTGTCCTCCACTACTCTAAAGTGTGTAGTATAAAATTCCATAAAGTAGATCTACCAAGAAACACACTTATGACATCCCCTCCACACATGTGATGACCTCTTGGCTTTAAATGTTCCATTCCACCATCAAATGATGAACTTTTAGCTGGAAGGAATCAAAACTCGGGTGTGGTCACGCCTAGGCGCGGGCATGACGGCGCTCGGGCGCCGCTGACAGAATGCTGAAATTAAATGCAATGTGTCCTGCGCAGCAATCGTATTTCATTCATAACTCTCTCCACGAAACTCCGATTTGGATGATTCAAGTCCTCATTTGAAGCTAACACATAGTTCTACAACATTGTAGAAGGGAACTTCATCCAATTCGGTCTCTAAACATACGGAAATAGCGCTCAACCGTGGAAACTAATGCAGATACGGCGCCCAGGCGTGAACAGTAAGGCGCCTAGGCGTGGACAGCAGAATGTTGACGTTATTTGCATCTTGTCTGGCGCCTGGGCGTGGACGACAAAAGCAAATTGGCCTGAACTTGTTTTATACGTCGTTTTTCGCCTCGTTTCTTCGTATGCTCAAATTTATCACCTGTAATCACTTAACACCCCGCTTAAACGCAAATGTGGCATGATTTTGTCAATAAATGAATCCATAGCATAAGTCCCATGGGCTTAAAAACACGTAAAAATGCCTCTTATCATTGACGTTGGCCATGACTTCAAGTTCCTCTTCTGAATCGCTGGATGTGTCACTCAATTCCAAAGTTAAGTTTAATCCGGGAGATGAAGCAGAGGGGACTCCTTGTGCACGTTGCTTGGCTTCTTTTCGTAGTCGGCGAGCTATTTTTTCAATTTCAGGATCGTATTGAAGTTCACCTACATGAAGAGATCGAGGCATAAAACAGAACAAGCAACAAAAATTAACTATATAATGATAAATAAATCTAAAAGCACCAATCCCCGGCAACGGCGCCAAAATTTGATGGGTGTCGAATCCACACAAAAATAATTCCTACTCCTAAATTTGCAGATAGTGGTGAGCAGGGTCGAATCCACGGGGATTGGTTCAGATTTAATTCTCAATAAACGAATAAAATAAAAGAGGGGAATTTTTCATAATCGATTAAACTAAAATTAAAATAAATAACAAAAATTATTAAAATCAAGAGATGCAAAATTAAACAAGTAGAAGAAATCAATATGTGGTGAGATTCTAGCCTAAGGAGTTATCTCCGTTTTGATTCAAATAGTTGATCCTTGATGCAAAGATACTTCAATGTTCATGAATAAATTGGCTATAGTTATTAACAAGCTCTAACAACCTAGTTTCTCCTTAATTTATCGATAACCAAAACAAGCTCTTTGATTACTTCTCTTATTGATTAAACAACCCTAAATAAGCTCTTAGGATTTAATTTAACAATAGCATTAAGAAATAGAGAAACACCAATTCTAACCAACAAACTCGCAAGCTCGGTTCATTTAGATTAGATCACATATTCTCATAACAACAATCGAAAACTTGTCCATAATCAATGTTATTTACTGCCACAAATATTAGAATTGACCAAACAATTACGGATTTGGGATTCTAAATGGCTATTTACTATTCTGACAATCAAATAACGGGCCCTTATTATTTAATTAATCAAAATAATAATTTCAACAAACACAGAAAATATGCAAATACTCAAGAACAAAGAAGGAATAAACATAAATTAGATCTCGCAACTTTTGTAGAATCAAAACTTCAATAATCCTTGGCTAGAAATAAAGTTCTTAGCAATACATCTCGAAAGGAAGAAAAACGCAGGAATTCTTCTTCTTTTCCATGACAATAACGTGTAATATGATAAAGTGTAGAAGAGAGAATAAAATTCCAACAAATCTAATTATATATGCCTAGCCAAAAGACTCCTAACTAAATAAAACTCTAATTCTAATGGAAAAGGGAAATTAACTTAATATAATAAAATACTAATAAGACTCCTAAAAGAAATAGGAAAGCTTCTAAAAAATAGAAAGACTCCTACAACTTCACGTGTCTTCTTCTTTTGCTCCATCTTTTTCTTCCTTTTCTTCTTTTATGAACTTTCACCTATCAAAATAAAAATCATAATAAATATCTATAACTTAAACTCAAATACTAATAAAAGAATAAAGAAAATATATGTAAAATATGCATAAAATGCACACTAACATCCTGACAGAAGGATTAAAATCATTATGTAAAGTATGTAGAGTTGATGATTTGAGTGGAATTGATCTTAAGGTTACATGGGATCTTTGGTATCGTATTCCTGCATGTAAACAAATGTCGTTGTGGCACTGGACTATATTGTAGATTATCGTCTTGCAAAGCAATGCAGTGGATTTGGAGAAAGGTAAAAGATCAACTGTACGGATGAGTGCGATTTGATAATATGGATGAGTGTTGTTCTATATTGATCATGTGTATCGAGGTATTATTGGACTATACGCAATAATAATGACACATGTTTAGTAACAACGGGAAAATTAAATAAATAATACAAATTTAAAAGAAAAATCAGAAAATAGCATGAAAAAAGTGGGAAACAGAAAATAGCACGTTACGACATATCACATGTCGTCTCAGTGCTGAGACGACATGTGACATGCCGTCTCACACAATAATAATTTTTTTTTAATTGTTATGTGAGACGACATGTGGCATGTCGTCTCAGACTGAGACGACATGCTACATGTCGTCTCACGCGGTCAGTCAGCCGTGTCAGCTGACACAGCTGACAGTGAACAATGAGACGGCATGCCGCATGTCGTCTCACTGTTCACTTTATTGTTTTTTTTTTTTCAGGCCTCGGTTTCACCGAGGCCTTTCTTCTCCCTTATTTCTTTCTTTCTCCTCTTCTTCTTCTCCTCTTTCTTCTTCTTCTTTCTCCTCTTCTTCTTCTTCTTTCTCAAATTTTACAGCGAAAATTTGTATAATTTTAAGGCGAAAAGAGTTTGAAAAATCGAACACATTCTCCTCTCTGTCTCTTTCTCAACCAAGAACGAAAGGTATAATTTTAATTTTATTAATTTTAGAATGTATATATTTTTATTGTAATTTATGATTCAGAAATTGAATTTGTAATAGTAAAATCATTTTTTTAACTATAATTTTTGCGTTATTTCGTATAATTCTGAAAATTTTCATATAATTATTGATATAATTTTTGGTATGATTTTTATGAGTTTTTGGTGTACTTTTTGGTATAATGTTAGAATTTATTTTGAATTGTTTGGTATAATGTTGTATAATTTTGGATCGTTGAGATTTATTTTTAATTTTTAGGTATAATGTCCATTTTTAATGCTCTTTTTAAATTAGACCAAATAATTCTTGTATTGTTACAATGTTGAAATTGGTTGGTATAATTGTTGAATTAGTAAATTGATTTTTTATTTTTAGTGTTATTTTGGAATTATTTAGTATAATATTTGAATTTTTGGTATAATATTGAAAATGTTAGGTATAGTTGAAATGTTTGATATAATTTGTATGTTTAGTGTTTAATTTTGAATTGTTAGGTTTTTATTGTAGATGGTTGGTTTAATTTCAAATTGTTTGGTATAAGTTCGAATTAATATGCTTAATTTCATGTAGTCAGATTTTTTTTCGAATAAGTAGGTATATTTTGTAATTGTTTAGTATAATGTTTGAATTTATAGTAATAATTTTGAATTTTTAGGTTCGATTTCGAGTTGCTAGGTTTAACTTAGAATTGTTGGGTATAAATACTTTGTTTGACTTAATTTGGAGTAGTTAACTTTAATTTTGGATTAATTGCCCAATTTTGGAAATGTTTGATACAATGTTCGAATTAGTTGGAATAATTTTTGAATTGTTTGGTATAATATGAATGTATAGGTTTGATTTTGAATTGTTTGGTATATTTCGAGTGATTAGGTTTAATTTCGAATTGGATTATTTGTTTTGTAAACTTTCAATATTACGTTTAATTTAGAGTAGTTTGGATTGGTATTTAATTATTATGTTTAAATATTAAGTGTAACTTATATCGTACAATGTAAATTAACATTCTTGTGGATATTTAAATGCAGAATGGCCGATCGTAATGTATATGGCCCAGTTGATGAGAGCGTATTATATGATCAGGACAATCATGTATCTGAGACAGTTGTTGATCATCCTGACTTAACTATTCGTGTCCGACGAGCTGACCATGCATATTTCAGTCAGGCCTTTAACTCTCATGTACATGACCGCGTCAAGGTAAAGATTGATCAGATGGGATTTTATAGGCTATACCAGTTAGATCAGTTTATAAATGACCTAGGCCTCGTAAAGGCCCTAATTGAGAGATGGCGCCCAGAAACGAACACATTTCATTTTAGGACAGGAGAGGCTACGATAACTCTCCAGGATGTTGCTATTTTATATGGTCTACCAGTTGATTGTAGGGCTATAGTTTCATATCGGGCCTTCGTATCCTCTGAAGATTATGTCTTATACGTATTTCAACAATTAGGACTATTCTTAACGCCGGAAGATTTAATTCACGGTTACAGAATTCCTGTCAGAAGGCTTGTTTCCCATGTTTTGAGTGAGCCAATCATGATAACTGATCAAACTGAAGAAGCTGTAGTTGATCAGATAGCCCGTTGTTGGGGGCTTTTGTTTCTCGGGGGTGTGATGTGTGCCGACAGCACAGGAGATGTTGTTCCTATAGTATGGTTGGGGCTGTTTGAAGATATAAACTTAGCATCCACCTATAGTTGGGGGAGTGCGGTATTGGCACATTTGTACCGAGAATTATCAAATGGGGCCCAAGTAGAATGCAAAAATTTGGGAGATTTCATGCCATTATTACAGGTGCGAAAATTTTTTATTTACATGTTTTTATTTTTAATATAATAATTCCTGGTTATTCAATGAATATATTTATCATCCAATAGATATGGGCCTGGAGTAGGATTTCGATTTTAAGGCCTCATGGGCTACCAAGACCGATTGCGGAAGTTGACGTGAATGGCATTGCCCGAGCACCTCATGCTTCACGATAATGTACTATGTGAATATTATGTTTAGTTAAGAAACGTTCAATTTTGTTTAATTATTTTCAATGATTGTTGTGAAGGTGGGATCGACCCATAACAAATACTGGTACAACTAGTCACAACGTTCGGGCAATTAGAGATGGGCCGGATCAGATGGCCGATGGACATGTGAGTTGGGATTTATTTTTTATTTTGTAAATTATTATGAACGTATATCTATGTCCTACTAATATATTCTAAATTATTTTTTTGTATTTCAGTTTGTTTGGACACCGTACAATTTGAATGATGCAGACATTGCGGAGTTGCCACCTGAATGTATGAATCAGAACGTATGGCGAGCCGCAGTTCCAATGGTATTCTTTGCCATTGTAGAGCATCATCACCCTGAGCGTGTTCTTCGACAGTTTGGAATCCGCCAATACATTCCACGCAATCCTGAACGTGTTCGAAGGGTTAGCCGAAAGGGTAACACCAACAAAATTGGTAGAAAAACACGCTCGACATATTGCAAAGTGGAATAATCGTGACCAGTTTGTTGTGCCTGGAATTTATATTGAGGAGGGGGGAGCCCAGACAGACGAAGATTACGACCAGTGGTATGACCGAATCACTCGTCGTTATATTTCTCCCCGATTGACTAGGAGAGGTGCGGGACACCAGGTTGGGTCAGCCGCTCTATTGCATGATGTGGTTAGTATTTGGAATAGTTTTTTCATTGATACTTATTTAACATGTTTTTTACTCTGAAATATATTTTTGTTGATACTATTTGTTATTTACGTTGTGCAGTTCAATGAAATTGCGGAGGTGCAGACTACAATGGAACAAATTGTCCAATCTGGTGATCTCACGACACTTAGAGAACTGCAATCCAGAATGAGGGGCATCCAGAATATAGTCACCTTTGGTGGCAATGCCGGTGGTTCGAGCTCGGGTTATCATGGTCAATTCAATGCCGGGACACCGAGTTCGGGTTATGGGACTCAATTCTATGCCGAAGGATCGAGCTCGAGCTTGGGCTTTCATGGTCAACATTTTGGGGAATCGAGCTCGGGCTTTCATGGTCAACATGTCGGGGGATCGAGCTCGGGCTTTCATGGTCAACATGTCGGGGGATCGAGATCGGTCTATCATGATCAATTCTATCCTGGAGGATCGAGCTCGGCTCAACCTCGTCCCAACCCAAACGACGTATACATTCCCAGTATGGCCCATGCACCAGCGTATGGAAAAGGTTTCAGTACGCCGACTTCGAATTTTCCCGAGCTCGATACAAGCCAGTGTAGTGATGCTCCTCAACATCATGATATTGCACCTCCGCGTCATGTACAATTTAATGTATCACCAGTGCAGTACAATGATCATGAGGAAGACTTAAACAGGAGAAGGTCTAGGAGAATGAGGCGATCTCCAGATTGTGGGACGGGGGGGGAATCGTGGTTATCGGTCAAATAGATAGTTTATATAATCTTAGTTCGATGTATATGTATGTAATGTAAATATGTTGTGTTTACTATAAGATTTTTAATCATATAATTTTATAATTTTGTAGTGGAAGCCAAACAATGCACAAAAATACTCCAAAACGTTACGTTGAAGTCGAGACCCGAAAATGCCCCGACAACAGGGAGAAAAACGACATACAAAAAAAAAATCTTAAGTTCTTTAAAAAAATACTTTTTTTTTTGCCTCGTCGTATTTTTTGAACCGGGCATCAAACCGAGCCAATTCTTGCTCTAGTGTGAAGTTTATGTACAATTCTACAAACGTTACGTTGAAGTCGAGACCCGAAAAGGGAGAAAACGAGATACAAAAAAAAAATCAGTTTTTCTTTAAAAAAATACTATTTTTTTAATTGCCTTGTCGTATTTTTTGAACCGGGCATCAAAATGAGCCAATTCTTGCTCTGGTATGAAGTTTATGTACAATTCTACAAACGTTACGTTGAAGTCGAGACCCGAAAATGCCCCGAAAAGGGAGAAAAACGAGATACAAAAAAAAATCAGTATTTCTTTAAAAAAATACTATTTTTTTTGCCTCGTCGTATTTTTTGAACCGGGCATCGAAATGAGCCAATTCTTGCTCTGCTATGAAGTTCATGTACAATTCTACAAACGTTACGTTGAAGTCGAGACCCGAAAATGCCCCGAAAAGGGAGAAAAACGAGATACAAAAAAACAAAATCAGTATTTCTTTAAAAAAATACTATTTTTTTTTGCCTCATCGTATTGTTTGAACCGGGCATCAAAACGAGCCAATTCTTGCTCTGGTATGAATTTTATGTACAATTCTACAAACGTTACGTTGAAGTCGAGACCCGAAAATGCCCCGAAAAGGGAGAAAAACGAGATACAAAAAAAAAATCAGTATTTCTTTAAAAAAATACTTTTTTTTAATTGCCTCGTCGTATTTTTTGAACCGGGCATCAAAACGAGCCAATTCTTGCTCTGGTATGAAGTTTATGTACAATTTTACAAACGTTACGTTGAAGTCGGGACCCGAAAATGCCCCGAAAAGGGAGAAAAACGAGATACAAAAAAAAAATCAGTATTTCTTTAAAAAAATACTATTTTTTTTAATTGCCTCGTCGTATTTTTTGAACCGGGCATCAAAACGAGCCAATTCTTGCTCTGGTATGAAGTTTATGTACAATTCTACAAACGTTACGTTGAAGTCGAGACCCGAAAATGCCCCGAAAAGGGAGAAAAACGAGATACAAAAAAAATCAGTATTTCTTTAAAAAAATACTATTTTTTTTGCTTCGTCGTATTTTTTGAACCGGGCATCGAAATGAGCCAATTCTTGCTTTGCTATGAAGTTCATGTACAATTCTACAAACGTTATGTTGAAGTCGAGACCCGAAAATGCCCCGAAAAGGGAGAAAAACGAGATACAAAAAAAACAAAATCAGTATTTCTTTAAAAAAATACTATTTTTTTTTGCCTCGTCGTATTGTTTGAACCGGGCATCAAAACGAGCCAATTCTTGCTCTGGTATGAATTTTATGTACAATTCTACAAACGTTACGTTGAAGTCGAGACCCGAAAAGGGAGAAAACGAGATACAAAAAAAAAATCAGTTTTTCTATAAAAAAAATACTTTTTTTTTGCCTCGTCGTATTTTTTGAACCGGGCATCAAAACGAGCCAATTCTTGCTCTGGTATGAAGTTTATGTACAATTCTACAAACGTTACGTTGAAGTCGAGACCCGAAAATGCCCCGAAAAGGGAGAAAAACGAGATACAAAAAAAAATCAGTTTTTCTTTAAAAAAATACTATTTTTTTAATTGCCTCGTCGTATTTTTTGAACCGGGCATCAAAACGAGCCAATTCTTGCTCTGGTATGAAGTTTATGTACAATTCTACAAACGTTACGTTGAAGTCGAGACCCGAAAATGCCCCGAAAGGGAGAAAAACGAGATACAAAAAAAACAGTATTTCTTTAAAAAATACTTTTTTTTTGCCTCGTCGTATTTTTTGAAGCGACATCAAAATGAGCCAATTCTTGCTCTGGTATGAAGTTTATGTACAATTCTACAAACGTTACGTTGAAGTTGAGACCCGAAAATGCCCCTGAAAAGGGAAAAAACGAGATACAAAAAATCAGTATTTCTTTAAAAAAATACTATTTTTTTTGCTTCATCGTATTTTTGAACCGGGCATCAATGAGCCAATTCTTGCTCTGGTATGATTTTATGTACAATTCTACAAATGTTACGTTGAAGTCGAGACCCGAAAATGCCCCGAAACGGGATATAAACGAGATACAAAAAAAAAAATCAGTTTTCTTTAAAAAAAATACGGGCATTTTGCAAATTTTATGTACTTTTTACGTTGAAGTCGAGACCCGAAAAGGGAGAAAACGCTAAAAAAAAATCAGTTTTTCTTTAAAAAATACTCGTTGTATTTTTTGAACCGGGCATCAAAACGAGCCAATTCTTGCTCTGGTATGAAGTTTATGTACAATTCTACAAACGTTACGTTCAAGTCGAGACCCAAAATGCCCCGAAAGGGGAGAAAGGATACAAACGTAGAAAAACGAGACAAAAAAAAAATCCCCGAAAAGGAGAAGAGATACAAAAAAAAAATCAGTTTTTCTTTAAAAAATACTATTTTTTTAATTGCCTCGTGTCGTTTTTTGAACCGGGCATCAAAACGAGCCAATTCTTGCTATTGTATGAAGTTTATGTACAATTCTACAAACGTTACGTTGAACCGAGACCCGAAAATGCCCCAAAAGGGAGAAAACAGATACAAAAAAAAATCACTATTTCTTTAAAAAATACTATTTTTTTTTGCCTCGTCGTATTTTTTGAACCGGGCATCAAAATGAGCCAATTCTTGCTCTGGTATGAAGTTTATGTACAATTCTACAAACGTTACGTTGAAGTCGAGACCCGAAAATGCCCCGAAAAGGGAGAAAAACGAGATACAAAAAAAAAAATCAGTATTTCTTTAAAAAAATACTATTTTTTTTTGCCTCGTCGTATTGTTTGAACCGGGCATCAAAACGAGCCAATTCTTGCTCTGGTATGAATTTTATGTACAATTCTACAAACGTTACGTTGAAGTCGAGACCCGAAAATGCCCCGAAAAGGGAGAAAAACGAGATACAAAAAAAAATCAGTTTTTCTTTAAAAAAATACTATTTTTTTTTACCTCGTCGTATTTTTTGAACCGGGCATCAAAACGAGCCAATTCTTGCTCTGGTATGAAGTTTATGTACAATTCTACAAACGTTACGTTGAAGTCGAGACCCGAAAATGCCCCGAAAAGGGAGAAAAACGAGATACAAAAAAAAATCAGTATTTCTTTAAAAAAATACTATTTTTTTTAATTGCCTCGTCGTATTTTTTGAACCGGGCATCAAAACTAGCCAATTCTTGCTCTTGTGTGAAGTTTATGTACAATTCTACAAACGTTACGTTGAAGTCGAGACCCGAAAATGCCCCGAAAAGGGGGAAAAACGAGATACAAAAAAAATCAGTTTTTCTTTAAAAAAATACTATTTTTTTTGCCTCGTCGTATTTTTTGAACCGGGCATCAAAATGAGCCAATTCTTGCTCTGGTATGAAGTTCATGTACAATTCTACAAACGTTACGTTGAAGTCGAGACCCGAAAATGCCCCGAAAAGTGGGAAAAACGAGATACAAAAAAAATCAGTTTTTCTTTAAAAAAATACTATTTTTTTTTTGCCTCGTCGTATTGTTTGAACCGGGCATCAAAACGAGCCAATTCTTGCTCTGGTATGAATTTTATGTACAATTCTACAAATGTTACGTTGAAGTCGAGACCCGAAAATGCCCCGAAAAGGGATATAAACGAGATACAAAAAAAAAATCAGTTTTTCTTTAAAAAAATACTTTTTTTTTGCCTCGTCGTATTTTTTGAACCGGGCATCAAAACGAGCCAATTCTTGCTCTGGTATGAAGTTTATGTACAATTCTACAAACGTTACGTTGAAATCCAGACCCAAAATGCCCCGAAAAGGGAGAAAACGAGATACAAAAAAAAATCAGTTTTCTTTAAAAAAATACTTTTTTTTAATTGCCTCGTCATATTTTTGAACCGGGCATCAAAACGAGCCAATTCTTGCTCTGGTATGAAGTTTATGTACAATTCTACAAACGTTACGTTGAAGTCGAGACCCGAAAATGCCCCGAAAAGGGAGAAAAACGAGATACAAAAAAAATCAGTATTTCTTTAAAAAAATACTATTTTTTTTTGCCTCGTCGTATTTTTTGAACCGGGCATCAAAATGAGCCAATTCTTGCTCTGGTATGAAGTTTATGTACAATTCTACAAACGTTACGTTGAAGTCGAGACCCGAAAATGCCCTGAAAAGGGAGAAAAACGAGATACAAAAAATATCAGTATTTCTTTAAAAAAATACTATTTTTTTTGCCTCGTCGTATTTTTTGAACCGGGCATCAAAACGAGCCAATTCTTGCTCTGGTATGAATTTTATGTACAATTCTACAAATGTTACGTTGAAGTCGAGACCCGAAAATGCCCCGAAAAGGGATATAAACGAGATACAAAAAAAAAAAATCAGTTTTCTTTAAAAAAAACTAATTTTTTTTGCCTCGTTTATTTTTTGAACCGGGCATCAAAACGAGCCAATTCTGGCTCTGGTATGAAGTTTATGTACAATTCTACAAACGTTACGTTGAACTCGAGACCCGAAAATGCCCCGAAAAGGGAGAAAACGAGATACAAAAAAAATCAGTTTTTCTTTAAAAAAATACTTTTTTTTTAATTGCCTCGTCATATTTTTTGAACCGGGCATCAAAACGAGCCAATTCTTGCTCTGGTATGAAGCTTATGTACAATTCTACAAACGTTACGTTGAAGTCGAGACCCGAAAATGCCCCGAAAAGGGAGAAAAACGAGATACAAAAAAAAATCAGTATTTCTTTAAAAAAATACTATTTTTTTGCCTCGTCATATTTTTTGAAGCGGACATCAAAATGAGCCAATTCTTGCTCTGGTATGAAGTTTATGTACAATTCTACAAACGTTACGTTGAAGTCGAGACCCGAAAATGCCCTGAAAAGGGAGAAAAACGAGATACAAAAAAAAATCAGTATTTCTTTAAAAAAATACTATTTTTTTTTGCCTCGTCGTATTGTTTGAACCGGGCATCAAAACGAGCCAATTCTTGCTCTGGTATGAATTTTATGTACAATTCTACAAATGTTACGTTGAAGTCGAGACCCGAAAATGCCCCGAAAAGGGAGATAAACGAGATACAAAAAAAAAAATCAGTTTTTCTTTAAAAAAATACTATTTTTTTTGCCTCGTCGTATTTTTTGAACCGGGCATCAAAACGAGCCAATTCTGGCTCTGGTATGAAGTTTATGTACAATTCTACAAACGTTACGTTGAAATCAAGACCCGAAAATGCCCCGAAAAGGGAGAAAACGAGATACAAAAAAAAAATCAGTTTTTCTTTAAAAAAATACTATTTTTTTTAATTGCCTCATCGTATTTTTTGAACCGGGCATCAAAACGAGCCAATTCTTGCTCTGGTATGAAGTTTATGTACAATTCTACAAACGTTACGTTGAAGTCGAGACCCGAAAATGCCCCGAAAAGGGAGAAAAACGAGATACAAAAAAAAATCAGTATTTGTTTAAAAAAATACTGTTTTTTTTGCCTCGTCGTATTTTTTGAAGCGGACATCAAAATGAGCCAATTCTTGCTCTGGTATAAAGTTTATGTACAATTCTACAAACGTTAAGTTGAAGTCGAGACCCGAAAATGCCCTGAAAAGGGAGAAAAACGAGATACAAAAAAAAATCAGTATTTCTTTAAAAAAATATTATTTTTTTTGCCTTGTTGTATTTTTTGAACCGGACATCAAAATTAGGCAATTCTTGCTCTGGTATGAAGTTTATGTACAATTCTACAAACGTTACGTTGAAATCAAGACCCGAAAATGCCCCGAAAAGGGAGAAAAACGAGATACAACATCATATTTCTTTAAAAAAACTGCTACTTTTTTTCCGACGGGGCGGATTGGCAACATAATATTTCTTCACTCCGACATCAAAATGATCCAAATTTTATATCCCGACAAAGTGCAAAACTCCACCTACAATATCTGTTTTCAAGTCGTAGCAAAAAAATTCACAGAAATAGGCCAAATACGAGCCAGAAAATAAACAAAAAAAACAGTTTTGAAATCCGACGGGGCTGATTGGCAACATCATATTTCTTCACTCCCACATCAAAATGATCCAAATTTTATATCCCCACAAATTTCAAAACAAGACCTACAATATCTGTTTTCAAGTCGTAGCAAAAAAGTACATAGAAATAGGCCAAATACGACCCAGAAAATTGACAAAAAAACAGTTTTTAAAACCGACGGCGTTGATTGGCAACATCATATTTCTTCACTCCGACATCAAAATGATCCAAATTTTATATCCCCACAAAGTTCAAAACAACACCTACAATATCTGTTTTCAAGTCGTAGCAAAAAAGTACACAGAAATAGACCAAATACGAGCCAGAAAATCGACAAAAAAACAGTTTTGAAAACCGCCGGTGCTGATTGGCAACAGTTTTTACGCAGCAAATAATCCCTGTCTAATCTGAGTCTAACTCGCCCCAATCCATCTCATTGGGAATCC
The DNA here is from genome assembly GCA_019426215.1 of Buddleja alternifolia. Taxonomy (NCBI): domain Eukaryota; kingdom Viridiplantae; phylum Streptophyta; class Magnoliopsida; order Lamiales; family Scrophulariaceae; genus Buddleja; species Buddleja alternifolia. The sequence goes on along the minus strand of CM033400.1, from coordinate 33,311,908 downwards.
GCGTACTCCGCTGTCGACCTACAGTAGGCGCCTTCCTCAGATCAGGGTCATATACCAACTCAAAATTGGGAGTATCCCAATAATGTGACTCAAGCAACAGGTGGAATCTCCCTTGATATGTTTTCAAATATTCTTCACTCAGGTAATATTTTTCAACTAGCGTGGATGACCTAATCCCTAAAATTGTACATAATTTGATTGCATGTGAGCACGGAATTCGATGAAGTGTCCATTTTCCACAAGAGCAATATTTTTTCTTGATGTCCACCGCGTAATGGTGATTACCGAACCCCATCTGCCGGGCCGTTTTAACATGACCCGTCTCATGCTGCCAAGAATAAACTTCTCCAATGTGATTTGCAGATTTTTCGACCCACTCATTGTACATTTTATATGCATATGTAGTGAAAGGTTGTGCCCTCATTGCCCAAGCCATTCGCACTCGATCAGCAAAATATTGGACAATACGATAAAATGTGCACTCAACAATTGATGTGGGTGGAAGATGTCGAGCACCTTTCAACACATTGTTTAAGCTTTCTCCCATGTTGGTCGTCATAATCCCTTCGCGCATCCCTCCATCATATGCCAATGTTCACTTTTCAAGTGGGATACCTTTCAAACAATTCAATGCAAGTGGATCCTTATTACCAATAAGCTCCATTGCTTGGTCAAACTTTCGGCCATTGTGTGCCATACCCGCCGCATAACATAGTTCCTTCAGAGCTTTACTTTTGAATTGAGCATTAAAGTTTGAAGTCACATGTCGCAGACAATATCTATGAGCTCCCAAGGGAGGTGTAAACGCGGGCATGTATCGAGTAACATTGAATAAGCAGTTGTGGCGATTTGAAATAAGGCAAACACCTTCATCAGGCATCAAAAAATGTTTGCAGATCAATTGTAGAAACCAATACCAAGACTCATTGGACTCATTATCAACGATAGCAAATGCTAGGGGCAAAATATTCTGATTTGCATCCAAGGTTGAGGCGCATAACAACTTAGCCTTGTGTCGTGCGTACACATGCGTCCCGTCAACACATATGACTCGTCGACAATGTCGGAATCCATCTATACATGGCTTGAATGCCCAAAACATAAATTTCAGCATTTTTGGATTTTGATCAGAACTTTTGTGTCACCATTCAACAACCGTCCCCGGATTCCACTTCTGGATTGCTCCCAAAAATTTAGGTAACCTTGTAACAGAATCCTCCCACGTCCCGTATATAATTTTATTTGCACGTTGCAAACTGTAGCAAGCCTTTCCATACGAAATATTGAATTTCCATTTTTTCTCAACCGCTAGTACAATTAGAGGGACTTCGTATGACGGATTCTTTCTAACTTCTGGTAGAATTTCATTTGCGATCGTGTTGATGTCCAAGTTAAAGTGATTTTTGGAACACTCTTCAGCAAAACATGTGTGTGCCCCTCCGTACCTTGTGATTTTCCAAAAAGTAGAATCCTTCAACAAAGCTCCCCGCAGTTTAAATGCACATCCGTTTTTGCATTCTACAACATACACTTTCCTATTACTGATTATGACCTTAAACTCGCACCGTGCGTGCTGCACGTGGTAGTTTTTTACCGCTGTTTGTAAGCTGAGTTTGTTGTGAAAAATCTGGCCCTTACACAGATTCCCTTTCGCATCATCATATATAATTCTCCGGCTCAAACCTGCACTTTCATGATATATTGAATCTCCTTCTACTTCTGGGTATGAGGTGGAATAGAAGGGTATCGGTACATTACTCTCGTCATCTTCGTCCTCATCACTCTGTGCATTATTGCGCTGTCTTTCCAACTCGACGTCTGTATAATGATGGAGCGAACAGTCAGAATCACTACTATCATTGTCATTCCCTATATCATCATTCTGAGCATTTGCAAAATCACTACACCCAAAATTGGGATGCTCAGACTCATGATGGCTCTGTCTAGAAGGACCTACCATTGAAGATAAATAGGATGAGAATATGTAAAAAAAAAAATAACAAGTCATCAATCAAGGGAATACAACAATTATAAAACTTTTTAGAATATTCATAATTACATGCTTCCACATCAGGAACTATAAAATTCCTCAAACAACGATTTTCCAAAGGTAAATTAGAATATGATGACAGTAGGAAACAATTATAATACAAAATCACTAATAATAGGAATATAACACTTCAACAAACTTATTAGAAGATTCATAATTACCTGCTTGCCCATCAGGAATTACAAAATCCGGAGGAAAATTTTGTACAGTTTCAAAACGCCCAAACAAATGACCCGTCGTAGAACCACCTAAAAATGCGAATCACAAAAGGCTAAATTATTTTACAATTCTGCAAAGAAAAGAAAAATAACCTACACAATGTAAATATGAGAATAAACTACCTTGATGCAGATCGTGACTTGTAGAACTCCCCAAACCACTTGAAAAAAAATCATGATGCATCACATTTTCCAACATATGTGATTGCGACTGCATATTTAAATGTGCTACTATCGGCTGGGTAAAGTACGACATGAATGGCGTTTGTGACTGCATATTCAAATCTGGAGTTGAGGGCTGTGTAAAGTACGACATTAATTGGGGTGGCGTTAACGATGACACTTGGGTTAACAATGAGCTGTAATCACCCGGATGTTGGATTGGTTCTTTCTCAATATAAAGCTCGACGAATTTCTCAGCAATGTTAGGATCTAAGAAAACCCTTAAATTTTCATCGTCTTTGATCTCCATTGTGGTCTCCCTCGTCACATTTTTATTTTCGAATTCAAATTTTATAAATACTTTTAAGGAAAACTGATTCGGATCAGTTTTTGTTCTCACATATAACTTCTCCAACAATTTAGCATATGTGATCGTACGAGATATTCTCATGTTAGTGCTTGGACGAGTGCTATATCTCACTGAATTTGAGTCTTCAATAATTTGATCATCCATGTATATTAAAACATCAACTGTGTTCGTCCTCGACATTTTCTATATAAAATCATAATTCAAACCACAAATAAATACTATATTCAAAATTATAGTAAAAAAATACAATTATACCTACAAAATTAGAATTTACATATACAAGAAATACTTCTACATTACAAATTTAACCTAAACTTAGAACTACTCATTTGAAAGTATACATACTATGTAAACCTAAACATTTGAAATTTCATTTGCAAGTTATATGTAAATTTAAACACTACTAAATCAATGCTCCTAAAAATTCAAAATTATTACTATAAATTCAAACATTATACTAAACAATTACAAAATATACCTACTTATTCGAAAAAACAATCTAACTACACAAAATTAAGCCTATTAATTCGAACTTATACCTAAAAATTCCAAATTAAACCAACCATCTACAATAAAAAACCTAACTATTCAAAATTAAACACTAAACATATAAATTATACCAAACATTTCAACTATACCTCACATTTTCAACATTATACCAAAATTTCAAATATTATACTAAATAATTCCAAAATAATATTATACCAACCAATTCAAAAAAAATCCCAACATTATACCAAAAAAGTACACCAAAAACTCATAAAAATCATACTAAAAATTATGTCAATAATTATACGAACACTTTTGGAATTATGCGAAATAATGCAAATATTATAGCTAAAAAATCGATTTTATCACTACAAATTCAATTTTTGAACCATAAATTACAATAAAAATATATACACTCGAAATTACAAAATTAAAATCATACCTTACGTTTTTGGTTGGGAATAGATAGAGAGGAGAATGTGTTTGATTTTTTCAAGCTCTTTTCGCCTAAAATTTTGCTTAAAATGGTGGAGAAATTCAAGAAGAAGATGAAGAAGAAATGGAAGAGCTCTCGATTATTTGTACCGAGGAAACGAAAAAAAAAAAAATTCCGTCAACAGTGAGACGGCATGCTGCATGCCGTCTCACTGTTGATTGATTGTCAGCCGTGTCAGGCGACACGCTGACTGAAATTTCAAAAAAAAAAAGTTACGTGAGACGACATGTAGCATGTCATCTCAGCCTGAGACGACATGCCACATGCCGTCTCACATACAATTAAAAAATATATATATAATTTCGTGAGACGACATGTGACATGTCGTCTTAGCACTAAGACGACATATCACATGTCGTAACGTGCTATTTTCTGATCCCCAATTTTTCCATGCTATTTTCTGATTTTTCTTTTAAATTTGTATTATTTATTTAATTTTCCCAGTAACAACTTAACTTGGCTCTGTCTTTTTGTCTTCTTCTCTTGCATCAATAGACAAGAAATCTAAAATTCTACGTCCTTATTTCTTTGAGGGTTTCTTACTCCGTTTTTTAGGAAATCTAAAATTAAAACTTACAAGACATTTGCTATCCATATTATATCTTTTTTATATAAATAAAAATATTATATAGATATATAATAATTATACTTCATCATATAAGAAAATATTTAATATAAATTAATATGTATGTATATTTGTATACAATTTACATATATAGCATTTATATGTAAATATATGTAATTAAAAGATAATATATATATATATATGAACATGCATATATATATATATATATATACATATATATATGTATATATATGTACATATATATACATATCTAAATATAATCACATATTTTAACTTAATTTTCATTTATTTTACATGATATATGTATATATTTAGCCATTCAGCCACAAAAAACCAGCCTGATTTTCTCTTCAAAGAAAAAAAAAAGACAGACTAAGGCCCCGATTGGATGGATAGCTGTTTTCCATTTTTCAACAATTTTTTTCATAGAAATGCAATTGTTTGGCATCTCCTAAAAATATTTAAAAGAAATGATACAGTTAATATTCTCTAAAAAAATCTCAAATTTATTTGAAAAATGGATTTGATTGGCATTTCTCCCAAATTTTTCTTAGGAAAGTCAGATTTTTATTATTCATGATTTGACAGTTCACCCCATAACTAAAAGACTTTTATCCTCCAACATCTTAACATATGTATTAAAAAAATTATATATCTTGATTGGAAATGTCGCAACTTTTGAAATAAGATCCACTTTACAATTTATTTGATGTCTTAATCTATAAGTTTAACCTAGATATGTCTAAATTTTCTTATAAAATAAATACCCATCCATACCATTTCTCATAAAAAAAAAAAAAAATTCTTACAAAAGAAAAACCTATCACATCACTCCTAATCATTACAATTTTTTCTTTTAAAAAAAACCCATCCAAACACACTTTTACCATCAAATCTTTACTCTAATAAAATAAAATCTACTACTTTTTTTAAGAAAATTAAGAAATCAGAAATAACATCTCATCCATTTGGGCCCTAATTCTCTGGAGTTACTATTGATTTAAAAAATTCAAAAACATTTTTCAATACCTTGAGATGGATTAGATATTTGCATGTAATGATTTGCAGGGGTTATAGACTATAGAAACATATATATTCGATGAATAATAATATCTAGTTTATTGGAATAGAAACTTATGTTTTAGGTTGCCGGCTGTTGGTCTAAAATCCCGAAACTAGTCGAGCATAAAAAATCCATATAGTCTTGAGGAGGTTGGTAACCAAACCAGTTGCATGATTCTTGATGGAACAAAGTGGAATTAGCAGAGTCCTAATTAATGCATATTAAACCAAGCACCAGTGTTAGTGGCTTATTGGTTGGTTTTATATATATACTAGATGGGTTTTAGTTGATTTTATTATTTTATATCAAAGGTATTTTTGTCTATCAATATGTTTAGAGGTGGTTGATGTATTTTAATATAATAGAGAGGAGTATTTGAAGGTTTAAGAATAGAAGGAGGTATTTGATAGGGTGTCTATTGTAGAGGACGCAAAATTAATTTTGTCCTTTTTATTAATCTCCTTGGGTTCCATTACTTTCCCAAAATAGAAAGGGCCTCTAAACAATAATGTCATTAACAAATACATTAATTGCAGAGTCATTAGCCAATGAGGAAACGAAAGGTAGCAAGAGCATGTCACAATCAATAATACATCACAAACCAATTCAAGATACAAAACTCTAATCTCAACTACTTCGTGTATACTATACTCTGTGCTACGCTTGGTATCGTCATCGTTTTTTATATAACTAGTTAACGGGCACCGCGCGATTCGTGGTGACAGTACCCGATATAAATTATTTTTAAGCTCATAATGTAAATTTCAAGTATGGGATATCACTATTGTTTATAAATCAAATGAAATTGGAAGACTTGTTCAACTTTAATAACCTTAGAGTTATCAGATATTAAAAATAAATGACAGACTTTGTTATACCACTTCCATGTTCAACTACACATTAGGTCCTGATCAAGCTGACTGTTTAATTTATAAGTTATTTCAAATTAACAAAATCGTTACTTGTTAATGTTGTCACAAATAAGATTTCAATATAAGACATTCAAAACATTATATAACAGTCCTAATCTCAATTCTCATTTGATTAGAGAGTTTCAAACAAAATCTTGGACTATTCCTTAGGAACTTAATAATATATGAGATAAGGCTTGCACAACTAATAAGGCTTCCATCTAGAAAGGTCACTATTGACTTTATTAGTTATAATCACAATGGTATAGACTTTCAACGACCCATTTAAAGTAATGGTCTGTTCTGAAAGCATCAAAAATGTTTGATGTTATGCAGCCTGAAACATATTACAAGAACCTTAAAATTAAGATGTGATTTAGTCAACAAATGGATGATCACCATGGCATGCTTAATGATCCAAACCGCCATAGGCCTCTTCCCATTATTTCTCCCGTGCATCATATCTTCGAGAATCCTTACAACTTTTTCCTGTCAAACCTACCAACAAGAGGTTTATATGTTACTATTGCATCACAAAGACAATTTTTCATCAAGAACATATTATTACATGACGAGATTCTTTTTATAAATAGAACACATGAAAGGAATTATAGGAACTTAATTATTTAATGTAGTAGTGAAACTCCAAGTGGAGAAGCCAGTTTCAAAATAGACGAGTACTTCATTTTTCAGAGAGATAATAACAAACAATAATGTTGTGTGCCATCTATTTTCTTCACTAATACATAATAAGTTCATCTATTGTGCTCCATTTACTTACAAATATGTTAAATCCTTGAGGTTGTCACCAGTTGGACATTTGAAAGAACAAATTCTGATAGTGAATGCCCAAGTCTGAATCAGATGATAAATCCAAGTATTGTGAAACTAAAAACTATGCAAAAGTGAGAAATCAAAAGATAAGGTTTTCCAAACATCTATTTCCAGACCATACACCAAGAGTGAAGCTATATACGGTAAAGCCACATTCACTTCTTTCAGCCATACACCAACAGAGGCAAACAATTTTTCAAACCAAAAGTTCAACTCATGGTAGCAAATCTAGTTTATAGAAATGTGAAACTTCGCTCCAATATAACCCGAAATAATATCTAAACCACATTAAAATTACAAAAATAGAAACGAAAATCACACACGCTCTCCAAGTGAAACTAAATAGTTCTGAAAGTAAAAAATTACTATAATGAAATTAGAAGGAAAATAAATCGAGCAAATTAATATAATAAAATCAGAAAATTAATTTGGACTCTTGCTCAGGTTTTAGACATATACCCAACATCATTCGTAACAACACACTTTTCACAATGATACTCAAGAGCCAGTATAATAAAAATTGAAAAATATGTACATATATATACAAAAATATATATAAGCGAATTACACTGAAATCCAATGGATTAAAAGGTAATTCATAGTAATAAAGATTCAAGAAAAGAATTACTACACTAATTAAAGATAAAAAGAGAAGGAGAGAGTTAACCCAATGACAGGGAGTTCGAACCAAAACCAAAATGTTTGGTTTTGTATAGTGTACATTTGCAGGTGATTTGCATCAAATGCTGCAGCCAAACGATGATAACTTAATTCCTTATCTACCACAAAAAGGAGTGAAGAAATATGTTAAGTTTTCACTAATGAAGAGAGTTTTTCACAACATATATCATGACTATGTTACGGAAGACCACCTAACAAAGCACAGAGATTGGCAGAACAATCTTAGACTAATATAATCTTCCTATATGTAGACTAAGAACAAGGGGTTTGTCAATTTAACACCTCAATTCTCACTGTCAACATATAATAGCTTACTACTTAGCATATGTTTTCTTTTCTCCATTTGCATTTATTACTAAGATAAACCCACAGCATAAAAAATTTGCATACAGCATCTAGTAGTAACGACATCACTGACAAAAACAAAATATATGAAATTTGATTTGACCAATGCGTAGAAAAAAGTGGTATATTGCCATAACAATATTCATGGGAGGAAATGAGAATCAGACCATTTTCGGTAAACCAAATATTTGATTCATAGACATACCATTGCTCTCATTAGATATATATTATTTTAACAACTATCATCATAGACATACCTTGTCAAAAGCTACCTACTGAATAAATCATTTTGAATGAACTCTCTTCTAGTCTACTAAAATTTCGTCCAGACCGAATAATTGCCAAAGTTACGATGCAAAAAACACATATTCTTACCTTATACCTTCAGCCAATTGTATGCATACAATAAAATGGAACACAAAGTAATTTCCACATACCAGACCTCGAAATACTTACTCCACAAAATGGAACAATCAAACACCGCATCGCGCAATAGATCCTCCTCTGCCATCGCTTGCTTCTCCGGTGCTCGATTGAATTACTGCTGCGACACTATGGTGGCCAACGGGACGTCTGAAGAGGAGAAGGAGAAGGCCGCGTAATTTGACTCTGAAAACTGTGTGAGGTGACTAAATTTTTTTTTTTTAGGGTTGATTGAGAAACCGTACACAGATCAAGGGAAAGGAAAAAAAAACCCAGGAGCTGATAACGGGTCGACCGCCGCATCCATGAACTCCGAAGTGTAAGCGGCGGAGCCTCGGCGAAGGAGAAGGTGGTACACGAATCACTGTGCATGCAGTGGTGTAGATTTTCTCACCAAGTTCAACCCTTCTCTGTCTTTCGGGAAGTTAGCAATATTAGTCCCCAATTGCATATCACACTACAAATTTAGACCTTTTCAAAAAAGCACCTCAATTTTAGACCCCTGTGGGACCCACTCAATTGAAAGTTCTAAAATACCCTTACTAAGGTTAAAAGATGGATAATTGCAAGCTTCCTCCTTGCTTTATCAAGAAATTGCTCAAGACCCCCTATATTATTCAAAATATTTCGAGCAGTCCCTATAATTTTAAATTATTTATCTTTAGTCCTCGAACTTTAGAAATGGTTTATTTTGGCCCCACAAAACAACAAAAACATCAAAAAATCCATGAGAGTAATTATACATATTTAAAGAAAAGGGAATCCCAACCCGCTTTTATAAATCTGCATAAAAACTTTTTATTGCATTCGTAATTTACATACATGCCAATTGCTGCTCATATTTTAAGTGTTTTTATTGATTGTCTTAATACTTTGGAAAACTTAGATTATACTAATACAGAATTAATATTAGAATTACGAAATCAATTAATAATTAGAAGAGAAAGTTGGGTTAATAATTATCTTAACATACCTCCTAGATTAAGAGATCACGAAAACTATATTAAATACCTTTTAGTCTTGAATATATTAATAGCAGCTTTTTATTAAAATAGCTTCTTCTAATTATAAAAGATTAGAATATCTAGATTTAGAATATAGTTTAGCCGATAGAACCGTAATCTCGTTAGATAAACATAAATTTATTTGTAGATTTGATTCAAGTTTTAAGCACAATTTACATTTGGAAAATAAACACTTAAATAGTTTAACAGATTTATTTATATCGTTAGCATCAAACTTAGAAATAAATAACGCTAAACTTTATAAAACTTTAGAATCATTAAAAGAAACCGTTTTAATAAATAGAGAAATAATAAAGAAGGGTGAAAATAATAATTTAGATTATATTAAACAACAATATGAGGAAACTCTAAAAATAGTTAAGAAATATAATAAACTTTTCCCCACAAAAGACGAAATAATAGAGTTAAAATATAGCTTGGAAAGTAATAAGCTAAAACAATTAGAAATTGAAACTAAGAAAACTCTAAGCCAAGTAATAGCTAGAAAAAATAAATAAGTTGAAGCTCAAAACTTAGAAATAAGTAAAACTCCAAAAAATATAGAACGAATAGTTAGCGGATGAATAGTATAGAAAATAGATTAGAATATAAAAGAGCCATTGAACTAACAAATAAATATCTATATACGGAAGAAGATTTACTACCTATCAAGGAACTAGTAATTCAAATAAATTATATCCTAAACTTTGGAATATTCAATTCGCTTTAATTCTACAAATATTCGAAAGGCCGGATAAATTAGAAAATAAGTTAGAAAAATTAAGTAATAAAATAGACACAGTATCTCAAGTGATTAAAGGAGATTTACAAGATAGTATAGAAGAAAGATTAGCAAATTTAGCACTAGACGAGTCTGAAAAACCTAAAAAAGAACCTAAAAAATATATATATTGGTAAAAAATGTTGAGATCATTTAGTGGTACTAGTAGAACTATAAGTGAATCAAGAAATAAAGAAAAAGAGAAAGGAAAAATAAGTAATACTTTCACTAAACGAATGTTTAGAGGATCAAGAAGTTAAAACTCAGCTAGAGAAGTAGAATTAGAAGAGATAATAGACGTAGAAGAAAATCTTAATTTATATAATAACAAGGGAATAGATAAGTTAAAACCTAAAAAAATATACAAAGTAGGAAAAATGGATTTTAACACACATTTAATTAAGAAATTTAGAGAAAAAGAAGTAAAAGTTACAACAAATGCTGAAAATATAAGCTTAGTTAGCCCGGAATGTATAAAGCAATTAAAACAATTAAAGCAAAAGTATATACATTTAGAATTAATTATTATAGGAATAAAGAGATTAACTAGAAAGGGAACCAGTGGAAAGGTTTTAGTTTTATTATTAGATAAAAGTTGGTCTGATGCTAGGAGAGCAGTATTTGCTAGTATAGAAATAGATATGACTAATAATGTAGGAATATTTTATGTAGCTCCGAACATGATGAAAAGTATTAAAGATATTAATAAAATTACTATAGGATTACGAATTAGAGGATATGAAACATATGATTGTAACAACTTAGTAGTTTCTATAGCGTTTTTAGGAAGAGTAACCAATAATAGTTTTCCTCAATATAAAATTAATATAGATGGGATAATAGATGGATTAGCCTCAGTAGGAGTAAAAATGATTAAACCTTTAAATATAGATAATAACGATTTAAATGGAGAAGAATGAAAATTAACCAAACATTTAGAAGAAAATGAGAATGTTAAGATTCCAGGAGAAAGCGTAATGTATACTAATAGTAGAGGTCAAACTTCTATTAGATTTCTTAATTACCAAAAGCAAGATCCCAAAGAAAATTTAAAAGATTTAGAAGAAGAAACTGATAATGAAACAGAAATAAGCTACATGAATAGATTTGCAAATTGGGAAATAATATCTGACATAGAAAATGAAGAAGATGAAGAGGAAGAAAATATAGAAGAAATAGATGAGGAGATTAGACAATTAGAGAGTCAGCTCAAAAATGATTATAGACCAAAAAATATGCAAGAAATATTAAGAAAAAAATTTAAGATAAATAATTTAAGAGAATTAGTAGATGAAATGTATTTTTAAGCAATGAATTTAGACATCAATTTACAATCGGCCGAAGAAGAATTTAAACAATATTATAATATTAATTTAGTAGATGATATATGTTCAGGAAAAATAGAATTTGAAAAATTCTTTAAAAATAAAGAAAAAAGTAATAACGAAGTAACTTTTATGGCAGATAGTCAAGCAAGTACTAGTAGTAATATAGGAAAAAGAACTAGAGTAGAACCAGATTATAGTGAAGTTCCAGCTAGAAATGTAGAAATGAGTGGTAGACCAGAATGGAAAAATCCCACATATGAATATGGATCAACTCAGCCAAATAAATATATAGGATCAAGAGAACCCATAAGAAAAACCATGATTGGAACCATGTTAGTAATTGAATTAGGAAGTCCACAAATGTGGCCAGAAAAAATAAATATATGGGAACAATGTGTAGTAAGACATTGGGAAATAAATAAAAAAGCAGATATGGATATGTTTAACTTTTTAGAAACATGCTTAGGACCTACAACATTATCTATCTGGCAAAGTAAAAAGAAAAAAGATCCTAATAGAATTAATGAAATAAAGGCCTTAGGAAATAATCCTTATAATTTTACTAGTTTTATTAGAACGTTAATAATAGGAATAGATCCAGGAAGAGAAAATACATTCATACAAGATACAACACTTAGAAACCTAGAACAACTCACTATAACCGATATGAAATATATTATACCTTTTAGTCAGGATTTTACAAGGTTAATAGGAGAAGCTAATAAAGCATTTGATGAAGAATTATGTAATAGATATTTTATGAAATTACCACAAGAATGGACCGAACAACAGTTCGATCTATGAAGAAAACAAGGAGTATTTTCAGATACTGGAAATTCAACGAGAAAGGAGGATTAATAAATTAATCCAACACAGTAAGAAGCTTTCTTGCGAGATAAAAGCAGTGTTGACAAGAGTACAGACTAGAACTCCTGTATTAGATATATCGGAATCCATTCGGTATTATGAAAGGACTATAGCCATGAACAAAAGGTTTCAAGGCAACGTTACAAGTGATCTACAACTCGCAGAGATCCAAGGCCGGTGGCCCGGGAAATCAAATAAAGGTAAATCTTTCAATTAATAATATTTATGAATTGAAAAGAAATTGAAACGGATACATCTAAGATTTCTAAAGTCTTAGAAAAATCCAAAAGACAGTTCAAGATTACGGACATAAGCTAGAACATCTACCTATGAAAATCGAAAACTTGAACCACAAACTTGAGGAAACCCTCAAGATTCTTCCAGATCTACAAAGATCCATTATAGAACTAAAGACAGAGGTCATAGATCTGAAAAATAGACAAGATATAACCGGTACATCCAAACCAAAAAAGGATAGGATTGGTGATGCACTTGGTCGTGTACCTCTTCTACATCAGAAGGGAAAGGTTAAGGAAGTTCCTAAGCCTAAAACACATGATGAACTACTCATTGATATCCTTAGAAGTATTAAATGATCTGGATATAATAAGAGTAGATCTATTTGATTTTCAAGAATTAGCTGAGTCCTTCTCACAATTACATGTTGTGGACCTAGCTAATATAAAAGCTAATGAACTCGCACTGGGGCTTCCAGCACCAAGAGAAAGTTCAACATCTAATAATCCTCCACCGGATGAACCGATGTGAGAAGGTGAAGATTTGCATACAAACGAAGAACCCGCTCTTAGAGGGGTAACCTACAGAGCAAATCCCACAAGAAATCCAATTAGGATACCAGAAAATACCCCAAGGGCAAGGACTATGTCACAATCCTTGAATCCCTACAGTACTATCCTAAACTTGGACATCATAGATTTCAGAAACATCAAAAAAATAATCAATGAATGGGTAGCCTCTATGAAAATAGTCGCTACTACACTGGAACTTGATAAAGAAAACTTCATAAGATTAATGGGGTTAAGCTTGGAAATTCTGTAAAAGTAGGTTGGGAACGCACCCCGGCAGAATCCAAGAGAAGTGTGAGCCGGAGAATCTAAAAGCACTATTGCAGATAGATTCGGGAGGATAACCAAATTAAATTTTATCAAAGATGGATACTTCGGTGAAAATAACGCAGAAAGAACTAGAGAGTATACATAGGCACTCTATGGTCTTGAGCTAAGAAATATCTGCGTCATTGATGAATATATCTATTGGTTTCGCAAATGTTTCTTTCATGCGAATGTTAGTGCAGAAGTTGATGCACCTATGTTCTTTGCAAAAATCTGTAGCCCGTGGCGAGAATGTTAATACATTCCTACAAGGTTCCAGAAAGGCAAGTTGATACGGTCGCAAGCCGAATGTCTTTCTTAAAAGACAAACTAAAAGACTGGTGTCAACAAGCAGCTGTTCAAAAGAACATGAAAAAGCTGAAAGGGTAAAATGAAGAGAACCCCTCTTTGTTGTAATACTAATGATTTTCCAACAATCATTGGAGAATCAATCGAGCAAGGAAAGAAGAGAAAACATTTTGTTTGCCCTGATAACATTGGCAACAAAAGGCGATCTTCTTTCAGGCGCAACTCTTGGTGGTCTAAATCAAAAGCCCGCTCTTATAAATCTGGCCAAAAATCCGGACCAACCAGAGTTTCTTCCTAAGGATCTCGAAAATCCGACGGAAAGAAACCTATAAGACGAACTTTCAGAAAGGCTCCTACTAGAGCGAATAAAAGCTTCAAAGATTGTAACTGATAGACATGTGGAGCTCGAGGCCACATTTCACCAGATTGTCCGCAAAAAAGTGGTGAAATAAAACACTTTGGAGCCACGGCAGACATACTGGACGCAGTTTTCTACGGAGATTTGGTACCAATATACCAATTCAAGAATATTCCCTCAGACGAAAGCGTCTATGAGGAAGAAATAGAGAGTAATTCTGATGAAACATCAATCGAATCAGAATAATGCCTGGAATACCTATTTACACAGTTCCACAGCTTAGAACTGTTATCTCTGACTTCAGAGAAAAAATAAAGAAAAGTAGAACCATAATACAACATTATGAATCTAATATTCAATTATTAGGTGAAACACCAATCCGCTGAAGGAAAATTATTAGGAATTTCATGTTAGATGTTTTGATGATGACAAGATAGGATTTTATGTTAGACCCCAAAAATGTAAGTTCATGCGTTCATAGAAATATTGTATAAGCGTTTGAAAGTCTACTTATTTTGTTAGGCTTGTAATTTTTTATCTTTATAGATTTTAGACTAAGTATTTAATACCAAGTCACTGATAGAATTCTGAGTGAGTCTATCAAGGATGAAGTTGAAGATCAGCGTCTGAAGTCAAGAGAAGATAAAGATTTGCCTCAGGCGTCCAGTCAAGCGTCCAATTGACTCAAGCGTTGACTCAAGCGTCCAAGTGATTCAAGCGTTGACTCAAGCGTCCAAGTGACTCAAGCGTTCACTCAAGCGTCCAAGCGACTCAAGCGTCCAGCTTTCAGATTCACCTGAAGGATAAAATCCAAGTTATCAAGGACTTAAATGCAATCACCAACGTTCATTTATTTCTAACGAGAAATAAATTCAAAATGCATTAAATGCTTGATAAGTGCATTAAATGTAACAAGACAGTATGACTTATGGACAAGTCACCTTTTGACTAGACTGTCAGCTTTTCAGAGTTCAAGTCTGTTCCTGTCCAATCGGAACCAGCAGAATTTCAGGAATGTCAGAAAGGGACTATTTGACGTGCTGCGTTAAAGACACGCGCCTGATTGTGTCCAACGGATAAATCCCAAGAATCTCTATAAATAGTACCCTCCAGCAAAACCTTAGAGGTGGTACAGAGAGAGAAATTTTGCTGAAATAATTTGAGAGAAAAGCTTGCAAACTCCATAGCCAAAATTCATCAAACTTCTCAAATACATTCCAAAGACAGTCACCGATATCTCAAACATCTTCATAGAAGAACCCTACACTAGTATTGAGATATCCCAAGTTGTTTAGACTTCCCAACATCAAACAAACTTGTTACAATAAACCCTCAACATCTTTCATCTGAGTGAGAAAATTTGTTGACTTCACAAGCAGTATTTTTGAGTAAGAGAAACTTGTTAAGGAAGTCTTTATTGGAGCTGAAGTCTGTGTGATCAAGGAGCTCGAGATCGTCTTTCCAGAAGCAGAGGATTGAAGTTGCTTGTAGCAGAAATCTGTGTGACCAAGGAGCTCAAGTCATCCATATCCATCTCTTCCTGTTTCCCTATTTTGTAGAAGTCTCTGGTGACTCTTCGATAGATCAATCTAGTGGATTGCCTACGCGTGCAAAGGAGACGAAGGACGTAGTTGGGATTTACACCACCACGAACCTTACAAATATTGTTCTTTACATTTACTTTTAGCATTCATCTTGTCCATATCATAAACTGATAAAGTAACTCAATCAAACGCTAAGCAAAACTAAATACACTTTCTGTGACGCGAAGCTTTCAAAGAAAAGGATGTCTTAGTCAAAGTGGATAAATTTTACATTCCGTGTGATTTGTGGTGTTAGAAATGGATGAGATTCAGAGGTCCGATTATACTTGGGAGACATTCCTTGCTACTGCCGGAACGACATTGATGTACGGGCAGGCAAGCTTACCTTGAACATCGGAGATGAAAAAGTGGAATTGATTTGAACAAGGTAATGAAGTCACCGGTCCTCGACGAAAGTTGTTGTTCAGTGGATGTGATCGATGAGATAGCCAAGAATGAATTTGAGAGGGAGTTTCTTGAGGATCCGTTGGAGAAGTTGAAAGATCGAGATGATGAGAATCCAGAGATTGAAACAGTGACTCTAGCTCTCGACAACGATGAGAACTTGCATAAAGAAAGCCTTCTTCAAGGTAAAAGAGATCCACTAGAGTCGTATCCTGAAATCTCCTCTAAACCAAAGGTAGTACTTAAACCTCTTCCACCAAATCTCAGGTACGTTTTTCTTGGTGACAATGAATCTTTACCTGTTATTGTTAGTGCTACTCTATCTGAGCTTGAATTGAATAAATTGTTAGAGGAGTTGAGGTTGAGGAAGAAAGCTATAGGATGGACTATTTCTGATATAAAGGGAATTAGCCCTACTTTATGCATGCATAGGATTCTAATGGAAGAAAATCATAAGACATCAATAGAACCTCAACGTAGATTGAATCCCAAGTTGAAAGAAGTTGTTAGGGATGAAGTTATGAAATTGTTAGATGCTGGCATAATTTACCCTATCTCGGATAGTCCTTAGGTTAGTCCTATACATGTAGTGCCTAAAAAGGGGGGAATGACTGTGATTTATAATGAAAAAAATGAATTAATTCCCACTAGAACAGTAACAAGTTGGCGGGTTTGTATTGATTATAGGAAGTTAAACAATGCTACTCGAAAAGATCACTTTCCTTTGCCTTTCATTGATCAAATGTTGGAAAGACTTTCGGGTAATAAGTTTTATTGCTTTCTAGATGGTTACTCGGGATATTTTCAAATTCCAATTGCACCCGAGGATCA
Source organism: Buddleja alternifolia (assembly GCA_019426215.1). Taxonomy (NCBI): domain Eukaryota; kingdom Viridiplantae; phylum Streptophyta; class Magnoliopsida; order Lamiales; family Scrophulariaceae; genus Buddleja; species Buddleja alternifolia. The sequence goes on along the minus strand of CM033400.1, from coordinate 33,294,702 downwards.
AGAAAAGACCACCTTTACTTGTTCGTATGGTACTTTTGCGTATCGACGCATGCCTTTTGGACTTTCTAATGCACCTGCTACCTTTCAGAGATGTATGATGGCCATTTTTTCTGATTTTATTGAGAAATCCATTGAAGTTTTTATGGATGATTTTACTGTGTATGGCTCATCATTTGATCACTGTTTAGCTAATCTTTCTCAAGTCTTGCAGAGGTGTGAGGAAACTAATTTAGTTCTGAACTGGGAAAAATGTCACTTTATGGTGACTGAGGGAATTGTCTTGGGGCATAAAATTTCTGACAAGGGAATAGAGGTGGATAAGGCAAAGGTGGAAGTGATTGAGAAGTTGCCTCCACCTACATCCGTAAAGGGAGTTCGAAGCTTCCTTGGTCATGCTGGCTTTTATCGCCGGTTTATCAAGGACTTCTCAAAAATCTCTAAACCTTTGTGCAATTTACTTGAAAAAGATGTTGTGTTTAACTTTACTGATGAATGCTTACTTGCTTTCAACAGGTTAAAACAAGCATTGATCTCGGCCCCAATAATCTCATCACCTGATTGGGACCTACCTTTTAAATTGATGTGCGGTGCTAGTGACTTTGCAGTGGGGGCTGTTCTCGGGCAAAGAAAGAATAAACAGGTTCATGTCATTGCCTATGCAAGCAAAACGTTGGATAGTACTCAGGTTAATTATGCCACTACTGAGAAAGAGTTACTTGCTGTGGTCTTTGCATTTGACAAGTTCAGATCTTACCTTGTTGGGTCTAAAGTGATAGTGTATACGGATCATGCTGCAATCCGGTACTTAATGACAAAGAAGGATGCCAAACCACGTTTACTCCGTTGGATTCTATTGCTACAAGAGTTCGACTTGGAAATTTGTGATAAGAAAGGTACCGAAAACGTGGTCGCAGATCATCTTTCGCGGCTTGAACGAGGAAACGAAACGGTTATGGAGGGATTGCCAATTAATGAGACCTTTCCAGAAGAACGGTTGATGGGGATATCACACGATATACCATGGTATGCTGACTACGTGAATTACCTAGTGAGTGACATTCTTCCTCCAGATTTAAGTTATCACCAAAAGAAGAAGTTCTTGGCAGAAGTAAAACACTACTATTGGGAAGAGCCTCTTCTTTACAAAGAATGTGGGGATGGTGTCATTCGTCGTTGTGTGCCAGTTGATGAGATTCAAAGTATCTTGGAGCATTGTCATTCCTTGGAATGTGGGGGTCATAATAGTACCTCAAAGACGGTAGCTAAGGTTTGGCAATCCGGATTTTATTGGCCAACAATGTATCAAGACGCAAGGGTTTGTCATATCATGTGATCGTTGTCAAAGGACTGGGAACATCTCTCGCCGTAATGAGATGCCTCTCCAACCTATATTGGTTGTGGAGTTGTTTGATATATGGGGAATGGACTTCATGGGACCATTTCCCTCGTCCTATGGCAACAAATATATCTTGGTTGGAGTCGATTATGTATCGAAATGGGTTGAAGCTATAGCAACACCGACTAATGATGCTCGCATGGTGACAAAGTTCTTAAAAAAGTATGTTTTCTCGAGATTTGGAGTACCGAGGGCAATTATCAATGATGGAGGAGCTCACTTTTGCAACCGACAAGTGGAGAATTTATTGAAAAAGTATGGGGTTACTCAAAAGGTGGCAACTCCTTATCACCCTCAGCCGAGTGGTCAGGTTGAAATTTCTAATCGTGAACTCAAGCATATCTTGGAAAAGACCGTTGATAGTTCACGTAAGGATTGGGCTAATAAACTAGATGATGCACTATGGGCATACAGAACAGCTTACAAAACTCCCATTGGTATGTCCCATATCGGTTAGTATACGGGAAAGCTTGTCATCTTCCCGTGGAACTCGAACATAAAGCATATTGGGCAACACGAGCATTAAATTTGGACTTAAAAGCAGCGGGAATGAGTAGATTGCTGCAATTGAGTGAACTTGATGAGTTCCGGTTGAATGCTTACGAGAGTGCACGAATTTACAAGGAAAAAACTAAAAGATGGCATGACAAGTGCATTCAACCGAAAGAGTTTCAAGTGGGTCAAAAAGTTTTGCTCTTTAATTCCCGTCTTCGACTTTTTCCGGGGAAGCTTAAGTCTAGATGGTCGGGATCATTTGAAGTTGTCAAAGTTCATTCTCATGGAGCGGTTGATATCGTACGAGAAGGATCCGGTGTATTTAAAGTGAATGGGCAACGGTTAAAGCTATACTTTGAAGGCGAAAATATTCCTCGAGGGGAAACGATTTCCCTCGCCGACCCTCAACAATGATTTTTTCTAAGTCGAGCTAATGACTTTAAAAAAGCGCTGCTTGGGAGGCAACCCAAGGGTTTTCGTTGCTTTCATTTTATTCGTTCATTTTCTTTTCTTTGCTTTCGTTGAGTTTTCTCATGTTTTCGTTTTATTTTTGATTTCAGGTCTTTAGCAAAAGTGATCCATGCAGAGAATTTAGCACCACTGTGCCGAGATTCGGCACCACTGTGCCATGTGAGAACCTCTTAAAAAGGCCTGTTGAAATATTTACAGGAGATTTGGCACCACTGTGCCACATTGAAGCACGGTGGTGCAACTGCGAAAAAAAAAACAAAAAAAGAAAAAAAAAATCCAAAATTTCATAATCTCCTAGTCAAACCCAGATTGGCCCATTACACCAACTCACACTCGAATATTCTCCAAAGTCCCCAAATCCCTTCCAAACCCGTCTCCAACCTAAAATCCCCAAATCCTATTTCTATTCATCTTCTTCCTTAAAATTCACACCACCACTCCGCCACTCACACCACCACTCCGCCACTCACACCACACCACCTCCTGTCGAGATTCCGCGCTGCTGCTCTACTCTACCACGCCGCCGTCGCGGCTCAACTCCGGCAGCGCCGCTCTCCCTCTCTCGCTCGTTTCTCTTCGGCCCAGTCATCGTGCCGCTGCTCGTCGCCGTCTCTTGACCTGTTTCAGCCCTCAAACAGCAGCTGTACAGCGCCTCTGTCATCTTCACCCCATCGCCGTTCGACCGCCGTCGCGGATTCTCGGAAAATCAGCCGCCGACGTCGTCTTTTACGCCACCGAGCCGTCATCTTTCTTCTTCGACTATGCCGAAACGAGCTCGAACGGACGCTGGGCCTTCTACTATTTCACGGTTTCAACCATTGGCCAAGGATACGAGCCTTCAAGATACTCTCATACGAAAAGGTTTGGCAAAGTATCCAAGAATAAAAAATCCCACCCCTGTTTATACTATACTTGAGAACTTAGAATGTCACCCCTCTCGGTATGTGGATTCAGATGCTTTGTTTCAACTCAGTATCAAAAGGATTTTTCGAGAAAAATTGAATGCTGTGGGTTGGTGTGATCTTGAGCGGATGAATGAGCCAAGCTACAAACAACTTACCTTGGAATTTTTTAGCACGTTTGAGTATACAGATACTACTGTCGGGTTTCGGATTGCCAATGTTCAATATATGAAAACAAAGGTGGAATTAGCGCATATGTTTGGTTGGCAGCTAATTGAGCCTACTTCATTATCAGCAGAGGCGGAGAATAAATTTTGGCAAGAAATTACGCGCTTACCCGACGAACAGTACTCTGGTCGCATGGCTAAGGCCACCGATAACGTCGAATCGTCACTTAGGTACTTCCACCGTGTCCTCGCATTCACACTTTTCGGGCGAGGGGCGAGTGGAAAAGTGTCGAAAGCTGAACTTGGAGTTCTCTATTGTTTCCATCATGGAATAAAAGCAGATTTAACTACACTTTTATGCGAGCGATTTGTCCATGTAGCTCATCAAGTTAAGGGTCAAATTCTTATGGGGGGACTTATCACGCGTATTGCCGAGCGCATAGGAGCTTTTGATCGAACCAAAACCAACTTAACTCCCCTCCCCGGTCCGATGACCGTGGATACTCAGCAATTGTGTGCCATGAATCTTCTCAAGAAACATAAGCTAGGCAGTTATATGCTTAAGGACCATCCTCGCCTCTCAGTTGCTAGTTCGGATCCACCCATCGGGGACCCACCATCCGGTAGTTCCTCGGGGACCCAAACTGCTATTGATCGACTTGAGTCTCGTTTGACCACGGTCGAACAAATGCAGATTGAGATAATGAGACAAATGACCGCATATTTCAAGTTTGTGGGGTTCGACCCATCGTCACCTCCTTCCACATAAGCACCACCCTATCGACTCCCGGGCTTTCATGCATATCCGTAGGGGAGTCTCTCTTTCACCCTCTTGTTTTATTTCAGTATGATTATGCTTATGCTTATACTTATGTGTGAGTCCATTGAGGACAATGTCATGTTTTAAGTGTGGGGTGTGTGCATGTTTATATTGTTAAATGATTCAAGTGTGGGGTGGTGTGATCGAGAAAATTGGTGAAAGAAAAGACGTGTACATATTTTTGTTGAATTGTTGATTGATTTGGTGACATGTTCGCAACACTTTAGTTCCCATATTAGAACTCGAGATTGAAATGAACAAATAGAAATCTTTCTATTTTGTGCCGTGCTAATATGGTTGATGGGATTTGGTTTTGGAGTTATGGGTGGTTACTTTTTGGTATTATGTCGGTTAGTTTCTACGAGTGGTATTGTTTCATAAAAGGTGTACTAACGATTTGGGAAAGTTAGTGTTCCTTTGTTGGGAATTAGTTGATGGATTTGGTAAGATGTTTAGGTGCTAATTGGGTACTTGGGTGTCCCACCATTTCAGATATGCAGTGGGTTTTAGTTGTTATAAAGGGATATTGATCTTATTTTACTTAATTTTGTGAACTTGTTTTGTTTTTTTGTTTGAGGTTTTTTCACTACACACGGGTTTTGGGAATATTTGCGAGTTACTCATTTGTTCTCAATTTTGTGAAATTTGATATGCATCCTTGCACACTACACACGGGTTTTAGTAAAGGGAATTGATCGGTGAGATAAAGCAATTACAAAGTATTTGGATACATTACGAAATTTTGAAGAAAGTTGAAGAAGCAAACGAGACTCAAGTCGATCAATAGCAGTTTGGATCCCCGAGGAACTACCGGATGGTGGGTCCCCGATGGGTGGCTCCGAACTAGCAACTGAGAGGCGAGGATGGTCCTTAAGCATATAACCGCCTAGCTTATGTTTCTTGAGAAGATTCATGGCACACAATTGCTGAGTATCCACGGTCATCGGACCGGGGAGGGGAGTTAAGTTGGTTTTGGTTCGATCAAAAGCTCCTATGCGCTCGGCAATACGCGTGATAAGTCCCCCCATAAGAATTTGACCCTTAACTTGATGAGCTACATGGACAAATAGACCTATTTTCCGTAATATGGATACTTTTTGCGAGTTACTCATTTGTTCTCAATTTTGTGAAATTTGATATGCATCCTTGCAGACTACACACGGGTTTTAGTAAAGGGAATTGATCGGTGAGATAAAGCAATTACAAAGTATTTGGATACATTATGAAATTTTGAAGAAAGTTGAAGAAGCAAAAAGAAGAAAAAAAAAAGATGAATGAAAAAAAAAAAGGGGTAATGAATTGAATAAATGTCTTGATATTGAGTGAATAAAAACCTAGTTTTGTTCTGTGGCCTTTGTCACTCGAGTGATTCAGTTCTTAGGGGTGTCTTGACACCTAATGCCTTAAGACCGTCTGGTTTGAGAGTCATTGACCTAAAACTCGTTAAATGGGTGTCATAGAAAGCCTAAGAGAACAAAACTTTGCACAAGTTAATGAGTGTTAAGTGAAAGAAGGAAAGGAAGGATTGTGCTATGAAGAATGTTTGTGTTTGCTTGATGTAGCTGAGAAATTTCCCTTGCTAGAATTCATCTTTCCACGTGGATGCATATTTAAATTAAACTTGGTTTGAATTTGTGTGTTAACTTTGAACAAAAGTATTTATATTGTGGAAGATAGTAATTTGGGCGTTCATGTTAGATCTTGTATGATAATTGTGGGGATGTCCAATTGTTGTGGCTTTTTGCTAAGTTGAGAAACAATGATACAAGTAGGTACATGTCGAGAATTTTGTGGGTATATTCACTGCAAACCCTCACGAGACAAAACTCGTCCACTAGGGGAAACCTAGGGGTTTAACGGCTTGTTGCATGTGCTAAGTGCAATCGTGTTCCCTACGAAAGTGGTGTTATTTTATTTTGTTGTTCTTTTCTTTATTTCTTTTAGATTTACTCGAGGACGAGCAAAAGGCTAAGTGTGGGGTGTTTGTTAGGTTTTAAAAGTAACATTGATTTAGTATGTTTTTATCTCACATTTATCTTCAATTCATACCTTGAGTTGATCTTTTTAGTTGTTTTTATTTGTAATTGCGTATTTTGCCTTCTAAGTCGTTTAAATGCTTTTATAGGTAAATGACGATTGATTTGGCGAGTAAATGAAGGAATTTCTAAGCAAAGTGAAGAACTCAACTAAGAGACTTAAAGAGGAGCAAAGAAGAGTCCAAACGAAAAGAGTTGAGTTGAAGAAAAAGTAAAGAAAAAAATGGACAGCAGAATTGGCACAGTGGTGCCAATATTCGGCACCACTGTGCAGCGCGCAGAAATCAGAATTTCTGGTTGGGCTCGGATTTTGGGTCTTTTGTTGGGCTTTTTGTAATTAGAATTCCTATATAAATAGAAGAAGTCAGAAAAATAGGAGAGTTTTTAGATTCTTTGAGGATAGAAGACGTTATTTTGGGAGAGAGAAAGAAAAGAGAGAAACTTGGAGAGAAAGAAAAGGAAGCCATTGAAGAGAAGAAAGATAAATCTTGATTCTTGCCATCAACATAAGGATTCTTCTTGGTTTTTCTTGAATTCTTCTTCTTTCCCAATTGTTCTTATTATTTTCCACCATTGTTAAACATGAGAATTCTTAGTTTTATGCAAATTATTTCTTCTTCTTGTTTAATTATGTGTGGCTAATTAATTTTCTAGGGTTTAAGATGTAGTCTTGAGTATTATTATGGATTGTTGATTTTCATTGGGATATTTCTTGCTATCAATGAGGGTTTAATGCTTGTAGATGATTGGCCACCAAATACATGATTTAAGATGAATTGAGAAGTACCGGGAGGTGAATTAATTCATTAGTTCAGATTTGATAGACGTGTTTAAATTACTCAATAGGGATATTAGTAATTGTGCATGAGGCTAGCTAACGAATTTCATGAAAATTAATGGATTCATCTAGATTAGTTATTGATCATGGGAGTAACGAGAACGAGTTTAGTTGGGTACTCATGGAGATCTCGGGAGAGTATCCATGTAATTAAGGAAATTCGGGTCTTTAATGAATGCAAGAATTTACAATCCAATGATGTTCATAATCCATAAAAATACCTTGATGAAGTCTTAATCCCTAGACTTTCCATTTATCGAATTATTGTTTATAAATTTTGTTATTATTTATTTCTGTTTTTAATTAGTTAAAATCTTAAATCTTACTAATTGCTAGTCTAAATAATAGGATAAACTTTGTTTGGTACTTGACAACCTTCCCTGTGGAGACGATCTTACTTACTCTATATTATTTGTCGATACCGTGTTGTTACGGGTGTTAACACAGCCTGAAACATATTACAAGAACCCTAAAATTAAGATGTGATTTAGTCAACAAATGGATGATCTCCATGGCATGGTTAATGATCCAAACCGCCATAGGCCTCTTCCCATTATTTCTCCCGTGCATCATATCTTCGAGAATCTTTACAACTTTTTCCTGTCAAACCTGCCAACAAGAGGTTTATATGTTACTATTGCATCACAAAGACAATTTTTCATCAAGAACATATTATTACATGACGAGATTCTTTTTATAAATAGAACACATGAAAGGAATTATAGGAACTTAATTATTTAATGTAGTAGTGAAACTCCAAGTGGAGAAGCCAGTTTCAAAATAGACGAGTACTTCATTTTTCAGAGAGATAATAACAAACAATAATGTTGTGTGCCATCTATTTTCTTCACTAATACATAATAACTTCATCTATTGTGCTCCATTTACTTACAAATGTGTTAAATCCTTGAGGTTGTCACCAGTTGGACATTTGAAAGAACAAATTCTGATAGTGAATGCCCAAGTCTGAATCAGATGATAAATCCAAGTATTGTGAAACTAAAAACTATGCAAAAGTGAGAAATCAAAAGATAAGGTTTTCCAAACATCTATTTCCAGACCATACACCAAGAGTGAAGCTATATACGGTAAAGCCACATTCACTTCTTTCAGCCATACACCAACAGAGGCAAACAATTTTTCAAACCAAAAGTTCAACTCATGGTAGCAAATCTAGTTTATAGAAATGTGAAACTTCGCTCCAATATAACCCGAAATAATATCTAAACCACATTAAAATTACAAAAATAGAAACGAAAATCACACACGCTCTCCAAGTGAAACTAAATAGTTCTGAAAGTAAAAAATTACTATAATGAAATTAGAAGGAAAAAAATCGAGCAAATTAATATAATAAAATCAGAAAATTAATTTGGACTCTTGCTCAGGTTTTAGACATATACCCAACATCATTCGCAACAACACACTTTTCACAATGATACTCAAGAGCCAGTATAATAAAAATTGAAAAATATATACATATATATACAAAAATATATATAAGCGAATTACACTGAAATCCAATGGATTAAAAGGTAATTCATAGTAATAAAGATTCAAGAAAAGAATTACTACACCAATTAAAGATAAAAAGAGAAGGAGAGAGTTAACCCAATGACAGGGAGTTCGAACCAAAACCAAAATGTTTGGTTTTGTATAGTGTACATTTGCAGGTGATTTGCATCAAATGCTGCAGCCAAACGACGATAACTTAATTCCTTATCTACCACAAAAAGGAGTGAAGAAATATGTTAAGTTTTCACTAATGAAGAGAGTTTTTCACAACATATATCATGACTATGTTACGGAAGACCACCTAACAAAGCACAGAGATTGGCAGAACAATCTTAGACTAATATAATCTTCCTATATGTAGACTAAGAACAAGGGGTTTGTCAATTTAACACCTCAATTCTCACTGTCAACATATAATAGCTTACTACTTAGCATATGTTTTATTTTCTCCATTTGCATTTGTTACTAAGATAAACCCACAACATACAAAATTTGCATACAACATACAGGAGTAACGACACCACTGACAAAAACAAAATATATGAAATTTGAATATGACCAATGCGTAGAAAAAAGTGTTATATTGCCATAACAATATTCATGGGAGGAAATGAGAATCAGACCATTTTCGGTAAACCAAGTATTTGATTCGTAGACATACCATTGCTCTCATTAGAGATATATTATTTTAATAGCTATCATCATTTTTGAATCACTCGATTGCTCTCTATTACCAGAGGCATCATATTGGCCTACTCATATATCAACTTGTTGCGTCAATTTGATTTATGTTATCTTAAGCACACTTATTCTATGTCAAAGTCATTGAGACTCAGTTCTTAAGACCAATAATAAGCAGCCACAAACTCTACCAAAATCCACACACTAACACTTCGAATCAAAGATCTTACGCACAAACCTGAAAGTTACAAGATAGGCGCATATAATCCAAGCTCAAATTGAAAAATAGAAAAATCAATGTAGTTGTGATGGTACTTAATTGAGCTCTTGGGTTAAGTATTCTGATATGAGTTCATTGGTGAATTGGCTGAAAAACAAACCAGCAAGGAACCTTTATTTAATGTATGGAGCTGGAAAACAAAGTAGGATAGATGTATCTCTAATGAGAATCCATCAAACTCCTGAATAACACCACCCGAAAATATTTTCCTTGTCAAAAGCTACCTACTGAATAAATCATTTTGAATGAACTCTCTTCTAGTCTACTAAAATTTCGTCCAGACCGAATAATTGCCAAAGTTACGATGCAAAAAACACATATTCTTACCTTATACCTTCAGCCAATTGTATGCATACAATAAAATGGAACACAAAGTAATTTCCACATACCAGACCTCGAAATACTTACTCCACAAAATGGAACAATCGAACACCGCATCGCGCAATAGATCCTCCTCTGCCATCGCTTGCTTCTCCGGTGCTCGATTGAATTACTACTGCGACACTACGGTGGCCAACGGGACGTCTGAAGAGGAGAAGGAGAAGGCCGCGTAATTTGACTCTGAAAACTGTGTGAGGTGACTAATTTTTTTTTTTAGGGTTGATTGAGAAACCGTACACAAATCAAGGGAAAGAAAAAAAAAACCCAGGAGCTGATAACGGGTTGACCGCCGCATCCATGAACTCCGAAGTGTAAGCGGCGGAGCCTCGGCGAAGGAGAAGGTGGTACACGAATCACTGTGCATGCAGTGGTGTAGATTTTCTCACCAAGTTCAACCCTTCTCTGTCTTTCGGGAAGTTAGCAATATTAGACCCCAATTGCATATCACACTACAAATTTAGACCTTTTCAAAAAAACACCTCAATTTTAGACCCCAGTGGGACCCACTCAATTGAAAGTTCTAAAATACCCTTACTAAGGTTAAAAGATGGATAATTGCAAGCTTCCTCCTTGCTTTATCAAGAAATTGCTCAAGACCCCCTATATTATTCAAAATATTTCGAGCAGTCCCTATAATTTTAAATTATTTATCTTTAGTCCTCGAACTTTAGAAATTGTTTATTTTGGCCCCCACAAAACAACAAAAACATCAAAAAATCCATGAGAGTAATTATACATATTTAAAGAAAAGGGAATCCCAACCCGCTTTTATAAATCTGCATAAAAACTTTTTATTGCATTCATAATTTACATACATGCCAATTCCTGCTCATATTTTAAGTGCTTTTATTGATTGTCTTAATACTTCGGAAAACTTAGATTATACTAATACAGAATTAATATTAGAATTACGAAATCAATTAATAATTAGAAGAGAAAGTTGGGTTAATAATTATCTTAACATACCTCCTAGATTAAGAGATCACGAAAACTATATTAAATACCTTTTAGTCTTGAATATATTAATAGCAGCTTTTTATTAAAATAGCTTCTTCTAATTATAAAAGATTAGAATATCTAGATTTAGAATATAGTTTAGCCGATAGAATCGTAATCTCGTTAGATAAACATAAATTTATTTGTAGATTTGATTCAAGTTTTAAGCACAATTTACATTTGAAAAATAAACACTTAAATAGTTTAACAGATTTATTTATATCGTTAGCTTCAAACTTAGAAATAAATAACGCTAAACTTTGTAAAACTTTAGAATCATTAAAAGAAACCGTTTTAATAAATAGAGAAATAATAAAGAAGGGTGAAAATAATAATTTAGATTATATTAAACAACAATATGAAGAAACTCTAAAAATAGTTAAGAAATATAATAAGCTTTTTCCCACTAAAGACGAAATAATAGAGTTAAAATATAGCTTGGAAAGTAATAAGCTAAAACAATTAGAAATTGAAACTAAGAAAACTCTAAGCCAAGTAATAGCTAGAAAAAATAAATAAGTTGAAGCTCAAAACTTAGAAACAAGTAAAACTCTAAAAAATATAGAACGAATAGTTAGCGGATGAATAGTATAGAAAATAGATTAGAATATAAAAGAGCCATTGAACTAACAAATAAATATCTATATACGGAAGAAGGATTTACTACCTATATTGGAATATTCTAAGTAATAAAATAGACACAGTATCTCAAGTGATTAGAGGAGATTTACAAGATAGTATAGAAGAAAGATTAGCAAATTTAGCACTAGACGAGTCTGAAAAACCTAAAAAAGAACCTAAAAAATATATATATTGGTAAAAAATGTTGAGATCATTTAGTGGTACTAGTAGAACTATAAGTGAATCAAGTAATAAAGAAAAAGAGAAAGGAAAAATAAGTAATACTTTCACTAAACGAATGTTTAGAGGATCAGGAAGTTAAAACTCAGCTAGAGAAGTAGAATTAGAAGAGATAATAGACGTAGAAAAAAATCTTAATTTATATAATAACAAGGGAATACATAAGTTAAAACCTAAAACAATATACAAAGTAGGAAAAATGGATTTTAACACACATTTAATTAAGAAATTTAGAGAAAAAGAAGTAAAAGTTACAACAAATGCTGAAAATATAAGCTTAGTTAGCTCGGAATGTATAAAGCAATTAAAACAATTAAAGCAAAAGTATATACATTTAGAATTAATTATTATAGGAATAAAGGGATTAACTAGAAAGGGAACCAGTGGAAAGGTTTTAGTTTTATTATTAGATAAAAGTTGGTCTGATGCTAGGAGAGCAGTATTTGCTAGTATGGAAATAGATATGACTAATAATGTAGGAATATTTTATGTAGCTCCGAACATGATGAAAAGTATTAAAGATATTAATATAATTACTATAGGATTACAAATTAGAGGATATGAAACATATGATTGTAACAACTTAGTAGTTTCTATAGCGTTTTTAGGAAGAGTAACCAATAATAGTTTTTCTCAATATAAAATTAATATAGATGGGATAATAGATGGATTAGCCTCAGTAGGAGTAAAAATGATTAAACCTTTAAATATAGATAATAACGATTTAAATGGAGAAGAATGGAAATTAACCAAACATTTAGAAGAAAATGAGAATGTTAAGATTCCAGGAGAAAGCGTAATGTATACTAATAGTAGAGGTCAAACTTCTATTAGATTTCTTAATTACCAAAAGCAAGATCCCAAAGAAAATTTAGAAGATTTAGAAGAAGAAACTGATAATGAAACAGAAATAAGCTACATGAATAGATTTGCAAATTGGGAAATAATATCAGACATAAAAAACAAAGAAGATGAAGAGAAAGAAAATATAGAAGAAATAGATGAGGAGATTAGACAATTAGAGAGTCAGCTCAAAAATGAATTAATCGGACCAAAAAATATGCAAGAAATATTAAGAAAAAAATTTGAGATAAATAATTTAAGAGAATTGGTAGATGAAATGTATTTTTAAGCAATGAATTTAGACATCAATTTACAATCAGCCGAAAAAGAATTTAAACATTATTATAATATTAATTTAGTAGATGATATATGTTCAGGAAAAATAGAATTTGAAAAATTCTTTAAAAATAAAGAAAAAGGTAATAACGAAGTAACTTTTATGGCAGATAGTCAAGCAAGTACTAGTAGTAATATAGGAAAAAGAACTAGAGTAGAACCAGATTATAGTGAAGTTCCAGCTAGAAATGTAGAAATGAGTGATAGACTAGAATGGAAAAATCCCACATATGAATATGGATCAACCCAGCCAAATAAATATATAGGATCAAGAGAACCCATAAGAAAAACCATGATTGGAACCATGTTAGTAATTGAATTCGGAAGTCCACAAATGTGGCCAGAAAAAATAAATATATGGGAACAATGTGTAGTAAGACATTGGGAAATAAATAAAAAAGCAGATATGGATATATTTAACTTTTTAAAAACATGCTTAGGACCTACAGCATTATCTATCTGGCAAAATAAGAAAAAAAAAGATCCTAATAGAATTAATGAAATAAAGGCCTTAGGAAATAATCCTTATAATTTTACTAGTTTTATTAGAACGTTAATAATAGGAATAGATCTAGGAAGAGAAAATACATTCATACAAGATACGGCACTTAGAAACCTAGAACAACTCACTATAACCGATATGAAATATATTATACCTTTTAGTCAGGATTTTACAAGGTTAATAGGAGAAGCTAATAAAGCATTTGATGAAGAATTATGTAATAGATATTTTATGAAATTACCACAAGAATGGAACCGAACAACAGTTCGATCTATGAAGAAAACAAGGAATATTTCCAGATACTGGAAATTCAACGAGAAAGGAGGGTTAATAAATTAATCCAACACAGTAAGAAGCTTTCTTGCGAGATAAAAGCAGTGTTGCCAAGAGTACAGACTAGAACTCCTATATTAGATATATCGGAATCCATTCGGTATTATGAAAGGACTATAGCCATGAACAAAAGGTTTCAAGGCAACGTTACAAGTGATCTACAACTCGCAGAGATCCAAGGCCAGTGGCCCGGGAAATCAAATAAAGGTAAATCTTTCAATTAATAATATTTATGAATTGAAAAGAAATTGAAACGGATACATCTAAGATTTCTAAAGTCTTAGAGAAATCCAAAAGACAGTTCAAGATTACGGACATAGGCTAGAACATCTACCTATGAAAATTGAAAACTTGAACCACAAACTTGAGGAAACCCTCAAGATTCTTCCAGATCTACAAAGATCCATTATAGAACTAAAGACAGAGGTCATAGATCTGAAAAATAGACAAGATATAACCGGTACATCCAAACCAAAAAAGAATAGGATTGGTGATGCACTTGGCCGTGTACCTCTTCTACATCAGAAGGGAAAGGTTAAGGAAGTTCCTAAGCCTAAAACACATGATGAACTACTCATTGATATCCTTAGAAGTATTAAATGATCTGGATATAATAAGAGTAGATCTATTTGATTTTCAAGAATTAGCTGAGTCCTTCTCACAATTACATGTTGTGGACCTAGCTAATATAAAAGCTAATGAACTCGCACTGGGGCTTCCAGCACCAAGAGAAAGTTCAGCATCTAATAATCCTCCACCGGATGAACCGATGTGAGAAGGTGAAGATTTGCATACAAACGAAGAACCCGTTCTTAGAGGGGTAACCTACAGAGCAAATCCCACAAGAAATCCAATTACGATACCAGAAAATACCTCAAGGGCAAGGACTATGTCACAATCCTTGAATCCCTACGGTACTATTCTAAACTTGGACATCATAGATTTCAGAAACATCAAAAAAATAATCAATTAATGGGTAGCCTCTATGAAAATAGCCGCTACTACACTGGAACTTGATAAAGAAAACTTCATAAGATTAATGGGGTTAAGCTTGGAAGGTTCTGTAAAAGTAGGTTGGGAACGCACCCCGGCAGAATCCAAGAGAAGTGTGAGCCGGAGAATCTAAAAGCACTATTGCAGATAGATTCGGGAGGATAACCAAATTAAATTTTATCAAAGATGGATACTTCGGTGAAAATAACGCAGAAAGAACTGGAGAGTATACATAGGCACTCTATGGTCTTGAGCTAAGAAATATCTGCGTCATTGATGAATATATCTATTGGTTTCGCAAATGTTTCTTTCATGCGAATGTTAGTGCAGAAGTTGTTGCACCGCACCTATGTTCTTTGCAAAAATCTGTAGCCCGTGGAGAGAATGTTAATACATTCCTACAAGGTTCCAAAAGGGCAAGTTGATACGGTCGCAAGCCGAATGTCTTTCTTAAAAGACAAACTAAAAGACTGGTGTCAACAAGCAGCTGTTCAAAAGAACATGAAAAAGCTGAAAGGTAAAATGAAGAGAACCCCTCTTTGTTGTAATACTAATGATTTTCCAACAATCATTGGAGAATCAATCGAGCAAAGAAAGAAGAGAAAACATTTTGTTTGCCCTGATAACATTGACAACAAAAGGCGATCTTCTTTCAGGCGCAACTCTTGGTGGTCTAAATCAAAAGCCCGCTCTTATATATCTGGCCAAAAATCCGGACCAACCAGAGTTTCTTCCTAAGGATCTCGAAAATCCGACGGAAAGAAACCTATAAGACGAACTTTCAGAAAGGCTCCTACTAGAGCGAATAAAAGCTTCAAAGATTGTAACTGATAGACATGTGGAGCTCGAGGCCACATTTCACCAGATTGTCCGCAAAAAAGTGGTGAAATAAAACACTTTAGAGCCACGGCAGACATACTGGACGCAGTTTTCTACGGAGATTTGGTACCAATATACCAATTCAAGAAAATTGCCTCAGACGAAAGCGTCTATGAGGAAGAAATAGAGAGTAATTCCGATGAAACATCAATCGAATCGGAATAATGCCTGGAATACCTATTTACACAGTTCCACAGCTTAGAACTGTTATCTCTGACTTCAGAGAAAAAATAAAGAAAAGTAGAACCATAATACAACATTATGAATCTAATATTCAATTATTAGGTGAAACACCAATCCGCTGAAGGAAAATTATTAGGAATTTCATGTTAGATGTTTTGATGATGACAAGATAGGATTTTATGTTAGACCCCAAAAATGTAAGCTCATGCTTTCATAGAAATATTGTATAAGCGTTTGAAAGTCTACTTATTTTGTTAGGCTTGTAATTTTTTATCTTTATAGATTTTAGACTAAGTATTTAATACCAAGTCACTGATAGAATTCTGAGTGAGTCTATCAAGGATGAAGTTGAAGATCAGCGTCTGAAGTCAAGAGAAGATAAAGATTTGCCTCAAGCATCCAGTCAAGCGTCCAATTGACTCAAGCGTTGACTCAAGCGTCCAGCTTTCAGATTCACCTGAAGGATAAAATCCAAGTTATCAAGGACTTAAATGCAATCACCAACGGTCATTTATTTCTAACGAGAAATAAATTCAAAATGCATTAAATGCTTGATAAGTGCATTAAATGTAACAAGACAGTATGACTTATGGACAAGCCACCTTTTGACTAGACTGTCAGCTTTTCAGAGTTTAAGTCTGTTCCTGTCCAATCGGAACCAGCAGAATTTTAGGAATGTCAGAAAGGGACTATTTGACGTGCTGCGTGAAAGACACGCGCCTGATTGTGTCCAACGGATAAATCCCAAGAATCTCTATAAATAGTATCCTCGAGCAAAACCTTAGAGGTGGTACAGAGAGAGAAATTTTGCTGAAATAATTTGAGAGAAAAGCTTGCAAACTCCATAGCCAAAATTCATCAAACTTCTCAAATACATTCCAAAGACAGTCACCGATATCTCAAACATCTTCATAGAAGAACCCTACACTATTATTGAGATATCCCAAGTTGTTTGAACCTCCCAACATCAAACAAACTTGTTACAATAAACCCTCAACATCTTTCATCTGAGTGAGAAAATTTGTTGACTTCACAAGCAGTATTTTTGAGTAAGAAAAGCTTGTTAAGGAAGGTCTTTATTGGAGCTGAAGTCTGTGTGATCAAGGAGCTCGAGATCGTCTTTCCAGAAGCAGAGGATTAAAGTTGCTTGTAGCAGAAATCTGTGTGACCAAGGAGCTCAAGTCATCCATATCCATCTCTTCCTGTTTCCCTATTTTGTAGAAGTCTCTGTGTGACTCTTCGATAATCAATCTAGTGGATTGCCTCCGAGTGCAAAGGAGAAGAAGGACGTAGTTGGGATTACACCACCCAACGAATCTTGCAAATATTGTTCTTTACTTTACTTTTAGCATTCATATTGTCATATCATAAACTGATAAAGTAAAACTCAATCAAACGCTAAGCAACTAAATACACTTTCTGTGACGCTAAAGCTTTCAAAGAGAAGACTCTAAAAATTATTCTGCTGTGCTAACACTGATCAAAGAAGTGAACGCTCAAACCCATTTGGTTGTAGTATTCATGTCTTGAAATCTAAGTTAACTTTCTAAAAAAAACAGTCTTCGTTAGACGCTTCACCAAAGCTCCTAGATTTTTAAGTGAACACTTAAGTCAAGCGTTAGACACTTCAAGCGTCCAAAACCATAATTTTAATACGAATCTTTTTGAAGTCGAAAAAGACTTCAGGGTCTATTCAACCCCCCCCCCTTCCTGACCCTTTTGTATGCCACTTGGGACCAACAAAAATAATTGAGCACGAGACCAAGATTCAGATCCGGTCACAAAATATTCATACTCTAGAGACCTGGATTGAAAGTATGAATAAAAATAATCGTTTTATCTTCCAAGAACGAAACAATCCTTTCTGATGGATTACTCCAACGAAGGGGATAGGCTCCAAACATCGAATAGCCTAGCCGGTTTCTTTTCCAGGGCATCTATATCAGATAAAACCATGGAAAAGATCATGAGGCAAGAGTCAAACATTGGTAAATATGATGGGTTTAAAGTCAGCGGCGTTGGCCGAATCCTAAATCAAATAGGATTAAATCAAAGACGGCATAACATCAGATACAAAGTAAGTTCTGAGGAATTTGCAATCCCTATGGAATTAACTGGTAATGTGATGGATATGCAACTTATTTCGAAAGAAGAAATTCTGGAAGAATTAAGTAAATTAAGAGAAGAAGAAACTCTTACTATGAAATGGATCCACATCGGAACTATTGAAGTAGTAATCAAAGCTACTTTCAAAGAAGGTGTTAATTCGCTGTTACATTTGTCCATAATGGATAAAAGAATTAACAACTTAAGAGACGGTTGTCTTGGTACAATGGTAGGAAACTTATATGCAGGCAAACTTATGTTTGATATTCATCCAAAAATTGCATATAACCTAGCTGACCGAGATTTCAGCCGAATCTTAACCCTTCATCAGGATTTCAAAAGAACAGATCTAATGAAAGAAGAGAATAGACCATATTCTATTACATATAGAATTGCTTATGCACTTTCCAATACACATCATTCTGATTTGTTTATCCGGAAAGAATATATTGAGATTCCAAGAATTTTCAAAGAATTTGCTAAGGTAATGGCACCCGATCCAATTCAAATACCAAGGATTGGTGGTGTGGATATCTTAATTTGAGACCATCCAGTTGTAGATCGTTCAATGAGTTCTAGAACAGATTTTAATGGCAGGATGTCCTTTTCGAAAGAAAGGATAAGGAGTTTAAAAGGAAAAGAATTAATCGAGAATCCAACTCCTCAGGCTATTGGGGTAGATAATGTAAAAATTAAATGCACGGAAGGATGGAAAGACGTGCAAGTAATGTTTGATATTACAGAGAAAGATAATTACTTTCCTTGTGATGATCTATATCACTTGCAGAAATCTACTGTTAACAAATATGAAGGAATGCTAGAAATAGCAGGCTATGAAGTATTTGTTACAGGAATTGCAGGACGGGACCCAGGAGTGGTTATTCTGGGATTAAGTTTCCTTGAGGAACATAAACCTTGGGGAAGAAAAGGAAAAGGCATGGAATTTAACTTGGATGGACATATTATTCAAGTTGAATAAATGACTAGCCCTTTTTCTATATATGTATCTGTTGGTATGTTTTATGACCAAAATATGTCCGAATATTTTGCAGCTTATATTGATTCTGGATCAGGGATTCGTACATCAAAACCCGGGGTTTTTCCTAGTGATGCTATGGAAGCCTTACCCACTATTGCAGGAAGAGATTTCTCTAAGAGAATCCTCGTTCTCAATAAGGGAATCCGAGAAGCACATATCATAATTGGAGGAGCATTTGGCACACCTTGGTTCAAGTTAAGAATGCCACCTATATATTTTCATGATACAGGAGCAGATATTTTGCTGAGTAATAATATTATCCAAACCTTTGCAAAATATGTGCAAGATAACCACAACAATTTGTATGAAATCTGAGTTTTGCGGAGAGCAACAGCGTTTAATCGACTTATGCATATTCATTTTCGCAGCAAACGAGGTGATTTTAATCCTGATTCTAAATTAACCCATCCTAAATTGAAGGATAAATGAGGATTTGGAAAAGCTCTTTTGTCTTTTAGATTACAAGGTCTAATTGAAAGTGTGGACGAAAACTGTTATGAGAATTCAAGAGAAGAAATACAACTTCTTAAGAAGGAATTACAGAACAAATCCATGGATAACATTAACGAAGAAAGTTTGCTTTCTCTTGAAAATGTTAAGCGACTAATTCAAAGGAACTTTAGCGAGAATCCTTTGGCTTGGTGGGATAAAAACAAGATCGAAGCTACTCTGAAAATAAAAGAACAGTGCAAGTACGAGTATGTTCGATACAAGCCAATCCAGATGAATATGGAGGATAAGAAGGATATGCAAATCATTATCAAAGACCATATCGATCTTAAACTCATAAAACCTGGAGTCTCTGCTTACAGTAGCCCTGGATTTCTAGTAAAAAACCATGATGAGGTAAAAAGAGGAAAAACTAAACTAGTAATCAACTATCAAGGTATCAATAAGATACTAGAATTTGATGGTTACTACATCCCAAGCAGAGAACACTTAATTGAGTGCAATAAAGATGTTAAAGTGTTTTCAAAGTTTGATTGTAAATCTTGTTTCTATCAGATTAAGATGGAAAAGGAATCCAGAAAGTATACAGCTTTCTCTACTCCGCAAGGACAATATATCTGGAATGTACTTCCAATGGGTTTAGCCAATGCACCCCAGATATACCAAAGAAAGATGGATAATCTATTTAAAGATTATTTCGAGTTTATGTTTGTCTATATTGACGACGTCTTAATTGCATCTAAAAATATGAAAGATCATATTAAACATCTTGAAATATTTTCTAATGCATGTTTTCATGAAGGATTGGTGCTTTCAAGAAAGAAAGCAATAATTGGTGTCAATAAGATCGAATTTCTTGGAATTCTTATTGACGAAACTGGCATTGAACTCCAGGAACATATTGTGGAAAAAATACTCAATTTTTCGGATGTTCTAAGGGATAAAAAACAGCTTCAAAGTTTTCTGGGAGCTGTCAACTTTGCAGGTATCTTTATCAAAGACCTAGCAAAATACAGAAAAGATTTCCGACCTCTTTTAAAGGAAGCGGAAAGCTCAAAATGGAAGTGGGAAGAAATTCACACTCAAAGAATTCGTGAGTTGAAACAAGTTTGTAATAACTTGCCTAAATTCGCAATACCGCAGGACAAGGATGACCTGGTAGTCAACACAGACGCCAATGATTATAGATGGACAACAGTGCTCATGAAAAGAACAACTACATGGGAAGAACTTTGTCGCTATGTAGGAGGATTGTTCACTGAACAACAAGCCAGTCTTTGGCATATTAACGAGAAAGAATTCTTTGCGGTTTGGAAGGCCTTTAAAAAATGGCCCTTGTTTTTATTAGCCAAAGAATTTACATTAAAGGTTGATAATACGAACGTTAAAGCTTTTTTGAAAAATAAACTTGAATCAAAAATTGAAAAAGCACGTATTCTCAGATGGCAAGGTGAATGTCAATATTATTGTTTTAACATTATTATTGTGAAATCTCATGAAAATATTCTTGCAGATTTCCTAATAAGAGATGGAAGTGTCTGAGGCCAACTCCATCATTACGAGATACAGGCATCTTAGGGAAAAGCTTGAGGAGCTTGACAAAAAGATTGGATAGTTATCAGTTAACGCTGAGGTAGCTGGCCAGGTACAACGAGCTGATCTAGGCATTGTCCAGGAAACCCTTAAGGGAACGACGTATGCCATGACTATGTTATGGAATACATAAGAGAGTAGGACTCTACACCTGCGTTTAGAGAACGGGGCTCTATACCTGGAGCGGTGGATTCAAATACCACTTGCACAAGTCCATTCTCAAACTCTAAGGAAATGCAAAAGATTGAGTGATAGGAAGCGCAAGCTTCTACTAGTTCAAGTCAACCCACCACTTCTGGGGTTAAAGAGGGAGAGATTAATCTTAGGCCACAGACATACACTACTAAGGTTAATACTAACCCAATTAATTTACATTGGCAGGGTTATCAGCGTTCTTGGGAAAAATTAATCTCAAGAAAAGGAATAAATGCTAATAGAACTTTGGTAGAAATATTAGGGAAATATCCTAGGATTTGGATAAAGGAAGGATCGAATCCTGACGAAGTTCGCGAATGGTATGATTTTGGGGCTATAACTTCAATACATACAATGTCACCAAGTTTTCCGAAGATATCCAAACTTCCGGATTGGATTACAGGAGTCGTGTACGATTCATGGCAAAACAACCCACACCTCAAGAGGGGCGATATCCTGGAATTGAAATTCATTTCAGCATCTCCAGAAATTACAGGAAAAGGGTCTCATCCAGCATTTCATTTTATGAAATTATAGAGACCGAACATGACGACCTATAACAGAATCCAGGTCGCAACAGGAAAAGCTCCTTTGGTCAGTAATATCAATGAAGACGATATATCCACCAGAAAAGCATGGGGAATGTGGGTCTGTCTTACCGAGATGGACAAAGTCAAGTATCCATTCAAGATCTTCACAAATTCGGTGAATGGGTCATTCCTGTTAAATTCAATGATAGGGAAAAGTACAGATTTCGCAGAAAAAGTCTTTGAGCAAAAAAGGACCATACTCTGAGAAAACAAGTTACCAGCAACTGAATCTACCAGGAGGAATGCCTGCAACATGATGCATGTTGATCTCTGGCACAACCGGGAATGTTCAATTTGTGAGTTCCAAGAAAAACCCTTATTTGGTACAAAAATACGGGTAACCAAGTCGAAACCCGAATCAAAAAAAGATAAGGGGAAAAGAAAGACATTTAACCCAAAGGGTTTTTACAAATCCAAGTAAAATCATGTAAACGACAAAGGAGGCCTACATGATTAGGCGAACTACCTAAAGGGTCAGTCATGTGACTGATTAAAGGTAACAGCTGTAAAAGAAGACAGCTGTGGATAGACACGCGTGGCAGACACAAGGGTCCACGCGCATTCAAAAAGGAATCTTGACAGCAAAGCAATGACGTCAAGAAAATTATACAAGTTTGGAATCCGCCTTTGGAATCCGAAATCAAGTCTATAAGAAGGAAGTTCTAAAGCAGATGGAGATGATCCAAAATCCTCTCCAACTCTTTTATAAGAAATTTTCAGAGCAAATATTTGTAAAACTTCTTGTTTTTTAATTTACGAGTGTATGGGATTTTCCCCAATAGTAAATCCTCCCATGAGAGACTAAGAGTTTTCTCCTCCAATAGCAGAGTAGAATAATACTATGTAATTTTAATTTGTATTTCATCAATAAAAATAAAGGCTTTTGCTCGACTGGTTGTCTTAACAACAATTACTTTTATATCTGTTTATGCCTTTTACATCCAAAGGTAGGAAACGAAATTGGGTTGTGCTGTGTATCGCTGAAGGAACCAAAAACTGCTAACCATCGACTGCGGGCGTGTGGTTGGAAGAAGTCCGTAAAATCGAGTATTTGGAATACCAGGCGATAAGGCGGTCAAAAGAAGGTATGAATTTATGTAAAACTAATTTTGTTATGGAAACATGTTGGGCCTGATTGATTTTGATCTCAGGAAAAGCATTTTGAAAAAAAAAAAAAAGGACCGAAACATTTAAAATTATAAGTAAAGGGATCAAAGGTTACTTCCCTCAAGAGTTTAAGGGCCAAAATTAAATAACTATAATTCACAGGTGTCACGTGTCAAAATCTAGTGAAAGTTTGGTACCACCAAACCCGGTAGCATCGAATGAACCAATAAAATTTGGTAGAAAATAGTGAATTGGTAGTGCAGGCATACCGCATATATATGTGTACATGGTTTAATGTTGATTTACAGGATTTGGATGAAAATAAAAGTGGTCAACTCTTGCATTAAGAACCACTGACAACATGCGCAGTGCGGACGCCTGATGTTATCTGTGGTTCTATTATTAAATACCAATTCTACGAAGTCGTCTTCTATTTATTTATTTTTTTATAAGAAAGTCGTCTTCTACTTTTCTTCTTAAATTAAAATGAATAAATAAATACGAAAACGATATTTTGTATGCCGTATTCAATTTGAAGACGTCTTCAATTTGAAGAGGACATACAAAATGCTTATATTACTTTAGAAATAGGTTTAAAATTTGTACTATTTTTAGAAACTTTTATTATTTTGTTTAAAAACCTTGGGATCCTTGATACACGATTTTGAATATATCTTATTAGAAGAGAATTTTAAATAAATAATATAAAATTAAATCAAAATTAAGAAAATAATACACAAAAAATTGGAATAAGAAAATAGCACATTCCGCGCTCGGCAGCGCGGAATGTAATTTTTTTTAAAAAAAAATTTACTGCCATTCCGCGCTGCCCGAGCGCGGAATGGCAGTTTTTTTTTTTTTTAAATTTACTGCCATTCCGCGCTCTGGCAGCCCGGAATGGGTAGCGGTCAAACTGACCGTTGCCCATTCCACGTTGTCCGAGCACGGAATGGGCACATCTTATTACCCGATTCCTTTCTTCCTTCTTCCTTCTTCCTTCTTTCTTCTATCTTCAGTTCTTTCGACTTCCTACCATTTCTCTGCACATTTTCTTCCAACTTTCCAAAGAAATCCTTCCTCCAAAAATCCTCTCCAAATTTAAGAATTTAAGGTAATCTTTTACTTTCATATACTTTTTGTTTAGCTAAATTCGTTTATAAGTTATATTGTAGAATTTATGTAAATTCAAATCAAATTTGAGTTTAAATTAATTTGATTTTTAGGTTATAATTTCAAATTTATATGTATAATTTCAAATATTTAGGTGTAATTTGTATTATAATTTGTACGTCTAATTTGAATTTTTAGTTATACCTTGTATGTATGTATGATATTGAATTTAGTTTTTAGGTATGTTTTGGTTTGAACTTTGATAGAAATTTTTGGTATAATTTTGGATTAAGTATAATTTGTATGTATGTAATTTCTGATATTTAGATATACTTTGTATGTATAATTTTGAATTTTTAGTGATATTTTGAATTTTTAGTGATATTTTGTATGTATAATTTTGAATTTTTAGTGATATTTTGTATGTATAATATTGAATTTAGCATTTATGGTTTGAACTTTGATATAATTGTTAGTTTGTTATATCATGTTCAATACAATTTATGTTTCCATATTAAGTTTGAAGTATAATTTCAAATGTTTTAGGTTTACATATAGAATGTATAATTTCGAATGAGTAGTTATGACTTTTAGGTTTAATTAGTAATATAAAAGTATAATTTCATTCTTTGAACTATAGTTTGTACGTATAATTTTGAATTTAGTGTTAATTTATGGTTTGAATTTTGATACTATGTAGAAAATGCAGAGGGCGAACACAGTTAACGTTTTAATATACACGGATGGTCAAATTATTGAAGACTCAAATTCAGTGAGATATAGCACTCGTCCAAGTACTAACATGAAAGTACGTCGTATGATCACATACGCTAAATTGCTGGAGAAGTTATACACGAGAGCAGGAACTGGTCCGAATCATTTTTCATTAAAAGTAATTTTAAAATTTGAATTTGAAAAGAGAAATGTGATGAGGGATAGGACAATGGAGATCAAAGACGATCATACTTTAGCGTATTTCTTGGATCGTAATATTGTTGATGAATTCGTCAAGCTTTATATTGAGAAAGAACCAATTCAACATCAAGGTCAATACAGATTGTCGTTAACCCAAGTGACGTCATTACAACCAACTCAAGTCATGTCGTATTTTACACAGCCCACAGTTCCAGATTTAAATACGCAGACACAATCACATGTGTGGGAAAATCGTGAGTTTCAGGATTTAAACCTAAATTGATAAATTCCACAAAAATTCGAAATTACACCTAAACCACAAATTCAAAAATACATTACAAAGTTCCACAAATTTAATTCCTAAATTGATCAATTTCACAAAAATTCGCAATTACAAAACAAAATTCCACAAATTAAAACACTAAATTGATAAAATTCAACAAAAATTCGAAATTACACCAAAAGCTCAAATCCGAAATTACACAACAAATTCGAAAAATTACACAACAAAATTCTACAAATTAAAACACTAAGTTGATAAAATTCAACAAAAATTCAAAATTACAACTAAAGCCCAAATTCAAAAAATTACACAACAAAATTCCACAAATTAAAACACTAAATTGATAAAATTCAACAAAAATTCGAAATTATACCTAAAGCTCAAATTCGAAAATTACACAAAAATTCAAAAATTCGAGAGAATTTTTTGAACCCTAAATTCATCAATTACACAAAAATTCGAAAATATAATGGCTCTACATATTTTATAAAGCAATAATATATAAAATTTACCTTGTATTGTTGAGGATGATGAAAAATAAGATGAAGAAGATGATAAAGATGAAGAATATGAAGAAGAAGATGAAGGGAAGAAGATGGACAAGTGATGAAAAAATCCAAAGAGAAAGAACGCGTTGCCCGGGCGCTAACCGACTGCCATTCCGCGCTGCCCCGACGCGGAATGTCATTAAATTTTAAAAATATATATATTTTGCATTCCGTGCTCGAGTAGCGCGGAATCTAGTGCGGGGAATGTGCTATTTTCTGATACCAATTTTTTTGTGTATTATTTTTTTAATTTTGATTTAATTTTGTATTATTTATTTAAAATTCTCCTTATTAGAACTTTTATGGTGTGACATTCGATAGAGTTCAGCACTAAGGATTGGTAGATTTGGTTACATGAATGATGAATCTAACTTATAAGGCCTATATATGTAACTTATTTCTTTTGAAACTTTTCCCAATGTAAAGATTTTTGTTTGGATGGTAAACAAAATCATATTGTTTGTGTGACCATTTTTTCTGCCAAATTTTGATGCGGGTGAAAATGGATCACTTCAAGAGTGTCGTGTTTGGCTGCATATAGATGCATGAAAATATAAACTAATTTAATACTTATTACTTGTTCGTAGGGGTCGGGTTATAGCATGTATAGTAAATGTTGATAGAAACTTCTATGTCATATATCGAAGTGTGTGGTACGAACCAATCTTGATACCCCAATACCTTCTGAGAAGCTATGATGCACGAACACTCCGAAAAGTCATCTCGTATTGTATTGGACACACGGTGGACACGGACACAGCACGAACAAGATTACGGGACATGGCATGGACACGACTACGGGACGTGTCGGACATGGCAAAAGTGTGTCCAGAATTTGAAATAAATAAATAAAATTTGGACATGGCTCGGACACGGCACAGACACTTTGGGGCTGATTTTTTGCATTTTTTTATGTATTTTTAATATAAATGTGTATATATATATATGTAATTATATATAGATTAAGCTTTATAGTTTACAGAAACATTGTTATTAATAAGTTGTTATTTTGTGTAAACATAGATTGCACATATACAAATAGTGAATATATATATAGGTTGTTATTAATAAGTTGTTGAATTGTTGATTGTTGTCTAATAGGTGCTCAATTACTCATAAGTTTATAAAATATTATATTTATATATATAATATGGGCAGATGTGTCCGAGCAGTGTCCGTGCCCTAATTTTTAAGAATTAACGTGTCCCGTGTCCTTGTCGTGAAGTGTCCGTGTCTGTACATCATAGGTGAGAAGTTAAGGCTGTGTTTACAGAAGAGACAAAAGTTACTGTTTGTAAATTTTTGTCTGAAAAGTTTTCCCTAAAGTAGAGACAAATAGGGAGACTAGCTGACAATTTTTTGGACCATTTTTTTTTTTTCCAAAATGGGTTTCATTTTCAAATTTTCATTTTCATTTGAGAATGAAAATACACACTTTATACTGTTTTTAATTGAAAATATTCTCATTTTCATTCTCATTTTTACGTTCCCAATAAATTTCAATCATTTTTTTAAAATTACATTTCACATCACTCATCTCACAATTTCTTTTTATCACTTTTCTCTCTCATCTCCTTTTAATTTTTTAAACCTCTCTCTCCTTCCTTTAAATTTTTAAATCAAACACTATTCATCTAATCATTACTTTTCAATCACTTCACACATCACAATCATCAATTTCAACCATTTTTAAAAACACAACCAAACACACATACTTTTTTCACTTTCTCAAACAAAAATAAAAAAACTCATTCCCCCTATACATTTTAGAAAATAACGGTTGAAAATGAAATGAAAACACATCCAAACAAAGCCTAAGGTGTCAAGATATAAATAAAAAAAAAACGTTCATTTATGCATATTAGTATTAGTTTTTTTCATTTAATTTATATATCTGGTTTATTATGTATAAATATAACTAGTCATTTTTTAAAAATAAATCACTTAATATGACTAAAACTTCTACGTTATATGCGGTAATTTATATATGTGGTTTATTATGTATAAATATAACTAGTTATTTTTTTAAAAATAAATCACTTAATATGACTAAAACTTCTATGTTATATACTGTATACTGACTGTCGGGAAAATTTTAGCGCAGACCCGATTTGATTGCACCCAATTATATTTTACAAAGAAAATGAATTATACTTCTCATATAATTGACAAGTTATTTTATAAAATACATATGAGTTTCACCGAATTGGGAGATGCTAAAATTTCCCTTGATTGTCGTGCATCTGTACCATGTATATTTTTGGCATGTTATGTACTAAATTACTAATCAACAGAAACATCAAGGCTCTGTTTGGTATATTTTCATTTCATTTTCAATCGTCATTTTTTAAAATGTATGGGGGAATGAATTTTTTGGTTTTTGTGTGAGTAAAAGTGAAAAAAGTAGGTGTGTTTGGTTGTGTTTTTAAAAATAATTGAAATTGATGATTGTGATGTGTGAAATGATTGAAAAGTAATGATTAGAGGAAAACATTGAATTTAAAAATTTAAAGGAGAAGAGAGAGAAAAGTTTAAAAAATTGAAAGGAGATGAGAGAGAAAAGTGATAAAAAAAATTGTGAGATGAGTTATATGAAATGTAATTTTAAAGAAATGATTGAATTTTATTGGGAACATAAAAATAAAAATAAAAATAAAAATAAAAATAAAAATATTTTCAGTTAAAAATAGTATAAAGTGTGTATTTCTATTTTTAAGTAAAAATGAAAACAAAAAAAGTGATTTGAAAATACAAACAAACAGGGCCCAAGTATCCCTTTTCTCGAGGAAACTTGCATTACCATCTAATCTCTTGAAAATGATGGCAATTTTATCCCGCACTGTTTATTGATGAGATGCAATTTAGTGATCCACAATGTTGCATCTGCGCCATATATATTTTTGGCATGTTATGGGATGATACTTGACAGCTATTGGAGTTTTTTAGCTCGCTTCCGGTTCGGCCAAATCTATGTGTATTTTTTGAAATAACTTACTAATTATATGGCAAGTGTAATACACTCTCCTTGTTAAATACACTTGGGTGCGGCCAAGCTGGGTCTGGGCTAGAATTTTCCCGAATGAATATTCATCATACAAAATGTTAAAACATGATAAAAAATATATATTTCTTGATGGATTTTATACATATTTTAACACTGTGTATGATGAATATTCACCGAAAATTAAACTCTCTATGCCTACTAAGTATCACTCGGATGTTATGTACTAAATTACCAATCAACATAAACATCAAGTATCCCCTTCTCGAGGAAACTTGAATTACCACCATCTCCAAACTCTTGAAAATGATAGCAATTTTATCCCGCACTGTTTATTGATGAGATGCAGGGCAAATTTTATTTTTGATCTCGTAAGTGATTCAGAGTATACATTTAGTTTTGTGCTTTATAAAAGTCTCACATTTAGTCCTATAACCTCTTTCTAAATCCTAGTCTTCTTTTTTCTTCTATTTTCCTCCGTCGGCGATGGTTTGGTGATGCAGTCGTCTACTTCACTACTGTTTCCACCACTATCATCGGCGGGTTGGGTTGGAGCATCCTTTTTCAAGATGTACATCACATCTTCAAATCTGACGAGATGGATTTGGATCTAACGAGACAAAGACAGATCTGACGAGATGAAGACGGGTGATATATAAATATTTATATAGCATTTTAGATTTTTTGTTTAGTATTTTATTTTTTCTCTCGTAGGAGAGTTTGCTTTCTCTCTCGAATGAGAATTTCGTCTCTCCTTGAATAGGAGTTGCACAAGAATTTTCTTGTGTTCGTTTTTTAGTTCTTAAGATTTGTTATCTTCAAGAAACTTGGTAGTTGGTGTTTCAGATATTCTTACTACATCGTTTGAGTCGATATGAATTGTATTGTTCCAGGCGTTGTAAACTTTCGATTGAATGATATATAAGATCGTTTTCTTAAAAAAAAAAACATTTAGTCCTATAAGTTAGAAAAAGTCTCAATGTTGGTCTCAAAGCCAATTTTTGTATGTTGACTAACGGTCAACTCCGTTAGTCAAAATTTTGATCTACTTTTTTGGGAGATTTTGTATTTAAATGACGCGTCATATTCAGTAAAAATATCGTGATATTGAATATAATTCATGTGTGAGTGCATTTGCGAGTTAAATCTCCCCCAAAAAATCGGTCAACATGTTGACTTACGAAGTTGACTGTTAGTCAACAAACGGAAATTGGCTTTGGGACCAATATTGAGACTTTTTATAATTTATGGGACTAAATGTGAGACTTTCATAAAGTGCAGGGTAAAATGTGTACTCTGAACCACTTAGGAGACCAAAACTGAGATTAACCCATGAGATGCAATTTAGCGATCCACAATGTTACAAAATGAAGTTGAAAGTATACATTAATTGTGGTGGTATACGTATTCGACAAGATAAAAGCATGAAATGCGAAATTTAAAGATGAAAAAATGTGGATTTAAAAATTTAAAGAGAAATTAAAATATTAGAACTTTTTCCTATTCAATTTTTAATAATTCAAGTTATAGCAATATATATAGTAATCTTATTTTGACCATAAGAAACAATTAAAAGAAAAAGAACATGAAAATGGAGAAACAGTCTACAAACTTCCTCCTTTAGAGGTATAATACAATTTTGATCTTTGTATCTTAACTTTTTTTGTGTGATGAGATAGCCTCATGTCCGGGATACACGTCTTTCTGCATGTTTTCATTTATGACCAAGGCATTTATTTTATGTTCCACGTGTGTCTACCCCTCTCGGCTTTCTTTATTGTTCCTCCACGTAAAATTCCATGGTTGGGATAATTAAAATATTGACTATACACTATTTAGGCATTTCAAGTTCTTTAGGTGCTATTTTGGTTCGGTAAAGCTATATATAAAGTTGCTAGAAGCACCCAAAAAACAAGACTGGAATATATACTCAACTCACAGTCAAAATTCCGGTTCGTGTCCAAAAAATAATAAATAAACAAGTGGACAATAAAATAGCAAAACTATAAACATAAATTCGGCCCTATCTTTATGTGGTGGACCACTATATTATATATATAGACATGTAATTGGATGCTAGATCGGTTCCAATAATTTAAGTGTGTATTATGTGTCTATTTTTTTCACACAATACGCCTTAATATGGGTAAGGGAAGACATAAGAACTACTGAACTTGCTATAGTATCGATTTTTCCAATATTGAGCTTAGGATGAATAAATCCTTCCGTATTAAACACGTCAAGCCCAAAAGAGTCATTTTGAATTTTATTTCATGCCTTCAATTATTAAGCAAAACATCACTATATAAGAATCCATAACTGAAATAGCAAATAAAAGCTAAAATGATTCTCCTTCTCCTCGCAACAATCTTGCCCATTGCCATTCTATTCCTCCTCCGCAAGCAGAGAAAACTACGAAAAGGCGTCCTTCCACCGGGCCCTCCAGGTCTCCCCTTCATTGGAAACCTGCATCAATTCGATACTTCAACTCCTCATATTTATTTATGGAAACTATCAAAAAAATACGGGCCTCTCATGTCTATGAAGCTCGGTTCAGTACCCCTACTCGTGGTTTCTTCACCAAAAACCGCGAAAGAAGTACTAAAAACGCATGACTTAGCGTTTTGTAGTAGGCCAAGGGTTTCAGGTCAGGCTAAGTTATCCTACAACAGGTTGGACGTTGCGTTTGCCCCTTATAGTGAATCTTGGAGGGAATTAAGAAAGATTTGTGTTCTTCATCTCTTGAGCAACAAACAAGTACAATCATTTAGGCCTATTCGCGAAGAAGAAGTTTTTCGCATGATTAGGGATATATCCGTTAAGGCGTGTTTGGGACAAGTTATCAATTTAAGTGTGACTATGCTGTCCTTAACGAGTACCTTAATTTGTAGAGTTGCTTTTGGGAAGATATACGACGAGGGAGGACAAGAAAAACGAAGGTTCGACCAGCTTATGATTGAATCTCAGGCCATGCAAGGTGGATTCTTTGTGTCTGATTATTTACCTTCGTTTGGATGGGTGGATAAGCTGTCTGGAATGATTGATAGACTTGACAAGACTTTCAAAGACTTGGATGAATTTTATCAAGAAATCATTGATGAACAGATGGATCCAGTTAGGCCAAAATCAGTCAATCCCAATATCGTTGATCTTTTAATCCAGCTTAAAGAAGAACAATCTTGTTCAATTGATTTGACTTGGGATCATGTCAAAGCAATAGTTATGGTGAGTGATCAAATCTTCACTCTTTCATATTTACACCTTTGACAAAAAGTTCTTGTCAATACTTATTATATACTCATCTTGTTCCAAATTAATGAAAATTATGTCGAACACTGAGAGTAATGTTCATATAGTCTATTTCTGCACATCCTTGCACATTGTTGTGTATGTGAGAGAGAGAAATATAAAATACACTAGAAATATTGCAGTTGTCTTTAGTTAGTATAACTCTAACTATTTAGATAGGATTTTCTCAAAATTAAGAGTCATAATTTAACTCCACATGAAATTTTTGAGGGTTGAAAACAATAAAACTTTAATGAGATTTTTATACCATGATCCAAAATATAGGATTGAGATTTAGTTGTGTAGTCATAAATTAATCAAGACAATATTTTTGGGGAAATCAAGTGTAAGGATTGAACACTTTATTTTGGGCATTCCAGATTTACTATTAGAAAATTTCATTCATCTTGTATTTTGTAACACCAGTACTATAAGAAATATCTATTCACAATTCATATTAACTTTAAAATTAAATAAACATTTTATCCACTTGACAATATACTCTAAGCAAAATGCAGTATGATATATTATTTTGCAATAAAAGATTCAAATCGTTTTTTGAGACGCCTCAAAAAGAGAATATGAGCAATAAATTTTAAGACAGAAATAGGAGTTCTTGACATTTTATAACGATTCATTTCTACAATTCTCTTTCTTTTTCTTTTTTCTTTTTTTTTTTACTGTTTGCATTGTACAGGATATATTCATCGCTGGAACAGACACAGGTGCAGCAACAATAATATGGACCATGACAGCGCTCATAAAAAATCCAAATACAATGAAGAAACTTCAAAAAGATATCAGAGAGTCAATTGGTGAAAAGGGTGAAGTAAATGAAGATGATCTGCCTAAACTTCCTTATCTTAAAGCAGCAATTAAGGAAGCTTTAAGATTGTACCCACCAGCTCCACTCCTATTGCCTAGGGAAACACTTGAACAATGCATGATTGAGGGATACACAATTCCCCCTAAAACATTAGTATACATAAATGCGTGGGCCATAGCAAGAGATTCCGAGTACTGGGAAAACCCTAATGAGTATTTGCCCGAGAGATTCTTGAATACTAATGTTGACATCATAGGGCAAGATTTTCAAGTGATCCCTTTTGGAGCGGGGCGAAGGGGGTGCCCGGGTATCTCAATGGGGCTTTCTACGGTGGAGCTTGCCCTGGCCAATCTTCTTTACTCGTTCGATTGGGAATTACCTGCCGGGGTGAAGAAAGAAGATATTGACAGCGAGGTTTTGCCTGGAATTACTATGCATAAGAAGAATCCACTTTGTCTTGTGCCTAAGAGCTATAAATGTACTTAAATCGCCTTTATTTGAGAAAAAATAAAAACTTTAGGGGATTTATCTGTGTTTAGATCAAGCCTCGTCGTGAAAAATTTCTTTATCATGCATGATATCACCATTTAGCTTTGAGAATGAATTACTTAATATATTGTTTTATTAAGTAAACTTGACAAACAACATATATTGTTTTATATTATCAGTTATACACATAAACTTGAGAAACAACATATATTGTTTTATATTATCAGATCAGTGAGGAAAATTGATTCAGATATGTAATGATCAATATTTACGGATACCAACCGAATACTTTGAATCATAGAAATAGTATAATTTAGAATCTAGATAGCTAAGATACGGGAATAAAAAAAAAAAGGGGTGCAACCGCCGCCGGTCACCTTTGAGGCTAATCTCTAGATACTTCTTCAAGGGGAAAATTACTTATTTTTTCCTATAATTTTGCCCCATTTCACTTTTGGTCTCATCCGTTATGAGTTTATCACATTTAGTTTTATAACTTAAAAAATGTCTCATATTTAGTCTCAATTGTACTTTATATCCAAAATTTGCAGTCAAGTCCGTTAGTCCGCATTTTCAACGGTGTTTTGGGGAGATTTTGTGTGTAAATGACACACGATATTGAATAAAAACATTGTAATATTGAATATTATTCATGTGTGAGCTCATTCAAGCATGCATTCTCACTAAAAAAATTCTGTCAAAATATTGACTAACGGAGTTGACGTTAAATTTTGGACAGTAATTTCAGTTGAGACGAAATGTGAAACATTTTGAAAGTTATAGGACTAAATGTGAGAAATTCATAATAAA
The DNA here is from genome assembly GCA_019426215.1 of Buddleja alternifolia. Lineage (NCBI taxonomy): Eukaryota > Viridiplantae > Streptophyta > Magnoliopsida > Lamiales > Scrophulariaceae > Buddleja > Buddleja alternifolia. The sequence continues at coordinate 33,260,444 of CM033400.1, read as the reverse complement.
TATAACCAAAATTAAAATTGGGCAAAGTTATGGAACAAAAAATGCAATTTTCTCCTTCAAGACTTCAAAGTGGTAAGCACACGATATCTTCTATTGCAAAATGGTGTTGCATCTCATATTTCATATCATGCCTGCCCGATAAGCGTATTTAATCCACATTAAATTTATATACAAGAAAATATTTTATACACATGTCATTTATATGTGAAGTGCTAAAAAAAAAAAGCAGCGATTGCAATAAAAGATATGAACTAAGTATTAAATTTTGTACATCTACCATAGTTTGTTTACTGGTATTGAATGAAATCCTATGGTCTAAAGTAAGATTCTATTAAATATCTGTAGATGAGACAAAGAGTCCCTTATCATCAATCCTTGCCGATTATCATTGTCTACAACCAATTCGGATCCTCTATTGCAAATGATGTTGCATCTCCTATTGCATTCACTTTTATACATGACAAGTGTACAAAATTCAAATCACTTATATATTTAAGGAAAAGATTTATACAAATTGAGACGCAACACCAATTTATACAAATTTGTGTACTTATCATGCAAACATTTATCTTTTGGCAATTTAAGTACAAATTACGATGAATAATGTCAATTGGCAGAAAAATTGAATTGAATTTGAGAATTTTTTTCCTTTGTGAGAAAATTAACCTTCAATTTGGAGATTTTTGCATATGAACGGAAAATTAACTTCTATTTTGGGATCTAATTCAAATTCATCAATTTTTTTAAAAGGTATTCACTTTTTCTGAAAATTTTAATTTTACTTTTTTTATCTACGATTCTAAGTTTTTCTTTTGTTTATTATAGAAAAAAATTCTATAATTAATATATCAATAGACAATATTTAAATTATTGAATAATTTAAATTAAAAAAACTATTTTATTATATTTTAATTTTTACTAATTTCTTTTTTATTATTTTTTATTTTTCAAAAGTGTATTTACTTTATTTTCTTATTTTACTTAATGTTTCAGGGATTTTTTTTCTGTATTTTTTTTTGTAATTTATAAATTTTTTGAATTTTAACTCATTTATTTTTTGTCAATAAAAACCGCCACTAAAAAGTAATTTTATTTAAATTTTAAAATTAGTTGAAGATGTAATTTTTAACATTTCTAATGTTTAAATATTTTGAATATGTTTAATTTTTTCTTATTGTATTATAATTTTACAGAATTTTTCAAAAACAAAGTCGTTTTTTCATAGTTTTCTTATTCATTTAGTTTTTTTATATTTTCTTGAGTTTTTAACTAATTTATTTTTGTCAATGAAAAGAAAAAATGGACATTAAAAATAATTTTTAAGTTAAAGATTTAACATTTTTATATTTTCTGAGTTTTTAAATTTCTTTAATTTTTTAGATAATTTTCTTAGATTATATATGCATTTATCGAAATATGAAACTTTTTATTTTTTCAATAAAAATATTTTTCTTTCTAACTAAAAATAAGTTTGAAGTATACACTTTCAATATTTTTGACAAAAAAATTTCAATTTTATCTTAGTGACATGGGAGTTGAGGCTAATTTCGACTTTTCTCCTTATTTCCCTCCAATTGTGGGTCACGTAGGCAATTTTTCCTCCAAAGATAAAAACCCCAAATTTGTGTGTTCCGCATACATAGCGGCGGATTTTGTATTTTCCGCTGTAATTTGTACTTAAATTGCCAAAACTCAAATTTTTGTGCTCAAATTAAAAAGGTCCCTTTTTGGTATGAAAAAACGTGCACTTCTCTTTAACGTTCCAAAAATGTAATTTTTCCTTTATAAGTCCCAAGATCACCTCTTCCTAACGAGACTACTTTTCAGGACAAAATTGTGTGGCTTTGGCCAAATTGGATACTACCTAACGCAAAGGTGTTCGATGTCTGAGAAGGCAAGCATGTCACATCATTCTGGCACAATCCGTGTAAATGAGTCCATATACCCTACCCAAGTCTCTCGATGACGACGAGGGACTTGAGACACTTATAAACCCTAAGTTCCCCTCTCCTTACACTACAAAAAAAATAAGACATTAGTGATAAAATGTCATGTGGCAATGTGAAACCTGTCACTAATATAAATTTGTAATTAGGGACAAAAATTTTTGGTTGGTCATTAAAATAGGTTTTACACAGTTAATAGTGACAAGTTTGTATAAAAATTTTCAATCTTAATAATTAATGACAAGGAAGTCGTTGTCACTATTGACAATTAATGACACAACTTTGTTTTAGGTGAAAGTAATTAGCTTTATTACCCACAAACAAGATTACACACCTACAGACACAGAGCATGTTCTCTACTCTTTGTGCTCAAGATACCTACTGTTTACCAACAACAATTAAAGAAAACAACAACATAGCAGGAGTACAATAGCATTCAAGCTTGACAATGCTCCCAAATAGTCAGCATCTTTTGATGTCAATCTTCTCACTTCTTTGTCTACAAATCTTAATCTCAATTCGCTCTTAAGTTGCATGAATATGGCCTCATCTCTACTTTCCTTTTGGGTGAATATTCGTCTATTTCTCTCCTCTCAAACTCTGTAAATCACTGCTGCAAACCCAGCAACAACCATTCCTTGTTTAAATTTTCAAGCATTAAAATGACAAGTTTTTGACAATGAATATAATTATCACTCTATTTCTGATGTCACTAAGTTTTCACTAAACATGTATCATTAAACGTCGATAGTGACAACTTTTGTCACGCCCCAAATTCAGTCCCTAAAGGGCCAAAATCTGAAAGCGGGAGCCTATCAAAACAACAGTTCAATCCAAAATCTCTAAACAACTCAACAACTTCTAGTAGGTTCCCAAACCTAATACTGTCAACAAGATAAAGTAAACTTACTATCAATGTCTCAATCTGCGATTGTCACGTTTAGGATTGTCCATGTCTACACTCATGATCCTCCGAGCCAGTCCCACTGCTCAAGTCACTTCTAATTGGAAAGAAGTAGTGAAATACGTAAATAAAGGTTTAGTGAGCACCAATGTACGTGTGAAAGGTGCTTAAAATAGTTTTTAGACCCAAAAATAATAAATTAATGAGGTGAAAATAATAATAGTTTTTGTTTGTCAAAGGATCATTGGAAACACGAGTTAAAATGATATTTGCATGCATAAAACCATTTAAGCAATAAATAGACTCCAAAACTTTAGTGTATGCATGATAAAGTTTTGTTCAAGAATCATTGAAAGCATGAGTGAAAATTGAATTTTCGCTCACAAGAACAATTGAGCAATGAGTGATATGATACTTATGTTTTAAAACATGCATTTAAATAGAAGACAGTTCAATACAAGTAACATGTACAAGACACGCTTAAGAAGGAGGGGGCCATATTAGCAATACCATCGCGTCCATGACACTTTGGGTCCCGCTGCTTCTTCCTTATCACCCATGAACACGCGGCTTAAAAGCCATCACCTTATACCTCCCCACGAAGGCTCATGATGCTTGATTGTCATATCCGGAGTATGCCACACGATTTAGTACCCACTCACACTCAGAACACTCCGTCTTTGGGTGTTGGGATTTGGCCGTGGATAGCGGGAACCGTTTAAGACCGCAAGCCCATGCTTGACCGGACGAACCCTGTCCTCTCTAAGCCCGATATATGCTTGGGCCCAATATTTAACCACGTAATATACAACACGTATCACTTGAATGCAGTCATGATGTATGATCACGATACAAGAACCACATGATGGAGTAATTTCACGAAATCCATAAAACCGATGTTTATTTTGAAAGCACTTTTGCAAAAAAATGCATTTGAAACAAGTATGCAATCACGTATGTCATGAGTGATGCAATGAAGCATTTTAGCTCACAATAGAAAATCAAATCGAGCAAATAGTTTTTCAGAATTTTATTAAAACGATGTTTTTCTTGAAATCATTTTCATAAAACATACCTAAATTTTTTTTCTCGTACACTGTCTTTGAAAATATTCATGCAGTTACCATTTAGCAACATGAGATGATTAATTTAAAATGAGTCCAATATTTGGTTTTGAAAGCGTTGAAACTCATTTTCATGTGAAGTATCAAAGCATGATGCAAGTATATAGATATATATACGACGTGATAAAAATTCTTTCCAGTTTTGAAAGACATATAACTATAATTTTGAGAGGCAACTCACCTCGTCCAATGGAATACCAAGCGCAAGTCGAGAATTCGAGTGATGCTCAGCCTATCTCGTAAGTGCAATTACCTATTCCAAATAACTATACTCATCAATACGATCATAATATCAACTCATCCGATAATTGTTAATTTTCAATATGATACGCTTAATTGCAAATAATCAAAGATTAAGGTCAAGCCAACTTACCCAACACTTATCCTGCTTCAAGATGATATAAAACTTCGATACGAAAAGATTTAACCTCCATTGTTCATTTGTGCACAAGATCACACTAGATCGCTCCAATGTGCACCTCCATTGTCGCGCGTCTCCGCCATTGTCCTTGTTTCTTCCCTTTAACTTCCTAATCATCAAGTAAACTCAGTATCTATATATTCCCAAATAACTAAGCTTTCGTACAACGAAAATTCCATCTCTACAATCAGACCAGGAATAGGTTAAATCGGCTTTCATAATCAACACTCCAAATCTGCCCATTCAGGTACCTCCTGCCACCTTTCACTAAAATCAACTTTATGACCGGAACTTCTTACCAATACAAACATCTACACACACATGGCATTTTCATAATGGTCTTGAATTTACAATTTTACCATTAGAAAGGTGATTTAAGGCAAAGAGATGTGGAAGACAATTTCTGGAAATCAAAACAGCACACTAACAAGGACTTTTTGGTGGCCATTTTTGAACTATTTTCGATTCATTTTTCCGAAAACTTTGCCATAAAACATATTTACACTGGATAAGGATTCTAAAGATGGTTTTGCATGTATAATCAGGGTACATGAAAAGGGATTTTAGGGCAATTGAATATGAAACACGAATTCTGGAATTGAAAAGAGAATAGGGGCAGTGATGGTTTAAATGAAAGTTCTATAATGTTTACATAATGATTTCCAAAGAAAATTATCTGTAATGATATCTAAACTCATAGAGGTTTCCAAATATTTTCTTTCATGTATGATCAAACCAGCAGAGAGTTGTTTCTTGTCCAGAAAAATAGAACACAGTTCTGAATATTGAAAATATGGATAGCTTACCATACGGTTTGAAGCGATTCTGAAACTTTTGGTAGCCAATTCGAAAAATCCAATTCCATAGTATTATTCCTAGTCCTCTCGTGAATATTTTGAGCTAAAGAACGCCCAATTTGAACATCATTTGGTCCCTCAAATATTAAAAATGAAAACTTTGCCAGTGCTGAAATTTCTTACGGAAATTGTTTGAAATTTAGTGTTGGTTGATCACTTCTCTTGATGTAAGTCATTTGAAAGGTTTTTAAAGAGTAAAGGCTGCTAATGGATGGAAGTTAGATTTGGAATAAGATTGGAGAGTGAAGGAGTATATAAGCTCAAAGGTGGTTTTGAAGGGAGAATGAAGACTACTAGGGGTATATATAATGTCACCATGAGGGCGAGTTTGCAAATTCTTTCTCCTTCTTCTTTTCTTTCATAGCCCTTACAACATATTATATTATCTCATTACTCCCTAGCTACATATACACATGAGATAAAACTTGGCCCTTATGTAAATATTATTATTATTATTAAGAAACCTTGGGTATCACAACTTTAAAGAAACTACTTTTATCACTAAAAATTCTTATTGTGACAAAGGAAAAATTATTATCACTCATTATGTATATATAGTGACAATATTAACATTGTCACTTCAAATTTTGTCACTAACGTTATTATTTGTTGTAGTGTTAGCAAGACACCAATTACGAGGCTCCGACAAAGCAAAAAATACCTCACGTAAGATCATCCGATATCAAAGATGTCAAGTGCATACACCTCACATATAGGTTTGTTGAATTAACAAGAGTAGAACATCTAGATAAATTTGCTCAACTCAAGTCACTTATTCAAACTGATGTTGTCTATTACGTAAACATTCAATATTAAGTTTTAATATATGATGCGGTTCGAAATTTACACCAAAAAAAACGTATAAATTGAAATGCACTTTATACATTAAATTACTATGAAGCAATATGCTAAAATAGAAAAAATTGAATTTTTAGTCCTGTAACTTTGTCCGATTTCACTTTTGATCCCTTACGTTACCGGATTCTCACTTTACGTCCCATATCTTTCCAAAATAATCACTTTTGGTCCCCTGATTCTGTTTATTTTTAATGTGAAATGGCACATGAATAACCCGTGCGCAGTTAGTCAGCTAAATAAGAATAATTAGATTTGGGTATAAATGAGGGAAATCAGATTTGGGCAAAACTAGATAGGATTTTTCTCTCTTCATAAAATTGGAGCTTCAATTAGAATTCTCAAAGAAGCAATTTCGGGTGGGAAAATTCTATGTTATTGTGGCAAACTTGCGACTTTGAAGACTTCATGAGAGGATGAGCATTGTGGTACAAGGTTCCATGGATATAGCCATGTTAAAGGTAGGTGTCGTTCAGTCCTTCCATTAGGAAGACCGACCTTCAATTTGGATGATTTGGTGTAAATGACCCTTGAAATTTTCCCAAGTGTTTTTAGCATAAATCATGTACCTCTCACGAGCCAATCCCCCCCTCCCCCCAACAAAAAAAAAATCCGTAAACTCAGCTAATGACTAACGGCACAGGGCCATTCACGTGCCATTTCACGTTAAAAATAAACGGAATCAGGGATGAGACCAAAGTGATAATTTTGGAAAGATATGGGAAATAAAGTGAGAATCATGTAACTTATGGGATCAAAAGTGAAATCGGACAAAGTTACGTGGCTAAAAATGCGATTTTCCCACTAAAATATGTAACAAATACTTGAATTCACAAGATGAATAAGATATTAACTTTTTTTGAGAGAGAGAATACACAATACTTAGTAAACATTAAAATGTGAATGTAGAGAATATAATAAATGACCAAAATTCTATTTAAATGTCCTAGGGCCTATTTTTCTTCCCTTTTTTGGAGTGTTGGGGATGTTTTTTGTGTAGGGAGGGGGGGGGGGGGGGTATGGAGATCATATCCCCCCATTTTAGGGGATAGGGGTTGGATTTTGACTTGGTCCACCCTTATCCTCTCGTCAGTTGTCTTTCTTGAGTTTTTCTTTTATCCATTAGCTATCCTTTTACTCCATCTACTAGCTTGAGCTTCCACCATGTTTACGCATTGGATTCCTCTTGGAGGCTTTGATCTTGGTCTTTCCTTAAGTGTCCACTTGCTTTTCCAACGCAATTAATCGCATGCCACGGAGCCTAATTTGCACATAAGCCCATAATAAATATGAGATCTATGACCGTATCATAATTCCCCATACTCATGAGAGTTTGAAAGAAATTCGAACTCTCGAAAGTATTATTAGTGTGCAAATTGCAGGCTCCGAGCTATGATGGAGCTAACCCACGAGCTATCCCGTGAACTTATCCCTTGGCACGATTCACCTAAGAGGCGATTTTTCTTCTTGCCTTTCCTTTTTGTCTTGTGGTAAACTCTCCCTAAGGGATTAGTATATATCCTTTAAGATCTTCTATCTTTCTTTCCAAGCAGATCTTCTTCTCTCTCCTAGGCTTCTTCTAGAATTAGGAAACTTTTAAAATTCCCTAATTTGATGGGATTTAGGATATCTTTTGAAAGTCTTAGTTGGTTTCTTCGACACAGACTCTTCCTCTTCTTTCTTTGGAATATTCTTCTGAATTTTCTTAGTTTTTCTATACTTTCCTGACTTTTTGACTAATTTAATTTTCTCATTGAAAATAAAAATGGAGATTAAAAATAATTTCTAAGTTTAAGATATAATTTTTTAATATTTTCTGAGTTTCTAAATTTCTTTAATGTTTTAGAATTTTTTATAATATTTTTCTAACTATCTTTGCATTTATCGAAATATTAAAGTATTTTATTTTTTCAATGAAAATATTTTTCTGTCTAACTGAAAATAAGTTTGAAGTATACAATTTCAATATTTTTCATAAAAAACATTCAAATTTTATCTTCACATGGGAGTTGAGGGTAATTTTGACTTTTTTCCTCATTTCCCTCCAATTGGGGGTCACGTAGGCAATTTACCCTCAAAACAAGAAAATCCCCAAATTTTTTGTGTCACGTATACATTTCGGCGAATTTTGAATTTTCAGCAGTAATTTGTACATAAATTGCCAAAATTCAATTTTTTTGTACTCAAAATAAAAAAGTTCCCTTTCTGGTATGACGTGCACTCCCCTTTAGCGTTCCAAAAATGCATTTTTCCCCTTATAAGTTTAAAGCTCCCCTCTTCCTAACGAGATGACTTTTTAGGCCAAAACTGTGCGGCTTTGGCCAAATTGGATACTACCTCACGCAGACAAGTGCATGTCATATCATTTTGGTACGGTGTGTGCGAATGAGGTCATATACCCTACTCAAGTCTCTCAACAAGGGACTTGAGATGCTTATAAGTTTGAAGTTCCCTTCTTCTTACACTACAAAAAAATGAGACATAAGTGACAAAATGTCAAATGGTAATATGAAACTTGTCACTAATTATAAATTTTTAGGGACAAGAATTTTTGGTTTGTCACTGAAATATATAAGTTTTACATGGTTAATAGTGACAAGATTTGTATAGAAATTATCACTTTTGATAATTAATGACAAGAAATTTATTGTCAGTATTGAAAATTAGTGACACACCTTTAATGATTGGTGGTAGATCTGTTTCTTACACACCCATCCATGGTAAAAAAAAATGGTATGTGGTGCACTTCAATTTCTGGATGGTGCATTCCTCGTTGCTGAAATCTCCATTTTTTTTAGCTCGATCAAGTGGTGGTTTTTGAGAAGTGGGATCTTCGTGTTCTCATGTTTGAGGCGCGCATACTTCTGCAAAAGAGAGCTATTTTAATTGGGACAATTACATTCACACCCCTTCATTAATGGGGTAATTACACAAATCTCCCCTCACTAATTGATAATTACAAATACACTTCCTTATGTTAAATATTTTTTACAATTGCACTCCCTATAAACCTTACAAATAGATCCCTGAGGGGGTGTATTTGTAATTATCAATTAATGAGGGAAAGTTTGTGTAATTACCCCATTATTGAGGGTGTAAGTATAATAAATTATCCCTTTTTAATTTGGATTGTAAAATATTGAAGCTAGGGTCTGCAAATGCTATTTTATAGATGAACGGTGAAATCATCGTTTCAAGTTTTATTTAATTATACTTGTCCTAGTACTCGCAAAAAAAGATCACACCATAGGAGGTACAATCTGTTATGAATAATTATATGGATGTCCATGTATTCTCCACTACATGATATGATGGATAATCATTTCTCCTCCTCTTTATGTTATAGTGGATGATCATTGCTCTTCCGCTACTTGTAAATCCATCTTTTCCATTATGTATTCAACTTTTGAAATAATTGTACCTACTATTTTGTGCCTATAAATAGGACATGAAGTTGTATTGTTAAGACACACCAAAATCAAAGAAAGAATTCTCTTCTTAATTCTCTAGTCTCTCTACTTTAAAATATTTGTATATATTTCATAATATTTGGGGTTATTTCATAACACGTTATCAGCACGATCCGTCTCAAGGTGTTAATCATTTTGAAATTTGGCTAAAGATATACATGGGGTACTCAACATATGATGTAAAATCCATTGAGAGATTTTCATGAGTTATTATGAGTTTGTAAAGAAAATTGATGGACAAGATTTTTAAAACAAAGTAAGAAGAAAAGGTAAAAAAAAAAAAGCTGTACTTTGTGGCATTCTGCCCGAACCGCTGCCAAAAGTTCAATATTTAACCGGCCCCCCTCTCTCTCACTCTCACTCTCAAATAGAAATATGCAATAATTCTCTTGATGTTTGAAATTTGTGTAGTGGGTGTAAGACATGTATATGTGCATATATTTGATTAGTATTATTCTTTTGAATAATCCTATTTTGCGGTGTTGGATGACACAAAATTCACAAGAAAAAACGGCATTCTGAACAAAACGCAAGACTTTGTCTTGCGCTCTCGTGATTTTAGCTATCCAAGATCGTTTAAGGCCTACGTGTTTTAGAAGTTGAATGATTGTTATGTAGCGGTAGCCGGAACCGCTGCCATAGGGTCATTTTATACTTGACAGCGGTGATGATAGTGTTTCTATAATGATAGGTGACCTATGAAGCGGTCTTGAATGGTAGCGGTACCTACAGCGGTTCAAAACCGAATAGGCTTTGTCATTTCTGAGTAGTGAAAGAAAATTGATGGACTTTTTAAAACTTAAAAAAAAAAAGATATTACAAAAATAGAAATATGCAATAATTCTCTTGAAAAATATATGATATATTTGTTGAATTCTTTTGATTCATCTTGATGAAGTTGAATGATTGTTATGTTATTCAAATTTGAATAGTGTTATAATGACTAAAAACTACTTTGTGACTCTTGATTCGAGGAAAAATAGATGTTGAAATTCCTGAAAATAACTATACTTCATTCCCTGAAGTGAATGTGTTGAGCAATATATAAATTCATACATGCAAATAACTATACTCCATGTCCTGAAGTGAATGTGTTGAGCAATATATAATTATTTTAATCATGAGTCCCGTCCAACTAGTTCTGCTACATTCCCTGAAGTGAAAGTAGCAGCACATAACTATTTTAATCATTAAAGAAATCATGGACGTGGACGTGGTCGTGGATGTGATTATGGAAATCGTGGTGGTTATTCAAAGAATACATCTTTCCACCAGAAGTGGAAAAATGATGACGAGAAAAATAAAGGTGGCCAAAATAGCAAATCTGTGAAAAATTTATGCTATCGTTGTGGTGGTAAAGGTTATTGGGCACGTACCTGTCGTACGCCTAAACATCTTGTTATCCTTTACCAAGAATCGCTGAATGGGAAAGGAAAGAAAATAGAAACAAATTTTGTTTTTGAAGAAGACGATTCTGATGATGGCCATTTTGATGACACTCATTTAGATGTTGTTGATTTCTTTGATGATCCTAATAAAAAAAATTGATCACTTGATTGGAGATGGAAGTGTTAAAAAATAAATTTTTTAAGTTTTAATTCTTGTAATTCATAAATAAATATTTAAGCATGTTGTTTTCCTTTTAAGATCAATCAATGAATTTATTCATATGATTGTCCTTTCTCATATTAAACAATATTGTTTGGTATTGATTTATTTCTTTTTATGTTTCAATAAAGAATGAGTATTTACTCGATCAGCAACAACATCAATAATGAAGATATATGTCTCGCTGATAGTGCCACAACTCACACCATTCTCAAGAATAAAAAATACTTCTCTTCTTTTGTAATGCAAGAAGCCAATGTTAGTACTATATCGGGTAGGACAAAGTTAATTGAAGGCTCCGGCAGAGCTAATATATTGTTACCCGGAGGAACGCAATTTTATATTGATGAAGCATTATATTCTACCAAATCTCAAAGAAATTTACTAAGCTTCAAAGATATCCGCCGAAATGGATATCATATTGAGACAACACGTGATGGCAATATTGAGTATCTTTACATCACTAATACAATATCTGGTAACAAATGTATATTGGAAAAATTGCCTGCATTTTCCTCCGGTTTGTACTACACGCATATATCTACTATTGAAACACATGTTATCGTAAACCAGAAGTTTACAAATCAAAATAAGTTTGTTATTTGGCATGACCGGTTGGGCCATCCCGGATCAATTATGATGCGAAATATAATTGAGAATTCATGTGGTCATCCATTGAAGAGCCAGCAGATTCTTCAATCGAATGAGTTCTCATGTGCTGCTTATTCACAAGGAAAGTTGATTATTCGACCATCAACAACAAAAGTAGGAAGTGAATCTCTTACGTTTTTGGAACGTATTCAAGGTGATATTTGTGGACCAATACACCCGTCGTGTGGACCATTTAGATATTTTATGGTTTTAATTGATGCATCAACAAGGTGGTCACATGTATCTTTGCTATCGACTAGCAACCTGGCGTTTGCGAGATTGCTTGCTCAATTGATTAGACTACGAGCACATTTTTCTGATTATCCAATTAAGAAGATACGCCTTGATAATGCGGGTGAATTTACTTCCAAAACGTTCAATGACTATTGTATGTCTATTGGAATTGATGTTGAACATCCTGTAGCACATGTTCATACACAAAATAGTCTAGCAGAATCGTTTATTAAGCGTCTGCAGTTAATTGCAAGGCCTTTACTTATGAGATCAAAATTTCCTATTTCTTGTTGGGGACATGCTATTTTACATGCAGCAGCATTTATTCGCATAAGGCCAACAAGTTATCATAAGTTCTCCCCATTACACTTGGTTTTTGGTCAGGAACCAAATATTTCCCATCTAAGAATTTTTGGATGTGCGGTATATGTTCCAATTGCTCCACCACAACGCACTAAGATGGGTCCTCAAAGGAAATTGGGAATATATGTTGGATTCGAGTCTCCATCGATAATAAAGTATTTAGAGCCATTGACTGGAGATTTATTTACGGCTCGATTTGCTGATTGTCATTTTGATGAATCAGATTTTCCAACATTAGGGGGAGAAAATAAGCAGCTGGAAAAGAAAATTAGTAGGAATGAATTATCTTTATCTCATCTTGATCCTCGAACAAAACAAAGTGAACTGGAAGTTCAAAAGATAATTCACTTGCAAGGTTTAGCTAACCAACTGCCAGACGCATTTACTGACCTAAAAAAAGTGACTAAGTCACATGTACCAGCTGTTAATGCTACAGTAAGAATTGTTGTCCCTGAAGGTCAAAGTAATGAGTCTACTGCACGCCTGAAGCGTGGTAAACTTATCGGTTCCAAAGATAGTCATCCTCGAAAAAGAAAAGGAGCTAGGAATCAAGATGGTCTAATCGAGGATAAAATAACTCCAGAAGAGTCCCTAGTCATAACTAATATTTCGGTTCCAGAAGAACCTCAGGTACCTGAAAATTGTGAAAATAATGAGATCTCAATCGATTATGTTATGAACGGGAAATGATGGAATCGAAATGAAGTCAACGTTGATGATAAATTTGCATATAATGTAGCGCTAAATATGATGAATGATAATGAGGATCAAGAACCAAAGTCTGTTAATGAATGTCAACAAAGAAATGATTGGCCAAAATGGAAAGACGCAATGGGGGCAGAGTTAAACTCGCTTGAAAAACGAAAAGTTTTTGGACCTGTAGTCCGTACACCTGAAGATGTAAAGCCAGTAGGATACAAATGGGTATTTGTGCGAAAACGAAATGAGAAAAATGAAATTGTAAGATATAAGGCACGTCTTGTTGCCCAAGGGTTTCGCAACGACCTGGCATAGATTATGAGGAGACTTATTCTCCTGTGGTGGATGCAACTACTTTTCGTTATATAATAAGTCTGGCAGTGCATGAAAAACTTGATTTGCGTCTAATGGATGTTATTACAGCCTATTTGTATGGCTCGCTTGATAATGATATATATATGAAAATGCCTGAAGGATTTAATATGCCTGAAGCATATAAATCAAGTTCTCGAGAACATTATTCAATTAAATTAAGTAAGTCATTGTATGGACTGAAACAATCTGGACGAATGTGGTATAATCGTCTCAGTGAATATTTGTTGAAGGAAGGATATAAGAATGATCAAATTTGTCCTTGTATTTTCATAAAAAGATCTGGAAATGAGTTTGTTATAATTACAGTTTATGTTGACGGTTTAAATATTGTTGGAACTCCTGAAGAGATTTCAAAAACTGTTAATTGCTTGAAGAAAGAATTTGAGATGAAAGATCTTGGAAGAACAAAATTTTGCCTTGGGTTGCAAATTGAATATTTAAAGAATGGAATTTTTATGTATCAAGACGCTTATATATCAAAGGTGCTAGAGCGTTTCTACATGGATAAATCACATCTATTGAGCACCCCGATGGTCGTAAGGTCACTAGATGTGAACAAAGATCCTTTTCGACCTCGAGAAAGTGATGAAGAACTACTTGATCCTGAAGTACCATATCTAAGTGCAATTGGTGCACTAATGTATCCTGCTTGTCACACTCGACCTGATATAGCATTCGCTGTTAATCTATTAGCAAGATATAGTTCTTCTCCTACACGAAGGCATTGGAATGGGGTTAAACAGGTACTCCGCTACCTTAGAGGAACAATCGATATGGGCTTATTTTATTCAAATGTACCCAAGTCGGAATTGGTTGGATATGCAAATGCTGGATATATGTCTGATCCTCATAATGGTCGTTCAAAAACGGGCTATTTATTTACATGTGGTCGCACAGCCATTTCATGGCGATCTATGAAACAAACTATATCGGCCACATCATCTAATCATGCAGAAATCTTGGCAATTCATGAGGCAAGTCGAGAATGTGTTTGGTTAAGATCCATGATTCAACACATTCGAGGGACTTGTGGTTTATCTTCTGGAAAAATGATCCCGACGATCTTATATGAAGATAATTCCGCATGTATCACACAATTGAAAGAAGGGTACATTAAAGGAGATAGAACAAAACATATTTCACCAAAGTTCTTTTTCACTCATGATCTTCAGAAGAATGGTGATATTAATGTTCAACAAATCCGTTCCAGTGATAATCTTGCTGATTTGTTCACCAAGGCACTTCCCACAGCAACGTTTGAAAAACTGGTCTACAATATTGGAGTACGTAGACTTAAAGATCTTGACTGATATTGTCATGAGGGGGAGATAATACGCGTCGCACTCTTTTTCCCTTAACCAAGGTTTTTCCCACTGGGTTTTCCTGGTAAGGTTTTTAATGAGGCAGCATCTGATTGCGTATTGATGTGTACTCTTTTTCCTTCACTAGGTTTTTGTCCCATTGGGTTTTTCCTAGTAAGGTTTTAACGAGGCATATTCTTAAGTTATGGACATCCAAGGGGGAGTGTTATGAATAATTATATAGATGTCCATGTATCCTCCACTACATGATATGATGGATAATCATTTCTCCTCCTCTTTATGTTATAGTGGATGATCATTGCTCTTCCACTACTTGTAAATCCATCTTTTCCATTATGTATTCAACTTTTGAAATAATTGTACCTACTATTTTGTGCCTATAAATAGGACATGAAGTTGTATTGTTAAGACACACCAAAATCAAAGAAAGAATTCTCTTCTTAATTCTCTAGTCTCTCTATTTTAAAATATTTGTATATATTTCATAATATTTGGGGTTATTTCATAACACAATCCTTATTTTTTATTTTTTTTATTTTAAATTTTAGACAAAGTTGGATACCTTAGTCCAACAAACCCGAGCCGATAGATTTTAATCATGGGCCACATAGACCCTATAAGACTTTAAATAAGGAGAGAAAAGTCACAACTTGTGACAGCCTGAAACTGAACCTACGATCTCCCTCATAAAAATAGAAGCTAATATCACTAGTCTAACAAGCCTTGGTTTAAGGGCATATAATCCGTTATCAAAAGATTAGCTCTTATATTGTTCGGCCCAAAATTGATCAAGAGTTATAGTATCTCCAAACAAAAGAAATATTGCCAACAGCTGTTGGCGCAGTTGGTACGAGGCGGCCTCCGGCCCAATGAAAGTCGGGGGTTCGATTCTCGGCTGATGCTGAGATACTGTTGGTGGGCAATCTGTAATCTCACCCTTCTGAGTGTACTCCCTCTAAATGTATGGAGGTGATCTGAAGGTTTGCCCTGGCCCGGGTGGGCGGACCCGCGCCAATTCTCACCCGAACTTTGTATTACCTAAAAAATAATAATAATAATAAAAAATAAAGAAATATTGGGCAGGATAATGCTAATGCATCGATATTGTCCAACAGCAAGCAAATGGAGCCCACATGTTAGATATATCAGCTACATGGATTTCACGTCGAATATTTCTGTTTGTAATTTGTGTTTTTATTAAAAGAAAATTTGTGTTTCCATCTTGTATAATAAATATGTTGTATATAAAAATTCGCTCCGAATGTCATTCATCCATGCTTATTAATATATTTTATCAAGTGGTGCATTATGCAATATGACCGACTTTGAGTTGTTCTCTAAAAGAACCAGCTCAGGAACCTTGGGTTTCTTAACAAATTGATATAAAATAAAAAAAAATCAAAATATTATAGGTTTTAACCTTATTTAAAAAATAATACAAGACGACATACTAAATGTTGTCTTTACACTTATTTGTTATTTTTATTTAGAAAAGTTGAAGACGATTTTAAATTTTCTAGATTTTCTTTTTTTAAATTAAATTGAAGACGACTTCGGTCTTCTACTTTGTATCTTTTTTAAAAATTTAGGTAGAAGACGACTTTGTTAAAGTCGTCCTCTACTTTTTATTTCTTGGGCTTTTGGCACATTGCACCTTTTAATTACCATCTTTTGGCACAATGCACTTTTAAATTTAATTTTTGGCACTTTACACTATTAAATTGCATGTAATTTGGCATTTTGCACCCTCAAATATTTAACTCACCCATAAAAATGAGTTCATTTATTTTTGAGAGGGTAAAAACGTTAATCTTTGAATATTTTGACGGATTGCACCATTAAATTGCTACCTTTTGGCACAATACATCCTTAAACTTCATTTTTCGCACTTTGCACCCTTAAATTGTCATCTCTTTTGCGCCAATGCACCTTTATTGATATTTTTTGGCTCTTTGCTAGAACACATTCAATTTGAAAACATTTTTCTTAATTCTCTATGCTCCAATGAACAATAATTCTCTCATAATGCATCAGTAGGAAAAATTGCATTTTTCGTCTTATAACTTTTCCACATTTCAATTTTGGTCTCATTCGTTACGAATTTCTCATATTTATTCCTATAACTTTCAAAATGTCTCACATTTAATCTCGACCGAAGTTTTCATCCAAAATTTGATTGTCAACTATGTTAGTCAACCTTTTGACCGACTTTTTAGGGGAGAATTCATGCATAAATGCACCACACACATATTATATTCATTATCACGATATTTCTATTCAATATCATGTGCCACCTCATGCAAAATTCTTGAAAAAATCGGTCAAAAGGTTGACTAACGAAGTTGGCCATTAAATATTGGATGGAAACTTCATTTGAGACTAAATGTGAGACATTTTGAAAGTTATAGGACTAAATGTAAGAAATCTATAACAAATGGGATCAAAATTGAACTAGAACAAAGTTATGGGATGAAAAGTGTAACTTTCCCTGCATCCGTATTATAGTTTTTTCTTCCAAAGCTGAAATGCGTATCCATGAAAAACAAGGGTAGTGACGGAAAAGAGTGTTGAAGAAGATTTGGGAAACCCTGTCTTTTAGCCAGGGGAATAGGAGTGAGCGTTGAGTCGAGCTCGATTTGGACTCAAATTTTTTCCAGTTCGAGTCGAGCGTAAAGAGCCAAGCTTTTTTAATGAGTTGAACTCGAACCAATTATACCTTTTTGGGGGCTCGCGAACCTGTATAGAAAAATATTTACTTATTTATTTAGTAATATTAAATAAATAATAATGTATATTTAATATTTAATAACATATATATCAATACAAAATCTATATATAATAAAATACAACACTTGAAGCTATCCAAGTAAGTGCACATATGGATATTTTAATTGATCTCAATTGTAAATTACTATATATTTTAATTGAATATAAATAAATGTAGTTAAATTTAAAAATAGTCAAATTTAAAAATTCAAATAAGTTAGTTACCAACATAATTTGACTTCAAACAATTATTTGTTTTTTTATATCTATTTCTTTTGTTAATTTATCAAACATTTATTTTAAAAAAGATATTTAATAAATTTAAAGATCATACACTATACTTTTAAAAATACTCATATAAACAGATTTTTCGATGATAATCATCAAACTCGAATTAAATCTTTTAATTATTAGTTTTATGTAATTAGTGTCCTGTGCTTTTGCACGGGGTTCTAATTAGTTAACAATATATATTAATACAAAATTAAATATATATATATATATATATATATATATCAATAAGGGTGCATTGAGCAAAAAAACATGTCAATTTAAGGGTGCAAAGTACCAAAAATGCAATTATGAGGTGTATCGTGCCAAAAGTTGGCAAGCCAATATTCAGAGATTGACATTTTTCCCTCTCAAAAATGAGGAATTGTTGAGTCAGATGCGTGAGAGTGTAAAGTGCCAGGCTACATGCAATTTAATGGTGTAAAATGCCAAAAATTGAATTAAAGGTGCACTGTGCCAAAAGGTGATAATTGAAGGATGCAATATGCCAAGAACCCTTATTTAAAAAAAAATTAAATAGAAGAGGACTTTAGTTGCACCGCGTCAAGTCGTCTTCTGCCATATGGATCACAAGTTAGCTTAAATTATGGGTTTATTATTACCAAAACCGCTTTAATAGGTGTGTTGTAATAGTGTAATTTTGTAGTAGTGAATCTATTACTTTTTCTAAGGAAAATGAGAAATCAGAAATAGCACACTACAAGAAAAAAAGCTTTTTATTACGGATGTTTTTACTACGCCCAAGATGTTGTTCCAAAAGGCCGCTAATTGCTACATAAGTCCGGGCGTAACAAAAGCAAATTTAAAACTACGCAACTGTATGTTTTTATTACGTATTAATGGCGTAATAAAAAAAAATTATTTGCTACGCCGTACCACTCATCGTAAAACAAAATCCAAAATGTTGTCCCTCCAATTTTTTCAGTTGACGCCAGAAACCTCTCATTTTTTTAATAGTTTTTTTAGTTTTCATTCCAAAACAAAAGAAAACTTTTCCACTTCTCTTCCACTTTATCCCTAAAAAATGGTTCTCCTCAATTTCTGCAAAACCCACGTCTTCCTCTCCTTAGTCAAACATCCATAAACTCCAAACATCTCTCTCCATTTTCTTTCTTAAGTTTAAGTTTTAGAAATGGTCTAACATCCAAGAACTCCAAAGATTTAATCGGTGGGTATAGAAGAGGAGGCTCAAATCTCATCATATTGTAAATGGGTCTTGCAATTTCCATTTGAAATTTCATCAAAAGGTATCATTTTTAGTTCATATTTTCTCACACCCACTAGTATTGAAATCTGATTGTCACATTCTTTTTTTTTTTTTTCATATTTAATACAATTCTAAAAGTATTGGAACTTAACAATGGTATGAGTTTTCGTTACGCTTGAGTAGCCATAACAATTGGGTAAACATATACTTTAGATTTATGCTCACATTGCCGTAGCAAAAGTAGGTTTTTTGCTACCATGCATACAGCGTACCAAAAGCAGGGTATTTTTTCCACTTATTTGTTACGAATAAGGAGGCGTACTAAAATCTACATTGCGCGTAGCAAAAAGTATTTGTTACGCCAATTTTTCGTAGCAAAGTTTTTGTTACGGCTGTATTTATAACGGCGTTAAATTCGTATCAAAAACGTTTATGCTACGAATTTTCGTGTTTTGCTACGACATTTGCTTTGTAGTAAAAAACCTTTTTTCTTGTAGTGGCATCTTATCCAATTGGGCCTTAATTCTCTGAAGTTACTATTGAATTAAAAAATTCAAAAACATTTTTCAATACCTTGAGATGGATTAGATATTTTCATGTAATGATTTGCAGGGGTTATAGACTATAGAAACATATATATTCGACAAATAATAATATCTAGTTTATTGGAATAGAAACTTATGTTTTAGGTTGCCGGCTGTTGGTCTAAGATCCCGAAATTAGTCGAGCATAAAAAATCCATATAGTCTTGAGGAGGTTGGTAACCAAACCAGTTGCATGATTCTTGATGGAACAAAGTGGAATTAGCAGAGTCCTAATTATTGCAAGTCTTCAGTTTGATGATAAACTAATTAAACCAAGCACCAGTATTAGTGGCTTATTGGTTGGTTTTATATATATACTAGATGGGTTTTAATTTATTTTATCATTTTAAATCAAAGGTATTTTTGTTTGTCAATGTGTTTAGGGTGTCTATAGTAATTTAATATAGTAAAATGAGGCATTTAATAGGGTGTCTATAGTAGAGGATGCAAAATTAATTTTGTCCTTTTTATGTATCGCAGTGGGTTCCATTACTTTCCCAAAATAGAAAGGGCCCTCTAAACAATAATGTCATAAAAATATACATTAATTGCAGAGTCATTAGCCAATGAGGAAACGAAATCAATAATGCATCACAAACCAATTCAAGAAAGAAAACTCCAATCTCAACTACTTCGTATATACTATACATTATGCTACACTTGGTATCGTCATCATTTTTTATATAACTAGTTAACGGGAAGCGGGAAGTTAGCAAAATTAACCCCCAATTACATATGCTTGAGCAAATTTAGACCCCATCACAAAAGCTTTGCAAAATTAGACCCATATGGGACCATTTGTTTGAAAAGTCCAATTTACCCTTACTAAGAGGTTAAAAGATGGATAATTGCAAGCTTCCTCCTTGTTTTATCCAGAAATTGCTCAAGACCCCCTATACAATTTAAAATCTTTCGTATAGTCCCTATACTTTTAATTTATTTACCTTTAGTCCTTGAACTTTGAAAATGGTTTATTTTGGCCCCACAAAACAACAAAAACATCAAAAAATCCATGAGAGTAATTATACATATTTAAAGAAAAGGGATACCCGCTTTTATAAATCTGCATAAAAACTTTTTATTGCATTCATAATTTACATACATGTCAATTCCCGCTCATATTTTAAGTGCTTTTATTGATTGTCTTAATACTTTGGAAAACTTAGATTATACTAATACAAAATTAATATTAGAATTACGAAATCGAGAGAAAGTTGGGTTAATAATTATCTTAACATACCTCCTAGATTAAGAGATCACGAAAACTATATTAAATACCTTTTAGTCTTGAATATATTAATAGCAGCTTTTTATTAAAATAGATTCTTCTAATTATAAAAGATTAGAATATCTAGATTTAGAATATAGTTTAGCCGATAGAACCGTAATCTCGTTAGATAAACATAAATTTATTTGTAGATTTGATTCAAGTTTTAAGCACAATTTACATTTGGAAAATAAACACTTAAATAATTTAACAGATTTACTTATATCGTTAGCATCAAACTTAGAAATAAATAACGCTAAACTTTGTAAACCTTTAGAATCATTAAAAGAAACCGTTTTAATAAATAGAGAAATAATAAAGAAGGGTGAAAATAATAATTTAGATTATATTAAACAACAATCTGAGAAAACTCTAAAAATAGTTAAGAAATACAATAAGTTTTTCCGCACTAAAGACGAAATAATAGAGTTAAAATATAGTTTGGAAAGTAATAAGCTAAAACAATTAGAAATTGAAACTAAGAAAACTCTAAGCCAAGTAATAGAAAAAATAAATAAAGTTGAAGCTCAAAACTTAGAAACAAGTAAAACTCTAAAAAATATAGAACGAATAGTTAGCGGATGAATAGTATAGAAAATAGATTAGAATATAAAAGAGTCATTGAACTAGCAAATAAATATCTATATACGAAAGAAGGATTTACTACCTATCAAGGAACTAGTAATTCGGATAAATTATATCCTAAACTTTGGAATATTCAATTCGCTTTAATTCTACAAATATTCGAAAGGCTGGATAAATTAGAAAATAAGTTAGAAAAATTAAGTAATAAAATAGACACAGTATCTCAAGTGATTAAAGGAGATTTACAAGATAGTATAGAAGAAAGATTAGCAAATTTAGCACTAGACAAGTCTGAAAAACCTAAAAAAGAACCTAAAAAATATATATATTGGTAAAAAATGTTGAGATCATTTAGTGGTACTAGTAGAACTATAAGTGAATCAAGTAATAGAGAAAAAGAGAAAGGAAAAATAAGTAATATTTTCACTAAACAAATGTTTAGAGGATCAGGAAGTCAAAGCTCAGCTAGAGAAGTACAATTAGAAGAGATAATAGACGTAGAAGAAAATTTTAATTTATATAATAACAAGGGAATAGATAGGTTAAAACCTAAAACATTATACAAAGTAGGAAAAATAGATTTTAACACACATTTAATTAAGAAATTTAGAGAAAAAGAAGCAAAAGTTACAACAAATGCTGAAAATATAAGCTTAGTTAGCCCGGAATGTATAAAGCAATTAAAACAATTAAAGCAAAAGTATATACATTTAGGATTAATTATTATAGGAACAAATGGATTAACTAGAAAGGGAACCGGTGGAAAGGTTTTAGTTTTATTATTAGATAAAAGTTGGTCTGATGCTAGGAGAGCAGTATTTGCTAGTATGGAAATAGATATGACTAATAATGTAGGAATATTTTATGTAGCTCCGAATATGATAAAAAGTATTAAAGATATTAATAAAATTACTATAGGATTACAAACTAGAGGATATGAAACATATGATGGTAACAACTTAGTAGTTTCTATGGTGTTTTTAGGAAGAGTAACCAATAATAGTTTTCCTCAATATAAAATTAATATAGATGGGATAATAGATGGATTAGCCTCAGTAGGAGTAAAAATGATTAAACCTTTAAATATAGATAATAACGATTTAAATGGAGAAGAATGAGAATTAACCAAACATTTAGAAGAAAATGAGAATGTTAAGATTCCAGGAGAAAGCGTAATGTATACTAATAGTAGAGGTCAAACTTCTATTAGATTTCTTAATTACCAAAAGCAAGATCCTAAAGAAAATTTAGAAGATTTAGAAGAAGAAACTGATAATGAAACAGAAACAAGCTACATGAATATTATAGAAGAAGAAGAAGTTAGAATAACCAGTAGATTTGCAAATTGGGAAATAATATCTGACATAGAAAGCGAAGAAGATGAAGAGAATAGACAATTAGAGAGTCAGCTCAAAAATGATTATCGACCAAAAAATATGGAAGAAATATTAAGAAAATTTTTCGAGATATATAATTTAAGAGAATTAGTAGATGAAATGTATTTTGAAGCAATGAATTTAGATATCAATTTAGAATCAGCTGAAGAAGAATTTAAACAATATTATAATATTGATTCAGTCGATGATATATGTTCAGGAAAAATAGAGTTTGAAAAATTCTTTAAAAATAAAGAAAAAAGTAATAACGAAGTAACTTTTATGGCAGATAGTCAAGCAAGTACTAGTAGCAATATAGGAAAAAGAACTAAAGTAGAACCAGATTATAGTGAAGTTCCAGCTAGAAATGTAGAAATGAGTGGTAGACCAGAATGGAAAAGTCCCACATATGAATATGGATCAACCCAGCTAAATAAATATATAGGATCAAGACAACCCATAGGAAAAACCATGAGTGGAACCATATTGGTAATTGAATTAGGAAGTCCACAAATGTGGCCAGAAGAAATAAATATATGGGAACAATGTGTAGCAAGACATTGGGAAATAAATAAAAAAGCAGATATGAATATGTTTAACTTTTTAAAAACATAATTAGGACCTACAGCATTATCTATCTGGCAAAGTAAGAAGAAAAAAGATCATAATAGAATTAATGAAATAAAGGCCTTAGGAAATAATCCTTATAATTTTACTAGTTTTATTGGAACGTTAATAATAGGAATAGATCCAGGAAGAGAAAATACATTCATACAAGATACCGCACTTAAAAACCTAGAACAACTCACTATAACCGATATTAAATATATTATACCTTTTAGTCAGGATTTTACAAGGTTAATAGGAGAAGCTAATAAAGCATTTGATGAAGAATTATGTAATAGATATTTTACGAAATTACCACAAGATTTAGGAAAAAGAATACATGAAGAATGGATAAAAACCAATGGTTATCTTACAGGATTAGGTATAGGACCTAGAATACAATATACTTTCTTTAAACTTCAGGAATGGTGTAAAGAAGAATTTATTAGAGAACAAATTAGAAAGCAATCTTATGAGTTTTGTAGAAAAGCTATATACACCCCACAACAATATGGACAGAAGAATTACTTTAAGCTAAAACGCAAAATATTAAGAAAATCAAATAAACCAAAATCTAGTTTTAGACAATATAGGCAAGGAAGAAAGCCCCCTAATTATGTTAAAAAGCCATCAACAAGAAAATGCACATGTTATATTTGTGGAGATCCTAAACATTTAGCTAACAGATGTCCAAAAAGACAGTTTAATATGGAAAAGGCAGCCATAGCAGAACAATTAGATGAAGATGTAGTAAGTATAGACGGTAATGAAAGTGATAATGAAAGCATATTTAGTATAGTAAGTGAAGAAGGACCAGAAATTCCAAATATAATAGAATATACCTCTATGAATAATTCATGTGAACATAAATATATAAATGGAAAAGGAACTATGAGTGTAGTTTGTACTATTTGTAGATTATATCCTGATATGCATTTAAGATATCAGTGCAATATATGTTTTGATGAAATTTGTTTTATTTGTGCTAAAGACGCATATAATATAGAAACAGATGCATTGCCTAAACCTAGTAAAAAATTAGAATCTATAGAAGTTCTAAGCCATAAAATAGAGAATTTAGATTTAAGAATACAATTAATAGAATTAAAATTTAAAAATAATGAAAACATAAGTAGTAATCAAAATAAAGGAAAAGGTGTAGTTATAGAAGAACTTGATGAAATTAACCAACAATTAGAAGAAACTCATTTACAAAATACAGCGTATGAACCTCAACTATAAGTACCCTATACTAGTAGTCTAATACTTTTAGATTGTCGAATATGGTGTAATCAAGAAAACTATATTGAAACTAAAGCCATTTTAGATACAGGAAGTACAAAAAGCATGCTTAGCGCTAGTCTTGTGCCAAAAGAATTTGTAACACAATTAAGTTATACTGTTACTAGTAGAACTGCAGAAAATGGATTAATGAGAATAACAAAAGAGTTGATTAACATAGGAATACAATTTAAAGATTTTTCAGGAAATTATAGTAGCAAATATACATTAGGACAAGTACTTATAGAACCAGATAACATAAATAGCCAAGAATTCCTTTTAGGGTTAAACTTCATTTGTGCATTAAATGGCAGTATATTAATAGGCAAAAATTATATTACTATTAGCAAACATAATTATACTTTTCCAACTAATAGATACATTAAACAATCAGAGTTGATTGCGAAGCATGGTGGATATGGTAATAATGATCTAGATTTTTTCAAAGAATTAGAACAAAATAATATAGAATCTGAAACTATAGATATCCTATTAGATGAAGAAATTAGAGATATAGGAAAGGGATTAGAAGTTTTAAACCTAGAAAATAAATTTTTTTTGCATAAATTAGAAATGTTAGGATTTATAGCAGATGATTTAGCTAAAATCAAAGTAAATTATACTTTTAAACTAAACATATTAAACCCAGATATAGTGATAAGAGCAGTTTATCTTGTTATTAGAGGAGAGCCAGTTGGAATCTT
The DNA here is from genome assembly GCA_019426215.1 of Buddleja alternifolia. Lineage (NCBI taxonomy): Eukaryota > Viridiplantae > Streptophyta > Magnoliopsida > Lamiales > Scrophulariaceae > Buddleja > Buddleja alternifolia. The sequence goes on along the minus strand of CM033400.1, from coordinate 33,234,948 downwards.
TGAAGATTATCAAAAGGCACTAGAAAGCATTCAAAAAGTTTCAAATGGTTATATGGTACCCTTTAAGCAATTCTACGAAGCAATAGCAGCAGCAAGGAGATTACTAGGCCCAAATTTTTATATTCAGCCCAATGCTGAAAATGCAAAACCTAAGTCTTTATCATCAGAAAAGCAGCCTATAAGCCCAGACGTTGATCAACTAGAAGAAGATCTTGACATCGTAACAAAGAAATTCTCCAACTTAAACAAATTATACCAAGACCTTTTTACTCAACATGAAAACCTTCAAGAATATGTGTTAAAGCTAAACCAAAAAGAAGTACTAAAGGAATTACAACAAAAGTCCTTCCAATACCTATCAGTTAGAACTTTTCATTACCCTACCCAAACAATTTCATCCCTACCTGAAGGAATACAGAATATAATTTGGCAAAAAGCAGAAGAAAATTTCTATAGAAAAATATTAAAGGTAGCTCAATTAATTGTAACCGCTAAAATAGAAGGAATACTGCCTTCAACTACTCTTTTACAATGGAAAGGAGAGCCAATCAGACACCAAGGAACCCTAAAATTTTATACTGCAAAGTATATTTCATGGCCAAATATTCAGATAGATACGTCAACTTTTCAAGAAAGATGGATTGAAGACAGTTTCATCACTATCGCACAGCTTCTAGACTTTGGTTTTGTATCAAGACTATATGTTACTGATTCAGATCAAGTTAAAAAATTAGGAAGACATCTAACAGACGCAGTAAGCCTCCAACTTAGTAGAGGAATAGATATTCTACGAATTGAAGTCACAGCCATACCACCAATTTGGGTAAAGTCAAACGTTCAAATGGGACATACATTTTATTGGATACATGAATCGTTTGAAAAAAGGGCGGCACCACCATCGGTAGCATTCCGGTTATTACACGAAGCAATAAATCCCATTTCAGACATGGCAAAGATGAAACTAGTTGTTGAAACCAGATTCAAGTACAAAATTTCAACTTTTGTTTCAATAACGTCATCATAGTATTTTCATCCCAGCTAGTGATCGAGTTTATTATCGAATATGGTTTCAAGGAAATAAAGCATTAACAAGTGTAGAATGTCCTCCAGCATATGCACCAGACTTTGGAGCATCAAGTTCAGGAATAGGAAGTCCATAAACCAGCAAAAGAGTTGAAGACTTATCAGCAATAATTCAGCAAGAAGCAATAATTTTCAGCAGCACCAATAATGCAACTATAAGACAAGAGCAGTAAATCAGGGGACAGCTATTGCAGACAGCATGCAAAGTTTCAGCAAACTTTAACTATTTACTTTAATGTATTTTGGCCACATGTGGCATTATTAGTGGTTACTGTTAATATAATAAGGGCAGCAATGTAGCTTTACCAGCTACCTGCTCGGATTTCAAATTTTTAGTTTGGTTTGTTGTAATGTTTTTCAATTCCGAGGCCTATAAAAGGACCTCATCCATCAGTTGTAAAAATTGCCCCTTGAATACTCTCCAACCCATACTTCTTGGTTGCTAGAGAGTCCCTCACCTTTCTTGTAATAAAATATTTTTTTTGTGTGCAATAATATCTTGTAAGTTTTTATATGCTTTATAATGCATAGTGAGTAAACTACCCCTAGGGACGAGATTTCCCTACTATTTAAAAATGTTATAATTCTCTCATGTTCAGAAAATACAAAAATATTAAAAAACCGAAAATACAAAAACATTAAAAATGCTAAAAATGATGATGAACAGTAGTAACATTCTACTTTTTCATCTTCTCAAGAATATATTTCCGCTGTACAAATTATTGTTTTCAATAATCTCTGATACTACTTTGGGAAGATTTTGTTTACCGTCTCGGTGTTACTGGTCGGGAGACAAAATGTGCAGAATAATTCCCCCCAGTGTGCAAGCAAAATGGTATCAGAGCTTGAGTATTCTGAGTATGCTCTGTGGTCGCAGTTTAATCTGATCTTCCACATCAGAAAGGTTTTCTCGAGCTATTTATCAAAATAAGGATACTGAGTTTTAAAATTTTGAAATGAATTAAGTTTATATTTTTAATTTCAAAAGAGTAAGATAGGTACTTCATTTATTTCCAACATAAGTCTTCGTTGATGAAGCAATCGGATTCTCGAAGCAACCCTCTTACTTGAGAATGATAAAATGTGAGTCTTAATTCATAATCTAAAAAGTGAACAGTAATCTTTTTATTTTCTGTAATTATTTTGTTAATAAATCTTAATTTATGTAATTATTTTAATTAATAACATTTTTCATATATTAGGAACTAAATAAACCAAATTTAAATATTAAAGGATCAAAGGAACTATTCTTAAGAATAAGGGACTTGATTTGTAAATCCTTAAAGATGCAACAGTATAAAGGGGTGACAAATGTGTTACTATTCAGGGATAATTTGGACTTTACCCATTGAATTAGCCACAAAAAATAAAGAGAAAAGAAAATCAGACATAAGAGGTCTAAAATTGCAACACTCCTGCAAATGAGGTCTAGTTTTCCAGACGTCCCACGGGAAGCTCATAATGTAAATTTCAAATATGGGATGTCACTATTATTTATAAATCAAATGAAATTGGAAGACTTGTTCAACTTTAATAACCTTAGAGTTACCAGACATTAAAAATAAATGACAGACTTTGTTATACTACTTCCATGTTCAATTACACTTTAGGTCCTGGTCAAGCTGATTGTTTAATTTATAAATTATTTCAAATTAACAAAATCGTTACTTGTCAATGTTGTCACAAATAATATTTCATTATAAGACATTCAAAAGATTATATCACCACAATTCCAATAGAATTTTCCAGTCGACTCGAAGGGTTGAAGCACGAGCGCAATCTATAGAATATACAATATAACATGAAAATGAAGCTATCAAAAAGCTTTGTACTAACACTTAGATCATATTGAACACGGACATAAATTGTCAAATCAATGACATTAAAAGATGTTACCTACAAAAATGATCTTGTTTTAGCTATTAATAGAACATGAATAACAGTCCTAATCTCAATTCTCATTTGATTAGAGAGTTTCAAGCAAAATCTTGGACTATTCCATAGGAACTTAATAATATATGAGATAAGGCGTACACAACTCATAAGGCTTCCATCTAGAAAGGTCACTATTGACTTTATTAGTTATAGTCACAACGGTACAGACTTTCAGCGGCCCATTTAAAGTAATGGTCTGATCCGAAAGCATCAAAAATGTTTGATGTCATGCAGCATGAAACGTATTACAAGAACCCTAAAATTAAGATGTGATTCAGTCAACAAATGTATGATCTCCATGGCATGTGCCGTAGGCCTCTTCCCGTTATTTCTCCCGTGCATCATATCTTTGGGAATCCTTACAACGTTTTTCTGTCAAGCCTGCCAACAAGAGGTTTATATGTTACTATTGTATCACAAAGACAATTTTTTATCAATAGAATATATTATTACATGACGAGATTTTTTTTATAAATAGAACACATGAAACGAATTATAGGAACTTAATTATTTAATGTAGTAGTGAAACTCCAAGAGGAGAAGCCAATTTCTAAATAGATGAGTACTTCATTTTTCAGAGAGATAATAACAAACAATAATGTTGTGTGCCATCTATTTTCTTCACTAATACATAATAACTTCATCTGTTGTACTCCATTTACTTACAAATGTGTTAAATCCTTGAGGTTGTCACCAGTTGGACATTTGAAAGAACAAATTCTGACAGTGAAAGCCCAAGTCTGAATCAACTGATAAATCCAAGTATTGTGAAACTAAAAACTATGCAAAAGTGAGAAATCAAAAGATAAGGTCGTCCAAACATTCACTTCTTTCAGCCATACACCAATAGAGGCAAACAATTTTTCAAACCAAAAGTTCAACTCATGGTAGCATATCTAGTTTATAGAAATGTAAAACTTCGTTCCAGGGGAAATTGCAATTTTAGTCCCACAATATAACTGTGTGTGCATTATTAGTCCCAAACTTTACTAATCAATCACTTTTAGTCCCATAGTTTATAAGATTTTTGCACTTTTAGTCCAGTCTCTAGCCAAATGATCTGCGCTTTCCAAAATGGTATCAGAGCCTAGGTTTTATTGATGAAATATTTAAATTGGTTACATAAAGTTGTTTTATCCCTAACGGAGGAAGTTAAACAAGAATGAATCCGAACAATAGTTCGATTTATGAAGAAAACAAGGAATATTTTCAGATTCTGGAAAAACAAAGGGATAAGTGGTTAGATATCCTAATCCGAAAGGCATTAAGGACTGGAACTACAATCCAACAAGAGATAGCCAAAGGAAAAAAAAATACATATGGCAGAATTAGATCTACAAGGGGAGCTAAGATACTATCAAAGGAGGTTAGCTCTTCAGGACAAGTTTATTGGCAATCTTGCAAGCAATGTTCAACTCACAGAGATCCAAGGCAAATGGCCAGGGAAACCAAATACAGGTAAATATTTTCTTCATATGACATTATGAATTGGAAAGAAATTGAATCGGATACCTCTAAGCTCTCTAAAGACCTTCGAGAAATCCAAAAGACAGTTCAAGATTACGGACATAGGCTAGAAAATCTACCTATGAAAATCAAATACTTGAACCAGAAACTTGAGGAAATCCTCAAGATTCATCCAGATCTGAATAAATCTATGACAGATCTAAAGGCCATAATCCTAGATCTGAAAAAAAAGATAAGGTATTACCTGTACATTCAAATCAAAAAAAGATCGAATCGGTGACGCCCTTGGAAGAGTACCTCTTCTACATCAGAAGGGAAATGGCTAAGGAAGTTCCGAAGCCTAAGACTCAGGAAGAACTACTTATTGATATACTTAGAAAAATAAACTAAATGAATATATCAAGAGTAGATCCTTCTGATTTTCAAGAGCTAGCTGAATCTTTCTCTCAACTAGCCTTTGTGGATTTGGTTAATGTTAAAGCCAATGAAACAAATCCTCTGGCCTCAACAATGCCAAGAGAAAGTTCCGCGTCAAAAAATCCTCTATAGGATGAACCGATGCTTGAAAGTGGAGAGTGGCATATAAATGCAACCCCTTCCGTATTGGGAGAAGCGTTTAGAGTAAATCATGATAGAAATCCAAATAGGGTGCCAGAAAATATACCTTGGACAAGGACTATGTCAAAACCCTTGCACCCATATGGTACTATCTTAAATATGGATATTATGGACTTCAGAAACACCGAAAAATTAATTGATGAATGAGTAGCCGCTATGAAATTAGCTGCCACTACACTGGATCTCGAAAAATAAAACTTCATTAGACTAGTGGAGTTAAGCTTAGAAGGATCTGTAAAGGTGTGTTGGGAATGCACCTTAGAAACATCTAAGCAAGAAGTCCTAGACGGGGAATCTAAAAGTACAATTGCTGATAGATTCGGAAGGTTAATAAAATTACATTTATTGGAGATGGATACTTCGGTGAAAATAATACAGAAAAAATTAGAGAGTACTCACAGGCACTCTATGGTATTGAATGTAGAAATATTTGTGCAATAGATGAATACAACTATTGATTTCGGAAATATTTTTTCCATGCGGATGTTAGTGCAGAAATTGCTACACCAATGTTCTTTGCAAAAATTTGCAGTCCTTGGAGGGAAATGTTAATTCATTCCTACAAGATCCCGGAAGGGCAATTTGATACGGTCGCTAGACGAATGTCAATTATAAAAGACAAACTGAAAGACTAGTGTCAACAAGCCGCTATCCAAAAGAATATAAAAAGACTAACAGGAAAAATTAAGAAAACTCCTCTTTGTTGTGATAATAATGATTTTCCAACAATAATCGGAGAATCGATTAAGCAAAGGAAGAAGAAAAAATAGTTTATAAGCTCTGGCACCAATCAGAGTCATAAAAAATGATCTTATTTAAGGCGTAAGTCTTGGTGGTCTAAATCTAAAGCCCGATCTTATAAATCTGGCCAGAGACCCAGACCGACTAGGGTGTCTTCCCAAGGATCTCGTAGATCCGACGGGAAAACCCCCACAAGACGAACTTTCAAACGGGCGCACACCCAAACAAATGAAAGTTTCAAAGATTGTAACTGCTGGACATGTGGAGCTCGTGGCCACATTTCACCAGACTATCCGCAAAAAAGTGGCGAAGTAAAACAATTTGAAGCCATTGCAAACATACTGGATGCAGTTTTCTATGGAGATTTGGTACCAATTTACCAATTTGAAAGTATACCCTCAGATGAAAGTGTCTATGAGGAAGAAATAGAAAGTGATTCTGATGGAACTTCAACCGAATCAGAATAACTTCAACGAGGGAGATAGGATCGAAACCTCGAATAGCCTATCAGGATTCTTTTCAAGGTCATCTATATCAGATAAAACCATGGAAAGAATAATGAGGCAAAACTCTAACCTTGGACCATATGATGGATTCAGAATTAGTGGAATTAACTGAATCTTAAATCAAATAGGATTAAATCAAAGGCGGCATAACATCCTATACAAGGTAAGTTCATGGAAGTTTGCAAGCCCTATGGAATTAACTGGTAATGTGATGGATATGTAACTTATTCCAAAAGAAGAAATTCTAGAGGAATTAAATAGGCTTAAGGAGGAAGTAGCTATTACTATGAAATGGATCCATATAGAAACTATTGAAGTAGTAATCAAAACCACTTTCAAAGAAGTTGTTAATTCTCCATTACATTTATCTATAATGGATAAGCGAATTAATAACTTAAGAGAAGGTTGTCTTGGTACCATGGTCGAAAACTTATATGCAGGCAACCTTATGTTTAACATTCATCCAAGAATTGCATATAACCTAGCTAACCAAGATTTCAGCCGAGTCTTAACCCTTCATCAAGATTTCAATAGAAATGATCTTATGAAAGAAAGGAATAGACCATATTCTATAACATATAGAATCGCTTATGCACTTTCTAATACACATCATTCTGATTTGTTTATTCGGAAAGAGTATATTGAAATTCCAAAAAAATTCAAGGAATTTGCTAAGGTAATGATGTCAGATCCTATTCAAATACCGAGGATTGGTGGTGTTAATATCTTAATTCGTGATCATCCAGTTCTAGATTGCTCAATGAGTTCTAGAACAGATTTTAATAACAGGAGGTCCTTTTTGGAAGAAAGGATTAGAATTTTAAAGGGTAAAGAATTATTCGAAGACTTAACTCCTCAAGCTATTAGGATAAATAATGTAAAAATTAGATGCCTTAAAGGATGGAAAGAAGTGCAAGTTATATCTGATATTACAGAGAAAAATATTTATTTTCCCTATGATGATCTATACTACTTGCAGCAACCTGCAGTGGGCATATACGAAGGTATGCTAGAAATAACAGGACATGAAGTATTTGTGTCAAGAATTGCAGGTCGGGACCCAGGGACTGTTACCTTGGGATTAAGCTTCTTTGAGGAACATAAACCTTGGGGAGAAAAGGCAAAGGGATGGAATTTAGCCTGGATGGGCATGTTACTTAGGTTGAATAAATGACTAGCCCCTTTTCAATATACATATATGTTGGTATGTTATATAATCAATATAAGTCAGAATATTTTGCAGCTTATATTGATTCAGGATCAGGGATTTGTACAGCAAAACCTGGGGTTTTTCCAAGCGATGCTATGGAATCCTTACCTATTATTGTAGGAAGGGATTTTTCTTAGAAAAATTTCCTTCTCAATAAAGGACTACGAGAAGCAAATATCATGATAGGAGGATCCGGTGGTACCCCTTGGTACAAGGTAAAACTTCCACCTGTTTATTTTCATGATACCGGAACAGATATTTTGTTAGGTAATAATTTTATTTAGACATTCGCAAAATATGTGCAAGATAACCACAAGAACTTGTTAATATTTACTACAAATTGTGGCCATAATATACAGGTTATGCGATTAAAAAGGCATTTAATCAAATAATGCCTCTTAATTTTTGCAGCAAACGTGGTGATTTTATGGTTGACTCCAAATTAACCCATCCTAAAATGAAGGATAAACGGAAATTTGGAAAAACTCTTTTGTCTTTCAGGCTATATGGTCTAATTGATAGCCTTAACGCACACCGTTATGAAGATTTTAGAGAAGAAATAAAACTTCTTAAGAATGAGTTACATAATAGGTCCATGGTTAACATTGACGAAGAAAGTATGCTTTCTCTTGAACATGTTAAGCGACTAATTCAAAGGAACTTTAATGAGAATCCTTTGGCTTGGTGGGACAAAAACAAGATCGAAGCTACTCTGAAAGTAAAAGAATAATGGAAGTATGAGTATGTTCGATACAAGCCAATCCAGATGAATATGGAGGATAAGAAGGATATGCAAACAATCATAAAAGAGCATATCGATCTTAAGCTCATTGAACCTGGAATCTCTGCTTATAGTAGCCCTGATTTTCTGGTAAGAAGCCATGGCGAATGAAAAATAGGAAAAGCAAGACTAGTAATCAATTACCAAGGTATCAATAAGATACTGGAGTTTGATGGTTACTACATCCCAAGTAGAGAACACTTAATTGAGTGCATTAAAGATGCTAAAGTGTTTTCAAAATTTGATTGTAAATCTGGTTTCTATCAGATTAAGATGTAAACAGAGTCTAGAAAATATACGACATTTCTACTCCATAAGGTCAATATATCTGGAATGTACTCCCAATGGGATTAGCAAATGCACCTCAGATATATCAAAGAAAAATGGAGAATCTATTTAAAGATTATTTCGAGTTTATGTTTGTCTATATTGACGACGTCTTAATTGCATCTAGAAATATGAAAGAGCATATTAAACATCTTGAAATATTTTCTAATGCATGTTTTAATGAAGGATTGGTGTTTTCAGAAAAGAAAGCAATAATTGGAGTTAATAAGATTGAATTTCTTGGTATTCTAATTGACGAAATAGGTATTGAACTCCAAGAACATATTGTGGAAAAAATACGCAATTTTCCTGATGTTCTGAAAGATAAAAAACAGCTTCAAAGCTTTTTGGGAGTTGTTAACTTTGCAGGAATCTTCATTAAAGACCTGGCAAGATACAGGAAAGATTTCCTACATCTCTTAAAAGAGACGGAAAACACAAAATGGAAATGGGAAGAAATTCACACTCAGAGAATTCGTGAGTTGAAATAAGTTTGCGATAACTTGCCTAAACTCGCAATACTACAAGATAAGGATGACTTGGTAGTCTACAAAGACGCCAATGATTATAGGTGGGCAGCAGTGCTCATGAAAAAGACAACTATAGGGGAAGAACTATGCAGATATGCAGGGGGTTGTCCACTGAACAACAAGCCAGTCTTTGACATATAAATGAGAAAGAATTATTTGCTATTTGGAAGGCCTTTAAAAAATGGTCATTGTTTTTATTAGCCAAAGAATTTACATTAAAAGTTGATAATACAAATATTAAAGCCTTTTTAAAAAATAAACTTAAATTAAAAATTGAGAAGGCACGTATTATCAGATGGCAAGCTGAATGACAATATTAGTGTTTTGACATTATTATTGTGAAGTCTCATGAAAATGTTCTTGCAGATTTCTTGACGAGAGATGGAAACGTCTGAGGCTAATTCCATCATCAAAAGATATAGGCATCTCAGAGAAAATCTTGAGGAGCTTAATGTGCAATTTGGAAAGCTCTCAGCAAATGCTAAAGTAGCTGGACAAGTTCAACGAGTTGATCTGGACACAGTTCGGGAAACAATCAAGGGAGCTACGTATGCCAGGACTATGTTATGGACTACACTACAAGAACCAATTTGAAAGGCATCATCCTCAGTGATGACTCGCGAATTACGAGAGCAGGACTCAAAACCTACGTTTAGAGAACGGGGCTCTATACCCGGAGCGGTGGATTCAAATACCACTTGCACAAATCCATTTTTAGACTCTGAGAAAAGGGAAACAATTGAACAATCAGAAGGGCAATCTCCTGTTACTTCAAGTCAACCCACCACCTCTGGGGTTAAAAAGGGAGAGATTAACCTTAGGCCACAAACAGACACTTCTAAGGTTAATACTAACCTAATTAATTTACATTGGCAGGATTATCAGCATTCTTGGGAAAAATTAATCTCAGGACAAGGAATAAATCCTAATAAGTCCTTGGTAGATATATCAAAGAAATATCCTGGGATTTGGATGCTTGAAGGGTTAAAACCAGAAAAAGTCCAAGAGTGGTATGATTTTGGGGCATTAGCTTCAATCCATACTATGTCACCAGATTTTTCGGAGATATCTAAACTTCCGGATTGGATTTCCAGTGCCGTGTACGATTCATGGCAAAACAACCAACACCTCAAAAGGGGTGATATTCTGGAGTTGAAGTTTATTTCGGAAGCACCAGAAATTGCAGAAAAAGGGTCTCATCTAGTTTTTCATTTTAACCAGATATGGCAGCCTACAGCTGAGTAAAGGTTGCAACAAGTGAAACTCCGTTGGTTAGTTCTATCAACGAAGATGATATTTCCACCAGAAGAGCATGGGGAATGTGGGTCTGTCTTACAGAGATGGACAAAGTCAAGTATCAATTCAAAATCTTTTCAAATTCAGCAAATGGATCATTCCTGTTAAATTCCATGAGAGGAAAAAGTACTGAATTCGCAGAAAAACTCTTTGAACAAAAGAGGACGCTGATCTGGAAAAACAAGTTACCAGCAGCTGAAGCTACCAGGAAGAAGGCCTGCAACATGATGCATGTTGATCAATGGCACAATCGGTAGTGTTCAAGTTGTGAGTTCCAAGAAAAACCTTTATTTGGAACAAAAAATACGGGTTACCAAGATAAGACCCGAATCCGACAAGGAAAAAGGAAAAAAAGAAGTTATATCCTCGGGGTTTTCACAAACCAGGAAAAAATCATGTAAAAGAAAAAGGCCTGAATAGTCAGGAACAATAATTGAGGAATCAATCATGTGATTAATTAAAGAAAATAGCTGTAAAAAATGAGGAGCGTGGCAGACAAAGTGGCAAACACAGGGACTCACGCGCATTATTAAAGTTAGACGTAAGCAATGACGTCTAAAACTTAAGGAGGTTTTGGAATCCAACTTTGAAATTCGAAACCCAGGCCTATAAGAAGGAAGTTCAGAAGCAGATGGAGGACATCAGAAAACTTCTCCAACTCTTTTTCATATACAAATATTCATACGAAAATTTGTAATCTTTCTTTTGTTATAGTTTTCATAAACGAGTGTATGTAGATTTCCTCAATAGTAGTCCTCTCATGAGAGGCTAAAGGTTTTCTCCTCCAATAGCGGAATAGAATAATATTATGTAATTTTAAATTGTATTTCATCAATAAAAGAAAAGGCTTTGTCCAACCTGTTTTCAATTATACTTATATTTTTTATATTTTTTACACCCTAAGGTAGGAAACGAATTAGGGTTGTACTGTGTATCGTTGAAGAAGCCAAGGGCCTACGAACCACCGGCTGCAGTAGTGTGGTTGGAATAAGTCCATAAAACCGAGTACTTGGAATACCCGACCATAAGGCGGTCAAAAGAAGGTATAAATAATGCAAGGTTAATTTTATTTCGGAAGCATGTTGGGACTGATTTATTTCAAAAAATGAGAATTTGGTTGAAAGGACCAACAATGCACTAAAAATGAGAACTGTAGGACCAAATGTGCAAGTCAAGTAAACTAAAGGACCAACAGTGCTCACCTACATTGATTATGGGACTGAAAGTGCAATTTTGCCGATAATAATTTAAGGTCGAAAGATAAACTAAGTTACTCGAGATCGTCCGTTAAAAGTTCATTTGAGCTCTATTCGTTAACATATCAAATCAAGCTTGAACAATCTTTCGAATGTTCAATACTGAGCTCGATTAGATTAGTAAAAAATGATCATATGCTAAAAAAATTGAGCTAGTTGAGCTCAACTCATATTCGACTCGATTAAAATTCGTTTGAGCTCGACTCGATTAAATAAACCAAACTCAAACACAAATTATGAAACTTGATCGAATAACTACTTATTCGCCTCGACTCGAATCATTTGTTGCCCTAGATAGTATTACTAATAGTAGATATATAAAGTGGATATATTTGTGTATTTATTTATTAACATAATCAGGTGATTGAAATATATATGAAAGTAACATATAATAAAGAATATGCCTAGATATGCATTGATACTTCAAAATATAACCAGTGAAAGAAAACTTTGTTATAAATAAGTGAAAATTAGTTTTCACTTATTTATATGAATTCTGATTTCATCGATTTTAATTAGGTTTGAAAGAGAATCAAACCACTTAATAGTTGACTCGAGATCAATCGCTAAAAGCTCGTGTGAGCTCGATTTGTTAGCATATAAATCGAAGTTTGAGCATTTTTTTGTGTTCGATAAGTTTTGAAACTTGGCTCGAACTCTGATCGATTAGTAACAAATTATAAAATATGTTCAAAAAGATCAAGCTACTCAAGCTCGACTCGATTAACAATTAAACCAAACTTAAATACAACTTTTGAAGTTCGATAATAATTTAAACAAACTTGAATAATGACTTGATCGATTTGACTCGACTCGTTTACTGCCCTAATTTTAATGCAAGAAATTTGTGTGATAGAAACTGGTTTCTTGATAAAAAAGCAAATAAATTCCAAAGCTTAAGTAGATCATAGAGACAGAGCACTTCAAATAAAAAATATTAATACAAATAAATTGAACATTCTATACAACAATATAAATATATTATTTACCTATGAGTTTGAAGTTGAACAAGTCCCTAAATATCAAGTTCTTCTCACTGCACCAATGACGTTTGCAATCTAGACTTTTTTATTTTTATTTTTATTTTTTGGGTTATATCAATCTAGAATTAAGATAAGAAAGTAATGATAGTATAAATTACGAAGAGTATGGAAGGAAAATTTCTTTATAAACGATACTTTTTGGTTGTTAAGTTCGTAACGTACGAATAAAATTTTGGAAAAAATAGTGAATTGGTAGTGCAGGCATAGCGTATTTAACAAAAAAAGAAAAAAAGAAAAAAAACGTAGCATCCGCATAACGCATGTGTGGTTTTATGCTGATTTTGGGAAAACACTACAAAAAAATGATTATTTCTCATGTCAATGTGTCATGGTGAAAAGTCTATTTGTCATGATTAAAATCAATTGACCACGACTTTGCTACAGCTTTGGCCGTGGTATTTCAAGTATGGCCAAAATATTTACCATGACTTATAGCTATGGTTAATGTTTTGTTCATTGTAAAGATCATAACTTTTAGCTATTATAAAAAAGTGTTAGGTTAATATTTCTTTCACCACGGCTAGTTAGTACTTAAAATAGTTAGCATTTTTTTTCACCACGGCTAACTTTAGTGTGGTTATATGAAACATCTATCATAGCCAAGTTAGTCGTGAGCTTAGACCGCTATAAATCATAATTTTAAGTCATGACATATATTTTTATTGTCAATACTCAATTTTGTTATAGTGAAAGTAAATAAAAATAAAAGTGGTCAACCGAACATGCTGCATGTGACAGTGGTCTTGTTTTTCTTTTTTTTTTTTTTTGACAGTGGTCATTTGGCCACTGATCTATCAGCGATTTTATTATTAAAGACCGCTTGAACGAGGTCGTCTTCTACTTCCTTTTTTTTCTAAATAAATAAATAAATATGAAGACTATATTTTGTATGTTGTCTTAAATTTGAAGACAACATACCAAATGCTTATATTATTTTATAAATAGGTTTAATATTTGTATTATTTTGAGAAGTTTTTGATTATTTTGTTAAAGAACTTCAGGATCCTTGGTAAACAATTTTGAATATAGCTTATTCGAACTTTTATAATTCAAAGGAATTATTCCCTGCTTTTCCTTTATTTCTTGGCATGACATTCGATAGAGTTCACCACTAAAGATTGATAGATTTTGTTACATGAATCTAACTTATAAGGCCTATATATGTTACTTATTTCTTTTGAAAATTTTCCCGACGTAAAGATTTTTGTTTGGATGATGGTGAAACAAAATCTTGTTGTTTGCGTGACCATTTTTGGTGTCAAACTTTGTGGCTGGAGAGGAACTAATGCTAGTGAAAATGGACCACTTCAAGAGTGTCATGTTTGGCTGCATATATGTGAAAATATAAACTAATTCAAACTTATCACTTTTGGTTGGGCTATAGCGTGTAAAATAAATGTTGATAGAAACTTCTATGTCATACATCGAATTGTGTGGTACAAACCAAACTTGATTGCCCCCAAAATGACATTGACCTGGTGCGCAATTAAGGTCTCACACCCCTTCAATAATGGATAATTACACAAAATTTTCCTCACTAATTAATAATTACAAACACATCCTCTCAGAGAGTCTATTTGTAAGGTTTACAGAGGGTGCAATTGTAAGAATTATTATACACATAGGGGGTGCAATTGTAAGAAATATTTAAAATGAGGGGGTGTGTTTGTAATTATCAATTAGTGAGGGGAGGTTTGTGTAACTACCCCATCATTGAGGGGGTGTGAATGTAATTATCCCTATGATATATATAGTCGTGATTTGTTTGTTTCTAGTTCTTTATGCATATTATCTATCAGAAATAACACCCAAGAGATATGTCCATTGATTGCGACTTTTGGTGAAAGAGTGTATTTTCCTCTATAAGTATAGCCATTGTTCATCATTTTAATCACTAAAAATATACACAAATATATATCATAAACTCTCCAAATACTTTAGATATTTGAGTCGTGAATTTGTGTCTTCAGTTCTAGTAATCAAATTCCCGATGGTGCTCGTGTTTCATTCAAGAAGTTCGGGGCAACGTAATTCTAATCAAGTTCTATCAATATAACACTTCGGCATTAAGTACGCTCTCGATTTTTAACAATGGTATCAAAGCATTGTCGATTAATTTCCGTTCGCCGTTTGATTCTTGTGTGATTAATTTATGCGAACCGATAGTATGAAATTTTATGAATTGTTATGAAATGAAATTTGATTACGTTGCATCCGTTTCCGCATTAGTTTACATGCAACAGAATATATGTATATAATGAACCAACTCATTCACGAAACGTCTCTATTCATTTGTTGTTTTGAATACAAGAGGTTAATAGAAAAAAAATAATACCAGTAATGATAGACAGAATCATCATATCAATTTTATAATCTTCCATGCACTAATTTCAAAAATTTGTTTCCTGCAATTAAATATACATACTGCCTCATCGAGTATATCGATGTTAGAAACTTTTATTGTGGTTGTAAGGAAATTCTTCAAAGGGAAAATTATTCAAAAATCCCTAATTCCTAATTAAACTTTAAAATTAGTCTTTAGGTATAATTTTATACTCTGACTCTCAACTCCTTAATTTATAATATCGTTTCAAATTCACTCCCTACCCCCTTAAGAAGATAAAAATGCCCCTCATTTTATTATTTTTTTATTCACCATCTTCTCCATCTCTCTCTTCTCTCTTCTGTTTCCTCTTTTTATCTTTTTTCCTTCACCACAAATCCAATTACGTAAGCTTTTTCGGTGATTGAAGTTGTCCAAATGTGACACAATTTTGTTCTCCATGATGAAAGGAACAAATCAAGATCCATATTGACTCTATTCCGAGTACAATTTTTATTTTTATTTTTGAATTTCATACGAACAGCAACTACCGTATGCATAAGGCATGTTCAACGTATATTTAGTGCACAATCGACGTATTTTCAATTGATATTTAACAGTTTTTTGCAATCTTACGAGAAATTCTATAACACTTTGTAGGATGCTCGAAATCATAAACCGTTTTTTTTCTTTTGAAAGTAAACACATAGAGCTTTCTAAATAAGTATGTCACATTATCAAGAAACATCTGTAAAAGAGTTTGTGCTTCAAACATAAGCTAAAATTTAATGACAGTTTTGCGCGACTTCACGAGAAAGTTTATAGCGCATTGTAGAATGCTCGGAATCATAAACCATTTTTTGCTTTCAAACTAGACACATACGGCTTTTATAAAATGTATGACATCTTATCAAGAACAATTTAGTATGAGACAATGTTTTATTCAAAAGTAAGCTAAAATTTTCTATAATTTTGCGCAATCTTACAAGAAATTCTATAACACATTGTAGGTTGCTCGAAATCATAAATCGTTATGTTATTTCGAAAATAGACACATAGAAAGTTCTTAATATGTATGACAAATTATTAACATATGTTTAGGATGAAGCAGTTTTGTCTACAAACGTAAGCTAAAATTTATTGGCAGTTTTGCGTGACTTCACTAGAAAGTCCATAACGCATTGTATGATGCTCAAAATCATAAAAAAAAAATCTTATTTCAAAGTAGACACATAGGAATTTCTAAAAATATCTGACACATTATCAAAAAACATCTAGTTTGAAACAGTTTTTTCTTCAAACATAAGTTAAGATTTATAGACAATTTTACGCGACTTAACGAAAATGTCCATAACACATTATACAATGCTTGAAATAATAAAATATTTTTTTCTTTTAAAATTAGACACGTAGGGCTTTTTGAAAATGTATGACATATTATCAAGAAATGTTTAAAACTATACAGTTTGTCTGTCGAATGTAAACTAAATTTAATATGCATTCATACGTCGATATTATGTACTAATACATTATATTTAGTGTACCTATACATCAATTGATAGACAATAATACGTCAATTGACTAGCATTCATACATCAATTGATCGACAATCATACGTCAATTTCCAGAAAATAATACGTCAATTGACTTGTATTCATACGTTAATATTATGTATTAATATGTCATATTAATTGAACTTGTACGTCGATTGATAGATAATAATACGTCAATTGACTACCATTCATATATCAATGGATAAACATTCATACATCGATTTCAGAAAATAATACGCCAATTGACTTGGATTCATACTTCAATATTATGTATTAATACGTCATATTAAGTGTACCTATATGTCGATTGATAGACAATAATACGTCAATAGACTAGAATTCATACGTCAATTGAAATGTACTAATACGTCATATTAAATGTATTATTATGTCAATTGATAGACAATCATACGTCGATTTCAAAAAATAATACATCAATTGACTTGCATTCATACGTCAATATTATGTATTAATACATCATATTAATTGAACCTATACGTCGATTGATAGATAATAATACATCAATTGACTAGCATTCATACGTCAAATGATAGACAATCATATGTCAATTTCAGAAAATAATACGTCAATTGACTTGCATTCATACGTCAATATTATGTATTAATATGTCATATTAAGTGTACCTATACGTCGATTGATAGGCAACAATACGTCAATTGACTAGCATTCATACATCAATTGAAATGTACTAATACGTCATATTAAATGTATTTTTACGTCAATTGATAGACAATCATACATCAATTTCAGAAAATAATACGGCAATTGACTTGCATTCATACGTCAATATTATGTATTAATACTTCATATTAAGTGTACCTATACGTCGATTAATAGACAATAATACATCAATTGACTAGCATTCATACGTCAATTGATTAGAATTCATACGTTAATTGATAGACAATCATATGCTGATTTCAGAAAATAATACGCCAATTGACTTGCATTCATATGCCAATATTATGTATTAATACATCATATTTAAGTGTACCTATACGTCGATTGATAGACAATAATACGTCAATTGACTAGTATTCATACGTGAATTGATAGACAATAATACGTCGATTTCAGAAAATAATACGTCAATTGACTTGCATTCATATGTCAATATTATGAATTAATATGTCGACAAGGACTACCTAAAAATTCCTTAAAATGACCAATTCCATAAATGGATCCACAAGGACCGTCATTAGACTATACATATGTACGTACATCATTAGACTACATACGTACGACATTAGACTATACACATACGTTGATAGATTATACACGTACGTCATTTTATTAATAACACGTCATCTTAAATGTTAACGTACACCCTTTATATTTATTAATATATCCTTTTAGTTGTAACAATACATCATTTCATATGTAATAATACTTATTCCTAAACTCTAAACCCTAAACCCTAAACTCTAACCTCTAACCCCTAAATCCTAACCCCTAAACCCTAAATCCTAAACTCTATGACATCACATACCCTAAAATTATAAGGCTATGTTTGTTTCTATTTTGGAGGGTATTTTTGGTGAAAAATTTTATTGGGAGGTTTGTATTTCGATGAGAATGTGTTTGGTTGTGTATTCAATTTTGTTTTCAGAGGGAACAAAACTTACTGTAGCAATCAAATCATGTAAGTTTTTGTCTGAAAAAGTTTGTGTTAATGATTAAAATTGTTAGGAAATTTTATGTTAGATGTTTTGATAATGATAAGATAAGATTTTATGTTAGACCCCAAATACAATGTAAGTTTCTGCTTTGATAGATCTTTGTATAAGCGTTTGAAAGTATGTAATTTTCTTTGGGCTTATAATTTTTATCTTTATAGATTTTAGACTAAGTATTAGATACCGAATCGCTAATAGAATTCTAAGTGAGTCTATTAGAGAAGAAGTTGAAGATCAGCGTTTGAAGTCAATTGAAGATGAAGATTTGGTCTTAGCGTCTGTCAAACGCTAAAGAACTATTTCAGGATTTATGAATCAAATGCTCAAATCATTCTAGCGATCCGATGTCAGATTCACCTGAATTAAATCCTCAAGTCATGAAGGACTTAAATGCAATCATTCAACGGACATTTATTTCCAACGGGAAATAAATTCAAATGCATTAAATGCCTGATAAGAGCATTAAATGTGATAAGCCACTGTGACTTGTGGACAAGCCACCTTTTGACTAGACTGTCAGAACTTCAAAGTTTATAGCTGCTCCCATCCAATCGGTGTCAGCATATTTTCAGGAATGTCAGATTTTAGGTAAAATCACGTGCCGCGTGAAAGGTACTCTCCTACATATGTCCAACGGACAGATCCCAAGAATTACCTATAAATACCTTACCTTCAGCAAACCAAAAAGGGTACACAATATTACAAGAGAAACTTACGTACCTGCACAAGAAAAAGCTTAGAAACTCCATAGCTAAAAATCCTTCAAGCTTTTTTATCTACATTCCAGATAGTCACAAATATCTCAAACCTTTTCCAAAGAAGAAACCTAAATTCCTATTGAGATATTCCAAGTTGTTTGATCTTCCCAAAAACAAACAAAACCTTGTGATAAACCTTCAACCTTTCATCTAAGTGAGAAAGAAGTTGAAAATCCTTTACAGGCAGTATTTCTGAGTGAGAGAAACTTGTAGAAGATAATCTTTATTGGTGCTGAAATCTGTGTGATCAAAGAGCCCGAGATCTTTTTCATCTTTTACTATCTTGTAGAAGATCCTGTGTGATTCTTCGAAAATCATCCTAGTAAATTCCTCCAAGTGAAAAAGTAGAAGAAGGACGTAGCTGGGATTACATCACCTAGTGAACCTTACAAATTTCTTGTGTTCTTTACTTTACTTATTGTCTTGATTTACATTATTTTATATTCTTTAAAAAAAGACAAGCTAATTGCAAAGCGATTAATTAACCAATCGAACGCTAAAAATCATTTCCGCTGTGCTAACCCTGATTAAGCGATCTAGGCATTACCCTATTTTGGAAATTGCTAAAATCACTAAGTCTAAGTTATCGTTACTGAAGCGCCTGACCCAAGCGCTCAGCTTTCTAAGCGTTCAAATCTTTAAAAGTGATACGAACTTTTTGAAGTCGAAAAAGACTTAAGGGTCTATTCAAACCCCCTCCCCCTTCTAGACCATTTCGTATGCCACTTGGACCACAAAAAATATATAGTAATATAAGTTTTAAGTGATTATAATATTTATGAATGTGTGTGTATATATATATATATGAGTATATTTTATTATTTGTATAATTATATATACTTATGTGTATTAAATTTCTCTATTGATATATAAAGGTACTTATATTATATGCATATGCTCGTGTATATATATATATATGTATGTATGTATGTATGTATGTATGTATGTATGTGTGTGTGTGTACTTATATACACAATCAAACTTTTATAACTATACCCATAAATGTTATACCTCAAAAATTTCTCACTCTTAACTCTTCTTTGTCACTTTCTCAACACTAACTTATGATCATGGCTGTCTCTTTCCATCTCCAAAGCCATCCTTTACACAAATTTCAATTTCTTCACCAAATCAATTTTATTAATTTGATTAATAAACCAAATTGAACACTCCCCAATTCCCCATTAAAAATGTTTCCACACCCAAAGCCAACCTCTATCAAAATTCTGGAGTATGAGGCATGTAATGGAGAAGAGGCCCTCTAACAAGAACTAAAAGAAACTGTCTCAAAAGAAGCATTCCAACGTCACACTTAGGGGTGTTCATCGGTTGATTTTTTAACTGATCCGAACCGGATTTCGGTTAACCAAAATTTCGGTTTTCCAAAAATTCGGACCGAAAATCGAACCGAACAGGTTCGGTCGGTTTTTTTCCGGTTCTGGTAAAACAAAAAAAGGAATTTTTTTTTTTGTTATTGTTTTTTTTTAAATCTCACTGGCTACTGTTTTTTGGCTATTTTTGTTCACGTTTTCTTTGGAATGCAAACATTTATATATTTATAATTACGTTTAGCATGACCAACTAAAATTGACATAATGAAATTAAAAAGCGAACCGGTTCGATTTAGTTTTTTGATATAAATAAATAAATAAATAATTAAAATTTAATTATGACTAATTTTAGTTCATTTTCTTTATTTTCCTATAAGTTGTCACTAGGAAACACATTTTTTTTTTATAGTTTTTGGCCTATATTATACTATATAAAAATAAAATTAAAATTAAAAATTTTAAAAAAAAGTTCAGTTTTTCAGTTAACCGAACCGACCGAACCTCAAAACCGAAAATCGAACCGAAAATTGAATTTTGGCAACAAAAAAAAACTGAAAACCGATCCGAATTTTTCGGTTAGGTTTTCGGTTCAGACCGAAATTTCGGTTTGCGATCGGTTCGGTCAATTTGTGAACACTCCTAATCACACTACATCACTTTATTAAGTAATATTTTATATCAATAAAATTAATATACATATATATATATATATATATATATATATTATGTAAAAGGAGTCGGAGTGGGTAGGCAGAGAAGTAAAAGTCAAATTTTGTAGGCTACATGTTATTAGGATATTTGGCCAAAAAAATTAATTTTGGCCAAAAAGGATAAACCAAACGTTTTTTGGCCAAATATATTTGACCAAAATAGGCTTGAAAATAAAAACACACATAGCCTAAATGTTTCGAAATTCAATATTCACAAATATGTAAGAAAATTATGCATTCATTTTTTCACTAACTAGTATTATTTTGTGTTTCCAAAACTCAATGTTCATATATACTATTAGTAGTGATCACTTAACTTTTCGTGTGAGTTTGTAGTTTTGAGATAATCATACACATGATTATACTTAGGCATGTTATATATTTAATAATAATAATTTATTATGTCATGAACGTGCATTTAACAGCATATTTGGCTCAAAATATGCATTAAATAGATATACGAAACACTATGTATATCCACACTACTACTAGTTATCACTTGACTTTATGCGTACGAATTTATGATTTTGAGATATTTATACACTTGAGTATAAATATTTAATATTGTCCATTTATGACGTTTCTTTACCAATAATTTGACGTATCGTTACAAAATATATTGTTACAACTAATATGATGAATATACAATTACGTATTACTACATTGCAATGTCGTGCATATCAATTGACGTATTCTTACATATCAATTGACGTATGGCTGCATATAAATTGACGTATGATTAAATGTCAATTGATGTATAGTTGCATATAAATTGACTTATTCTTACATATCAATTGACGTATGGTTGCATATAAATTGACGTATTCTTACATATCAATTGACGTATGATTACATATCAATTGACGTACAGTTGCATATAAATTAACGTATGACTACATATAAATTGACGTATTCTTACATATCAATTGATGTATGGTTGCATATAAATCGACGTATTCTTGCGTATCTATTGATGTATGGTTGCATATAAATTGACGTATTCTTGCATATCAATTGTCGTATGTCAACACTGAAAATGATGTATTAGTTGTGAAGGAACGACATACGTTTTTAGCAAAACGACGTATGTACATTGTCCAATGACGTACGTGGTCAACAAAGTTGACGTATTAGTATATATAAATTATACATTTCAAATGACGTATTGCAATAGCAAACCGAAGTACTATTACATATGAAATGTTGTATTGTAACAACTGAAAGAATGTATTTAATAAATATAAAGGACTTATGTTAACATTAAAGATGACGTATTAGTTGTGAAGGAACAACATACGTTTTTAGCATAACGACGTATGTACATTGTCTAATGACGTACGTGGTCATAATTTATTGACAGTTTTGCACGATGTCACGATAAAGTCCATAACATATTGTACAGTGCTCGAAATCATAAACCATTTTTTTTTTATAGTAGACACAGAGGGCTTTCCATAAATGTATACACATTATCAAAAAAGGTTCAGTATAAAACAGTTTGGCTTCAAACCTTAAATTTATTAACAATTTTGCGTGACTTCACGAGAAAGTCCATAATGTATTGTACAATACTCAGAATCATAAACCATTTTTTTTCTTTAATAGTAGACACATAGGTATTTCTAGAAAAATATCATACATTATCAAAAAAGGTCTAGTATAAAACAGATTTGGCTTCAAATGTAAGCTTAAATTTATTGACAGTTTTGCTCGACTTCACGAGAAAGTCCATAACGTATTCTACAATACTCGGAATCATAAACCCTTTTTTTTTTCTTTCATAGTAGACACATAGGGATTTTTAGAAATGTATCATATATTATTAAAAAAGGTCTAGTATAAAATAGATTTGGCTTCAAATGTAAGCTTAAATTTATTGACAATTTTGCGCGACTTCACGAGAAAGTGCATAACGTATTGTACAATACTCTGAATCATAAGCACTTTTTTTTTCTTTCATAGTAGACACATAGAGATTTCTAGAAATGTATCACACATTATCTAAAAAGATCTAGTATAAAACAGATTTGGCTAAGCTTAAATTTATTGACAGTTTTGCCCGACTTCACGAGAAAGTCCATAATGTATTGTACAATGCTCAGAATCATAAATCATTTTTTCTTTCATAGTAGACACATATGGCTTTCCAAAAATGTATCACACATTATCAAAAAAGGTCTACTATAAACAGATTTGGCTTGAATCTTAACCTTAAATTTGTTAACAGTTTTGCGTGACTTCACGAAAAAGTCCATAACATATTGTACAATACTCGGAATCATAATTTTTTTTCTTTCATAGTAGACACATAGGGATTTCTATAAATATATCATACATTATCAAAAAAGGTCTAGTATAAAACAGATTTGGCTTCAAATGTAAGCTTAAATTTATTGACAGTTTTGCGCGTCTTCACGAGAAAGTCCATAACATATTGTATAATGCTCGGAATTATAAACCCTTTTTTTTCATAGTAGACACATAGGGCTTTCCAGAAATGTATCACACATTATCAAAAAAGTTTTAGTATAAAACAGATTTGGCTTCAAACTTGAGCTTAAATTTGTCAATAGTTACTACAATCATACTTCATGTTCTCTTTATGTATAATTCATCTTTAATGCATACATACGTCAAGTGTAATTGAACCATACTTCATCGAAGATGTAACCATACTTCTTGTTAGCTTTAATCATACTTGATGTTGAGGATAGAATGTGTTGTCAGCAACGGTTTTGGTCGTCATTGGATGTGTTGCCGGTGAGGATGTGGTTGCCGGAGGTGTCACCGGTGATGGTGGTGGTGGTCACCACAGGTGTCCCTGGCGACAGTGGTGGTTGCCGGGGGTGTCTCCAGTGATGGAAGTGGTCGCCGGTCCGAGGTCACCAGCGGTGGTCGCCGGCCACCGGAGGTGGGGTGGGTGGGGGATGAGAGGAAGTACAAAATAGAAAATAAAATAGAAAAGGAAAAAAGAAAAAATAAATGGAAAAGGAAAATAGAAAATAGAAGAAAGAAATAGAAAAGTAAAATATAAAAGAAAAGAAAATGGTATTATGTAATTTTTCTAAGTTGAAGGGATATTGTTGTCTTTTGACATTGATTAGGGAGTTCAAACAAAGAAATTAGATGAAGTAGGGAGTGCAAAGTCTAAAAACATGGCTAGGGCCTGATTTTTAAGTTTGAATATTGATTGGGGATTTAACTCCAATTTCCTGTTCTTCAAATGTGGCAGTAAGCATATATAGTAAATCAGATTACATGCTTGTGGTGATTTGGTAAATCTGTTTGGCAGTCTAGTGTGTTGTTTAATGATTATGGTCATGGAATGATAAATTCTCTATGTGCCTAGATCTATGTCTGATGCATGATTTCATTTATTATATGATTATGTCGATATTTAGACACCAATTTTTTTGTGTGATAAAAGGAATATTGCATGTTCTTGGGATATTATATTGAGTGGGAGGAAATTAATTGATAAATTTTCTTGATATTTCTCGTCTATCTCCTAATTAAGATTTTTCGCATAAAAGACTTAAATAATAATATTATTATATTGACAAGAGATTATTGAATATACTATATTTCTTTCGATCTTGTGATATATTCAATTGTTATTATTTAATTCATGATGTTGTGACAATTTTTTTTTTTTTGTGCTAGTTAATGATTAAATGCTATTATGTATCATTTTATTTTTTCCGCATTAGAATATCAAATGGCTGCAACAAAGAGCATAATCACTAATCTAACCAAGGAGATAAGTTGAATGATCAGAATTATGATGTGTGGCATCGTAAAATTCAGTATCTTCTTGAAGATCAGGATTTACTGGAAATCATAAGTCAGTAATTGTCTGAACCTGAACAAGGAGAGACTAAACAATGTAAAAAACATCTTGAGGCTTACCAAAGTTGGAAGCTTAAAGATTGTCTGGCTCATCTGTTATTGCTAAGTAGCATGAGAAATGATCTCATGATGCGATCTAAAAGTTCAAAATGGCTAAGGAAATTTGAGATGCCTGGCACGAAAAATCCTTACGTGTTTGCACAGCAAGTGGATTGGTCGTGTGTAGTAATAAAGTGAATTTTTAAGTCCGAATTGTCGATCCCACAGAGACTTGTATTTTAGACTTCTTGAATTTAAAGCAAGCAATAATTAAACTAAAACTAAAGATTTAAAGATTTTAAAAGCAATAAAATAAACTAAAACAAGAATTAACTCAAATATGATGGAAGGAAGATACAAGAAACAATATGTCGAAATCAAGATAGCTATGGAAGAGAGCAACTAAGACACATATGCTGACATAAATTAATCAATTTTCATTATAAACATGTTCTCATATTATTAGACTACTGTTGTTTTGGTGGAAAAAAACCTTAAATAATTACTACCCGATGTCTCGGCTATAATAATCCTATGACTAAGTGACGGTTCTCTAAATACGTCTATCCGAGAATCAAATCATTAACAATGCATTCACGTTTTAGAATTTCCCTTGATAAATCCGGCTAACTGCACCCGGAAATCTATACCTATCTCTAGGAGCAATTCCTCATATTTTTCGGATGATGTGATGATTTCTTTGAACCCTAACTTATATTCTCTCGAATCATAAATTAGGCTAATTAGCAAGCATATGGTGATCAAAGATATGATTGGAATTACAGCACAAAATCAATACACAAAGCAACAATAGAATTAATATGAAAAACACAATTTATAACTCAAATATCATAATTTAGTCTCAACATGGCCTTAGTTCGAAGAATCTAATTCATCATAAAAAATAAAAGATAGAAACTTAAATTAAGATTCATATTCATAGACAAAAATAAATCTAAATCTAAGAAACTCCCTCGTATTTTTGATGGTTGAACTTCGTTCTTCATCTCTTCCATGCTTCTTGATTTCTTCACCTTCAAAGGTTCTTGAAAATCTTCATGAATATGTAAAAACTAAGTCTAAACCCCATTAGGGCTCTATTCTACGTGTATTTTTCGTCTCCTAACCCTAGAGAACTGATCTACTATATATAAGGGTGGAAGGAGAAGACTCCAACTTGAATTAGAATTGGAAATTTTCAAAAATCTGCTATTTTTCCCGTCAGAACCAACGTCCGAACGTGAAGTACCCAACGTCCGTAGCGTTCTCTTGAACATGAATTAGTCGCTTAACTGTTTTGAAGGTCTTTTAAAGATATAATATGCAAGTATAAAGTAAATCAGTAAGACAGTAAATAACACTAGATATTTTAAGGTTGACAAGGTGATGTAATCTCACCTACGTTCTTCTTCTCCTTTGCACTTGGAGGAATTCACTAAATTGATTATCGAAGAGTCACACAGAGACTTCTACAAAATAGATGAAAGGGAAGATGATCTTTGAACTCCTTGATCACACAGACTTCAGCTCCAATGAAGATCTTCTTCAACAAGCTTCTCTCATACAGAAATGCTGCTTGTAGGATCAACAAACTTTCTCACTCAAATGAAAGATGTTGAGGGTTTCGTCATAGGTTTATTTGATGTTGGAAAGTTCAACTAACTTGGGATATCTCAATAGGATTTTAGGGTTTTTCTCTGAAGAGGTTTGAGATATCTATGACTGTCTTTGGAATGTATATGAAAAGCTTGAAGGATTTTGGCTATGGACTTTGTAAGTTTTTCTTTCAAGTAATTTCAGCAAAGTTTTGACCTTTTTCTTGTGTATGTACGTGTGTATTTAGGGTTTTGCTGAAGGGTACTATTTATAGGGTTTCTTGGGATTTGTCTGTTGGACACATGTGAGCGCATATACCTTATGCAGCCCATTAAACAGTCCTTTTCTGACATTCCTGAAATTCTGCTGGTTCCGATTGGACATGAGCAGTTTTTGAACTTTGAAATCTGACAGTCTAGTCAAAAGGTAGCTTCTCCACAAGTCATAATAGCTTATCACATTTAATGCACTTATTAGGCATTTAATGCATTTGAATTAATTCCCCGTTGGAAATAAATGTCCGTTGATGATTGCATTTAAGTCCTTCATGACTTGAGAATTTATTCCAGGTGAATCGGATCCATAATCGCTTGAGCCTTTTGAGCGCTTGATTCATAAATCCTGAAACAGTCTTTTAGCGTTTGACAGACGCTAAGAGCAAATCTTTATCTTCACTTGACTTCAGACATTGATTTTCAACTTCATCTCTAATAGACTCACCTAGAATTCTATTAGCGACTCAGTATCTAATTCTTATTCTAAAATCTACAAAGATAAAAATTACAAGCATAATAAATTAACAAACATTCAAACGCTTATACAATAGTTCTATGAAAACATAAACTTACATTCATTTTGGAGTCTAACATAAAATCCTATCTTGTCATCATCAAAACATCTAACATGAAATCTCCTAATACATATTGTTCACAAAAATGAGGTTGAAAATATACAATGAATGTGGTGGTATGTATTCGACAAGATAAAAGCATGAAATGCAAAAATTCAAAGATGAAAGAATGTGGATTTTGTTATGAATAATTATATGGATGTCCATGTATCCTCCATTACATGATATGATGGATAATCATTTCTCCTCCTCTTTATGTTATAGTGGATGATCATTGCTCTTCCACTACTTGTAAATTCATCTTTTCCATTATGTACTCAACTCTTGAAATAATTGTACCTACTATTTTGTGCCTATAAATAGGACATGAAGTTGTATTGTTAAGACACACCAAAATCAAAGAAAGAATTCTCTTCTTAATTCTCTAGTCTCTCTACTTTAAAATATTTGTGTATATTTCATAATATTTGGGGTTATTTTATAACACGTTATCAGCACGATCCGTCTCAAGTTGTTAGTCATTATCTTTTCGGATTGGCATTGAGGTAGAAGCAAAAGCACCTGCAGAGGAAGAGAACTAGGTGGGAAAATTATCTCATCTATTTGTTTGCATCCATTAACATCATATATATATTTACTTTACAGAACCATTATGAATGATCATCATAAAATAATTTTTATATTAAGTTTTCATGTTTAATGGCACATAAGGAAATTTAGTCTTTACTTCTAGGTTTTCTTTGCCTTCCGTGAGTAGTCATCAAGGTGTGTGCATATAGAATAGATACATGATGAAATATTCCAAACTTTATAGTATCACATGTTCTAACAAATCAAGCAGATTATACTGACATCCCCACGCATTATATGTCTTATTATTATCGTTTATTGATTCACTATCTAACTTTTCTTATACTTTGATGATAGTGTTATAATGACGAATCTTGCAAAACTTGATTTTGTGGCTCTTGACATTACGGGGAAGAATTATTTATCTTGGGTGTTAGATGCTGAAATTCATTTAGATGCAAATGGTCTTGGAGAAACAATTAAAGAAGGAAATAAAGCATCTAATCAAGAAAAGGCCAAAGCTATGATTTTCCTTCGTCACCACCTTCATGAAAGCTTAAAAAATGAGTATCTTACTATAAAAGATCCACTTGTTCTTTGGAATAATTTAAAAGAAAGATATGACCACCAGAAAACTGTTATTCTTCCAAAAGCTCGTTATGATTGGATGCATTTACGATTGCAAGATTTCAAAACCGTAAGTGAGTATAACTCTGCAATGTTTAGAATCAGTTCTCAATTGAAAATTGTGTGGAGAAAAAATCAACGATGAGGATATGTTAGAAAAAACATTCTCCACTTTTCATGCATCCAATGTGCTCCTGCAGCAGCAATATCGTGAAAAAGGTTTTCAGAAATATTCTGGACTGATTTCTTGCCTACTTGTGGCTGAACAAAACAATGAGCTTTTGATGAAAAATCACGAGTCCCGTCCAACTGGTTCTGTTCCATTCCCTGAAGTGAATGTAACAACCCATAACCATTTTAATAATGAACCAAATCGTGGTCGTGGTCATGGCCGTGGCCGTGGTAGAGGCCGTGGTATTGGACATGGACGTGGACGTGGTCGTGGATATGGTTTTGGAAATCGTGGTAGTTATTCAAAGAACACATCTTTCCACCAGAAGTGGAAAAATAATGAAGAGAAAAATGAAGGTGGCCAAAATAGCAAATCTTTGGAAAATTTATGCTATCGTTGTGGTGGTAAAGGTCATTGGTCTCGTACCTGTCGTACACCAAAACATCTTGTTGACCTTTACCAAGAATCGTTAAAAGGTAAAGGAAAGAAGATAGAAACAAATTTTGCTTTTGAAGAAAGCGATTCTGATCGTGGCCATTTTGATGACACTCATTTAGATGTTGCTGATTTCTTTGCTGATCCTGATGGAAAAATTAATCACTTGATTGGAGATGGAAGTGTTAAAAAATAAATTTGTTACGTTTTAATTCTAGTAATTTATAAATAAATATTTAAGCATGTTGTTTCCTTTTAAGATCAATAAATGAATTTATTCATATGATTGTCGTTTCTAATATTAAATAATATTGTTTGGTATTGATTTATTTCTTTTTATGTTTCAATAAAGAATGAGTATTTACTCGATCAGCAGCAACATCAATAATGAAGATATGTGTCTCGCTGATAGTGCCACAACTCACACCATTCTCAAGAATAAAAAATACTTCTCTTATTTAGTAATGCAAGAAGCCAATGTTAGTACTATATCGGGTAGTACAAAGTTAATTGAAGGCTCCGGCAGAGCTAATATATTGTTACCCGGAGGAACGCAATTTTATATTGATGAAGCATTATATTCTACAAAGTCTCAAAGAAATTTACTAAGCTTCAAAGATATCCGCCGAAATGGATATCATATTGAGACAACAAGTGATGACAATATTGAGTATCTTTACATCACTAATACAATATCTGGTGATAAATGTATATTGAAAAAATTGCCTGCATTTTCTTCTGGTTTGTACTACACGCATATATCTACTATTGAAACACATGTTATCGTAAACCAGAAGTTTACAAATCAAAATAAGTTTGTTGTTTGGCATGACCGGTTGGGCCATCCCGGATCAATTATGATGCGAAAGATAATTGAGAATTCATGTGGTCATCCATTGAAGAGCCAGCAGATTCTTCAATCGAATGATTTCTCATGTGCTGCTTGTTCACAAGGAAAATTGATTATTCGACCATCAACAACAAAAGTAGGAAGTGAATCTCTTACGTTTTTGGAACGTATTCAAGGTGATATTTGTGGACCAATACACCCGTCGTGTGGACCATTTAGATATTTTATGGTTTTAATTGATGCATCAACAAGATGGTCACATGTATCTTTGCTATCAACTCGCAACCTGGCGTTTGCGAGATTGCTTGCTCAATTGATTAGACTACGAACACATTTTCCTGATTATCCAATTAAGAAGATACGCCTTGATAATGCGGGTGAATTTACTTCCAAAACGTTCAATGACTATTGTATGTCTATTGGAATTGATGTTGAACATCCTGTAGCACATGTTCATACACAAAACGGTCTAGCAGAATCGTTTATTAAGCGTCTGCAGTTAATTGCAAGACCTTTACTTATGAGATCAAAATTTCCTATTTCTTGTTGGGGACATGCTATTTTGCATGCAGCAGCACTTATTCGCATAAGGCCAACAAGTTATCATAAGTTCTCCCCATTACACTTGGTTTTTGGTCAGGAACCAAATATTTCCCATCTACGAATTTTTGGATGTGCGGTATATGTTCCAATTGCTCCACCACAACGCACTAAGATGGGTCCTCAAAGGAAATTGGGAATATATGTTGGATTCGATTCTCCATCGATAATAAAGTATCTAGAGCCATTGACTAGAGATTTATTTACGGCTCGATTTGCTGATTGTCATTTTGATGAATCAGATTTCCCAACATTAGGGGGAGAAAATAAGCAGCTGGAAAAGAAAATTAGTTGGAATGAATTATCTTTATCTCATCTTGATCCTCGAACAAAACAAAGTGAACTGGAAGTTCAAAAGATAATTCACTTGCAAGGTTTAGCTAACCAACTGCCAGACGCATTTACTGACCTAAAAAAAGTGACTAAGTCACATGTACCAGCTGTTAATGCTCCAGTAAGAATTGTTGTCCCTGAAGGTCAAAGTAATGAGTCTACTGCACGCTTGAAGCGTGGTAGACCTATCGGTTCCAAAGATAGTCATCATCGAAAAAGAAAAGGAGCTAAGAATCAAGATGGTCTAATCGAGGATAAAATAACTCCAGAAGAGTCCCCAGTCATAACTAATATTTCGGTTCCAGAAGAACCTCAGGTACCTGAAAATTGTGAAAATAATGAGATCTCAATCGATTATGTTATGAACGGGAAACGATGGAATCGAAATGAAGTCAACGTTGATGATAAATTTGCATATAATGTAGCGCTAAATATGATGAATGATAATGAGGATCAAGAACCAAAGTCTGTTAATGAATGTCGACAAAGAAATGATTGGCCAAAATGGAAAGACGCAATGGGGGCAGAGTTAAACTCGCTTGAAAAACGAAAAGTTTTTGGACCTGTAGTCCGTACACCTGAAGATGTAAAGCCAGTAGGATACAAATGGGTATTTGTGCGAAAACGAAATGAGAAAAGTGAAATTGTAAGATATAAGGCACGTCTTGTTGCCCAAGGGTTTTCGCAACGACCTGACATAGATTATGAGGAGACTTATTCTCCTGTGGTGGATGCAACTACTTTTCGTTATATAATAAGTCTGGCAGTGCATGAAAAACTTGATTTGCGTCTAATGGATGTTGTTACAGCCTATTTGTATGGCTCGCTTGATAATGATATATATATGAAAATCCCTGAAGGATTTAATATGCCTGAAGCATATAATTCAAGTTCTCGAGAATATTATTCAATTAAATTAAGTAAGTCATTGTATGGACTGAAACAATCTGGACGAATGTGGTATAATCGTCTCAGTGAATATTTGTTGAAGGAAGGATATAAGAATGATCAAATTTGTCCTTGTATTTTCATGAAAAGATCTGGAAATGAGTTTGTTATAATTACAGTTTATGTTGACGATTTAAATATCGTTGGAACTCCTGAAGAGATTTCAAAAACTGTTAATTGTTTAAAGAAAGAATTTGAAATGAAAGATCTTGGAAGAACAAAATTTTGCCTTGGGTTGCAAATTGAATATTTAAAGAACGGAATTTTTGTATATCAAGATGCTTATATATCAAAGGTGTTAAAGCGATTC
This sequence comes from Buddleja alternifolia, assembly GCA_019426215.1. Lineage (NCBI taxonomy): Eukaryota > Viridiplantae > Streptophyta > Magnoliopsida > Lamiales > Scrophulariaceae > Buddleja > Buddleja alternifolia. The sequence continues at coordinate 33,202,604 of CM033400.1, read as the reverse complement.
TACATGGATAAATCACATCCATTGAACACCCCGATGGTCGTAAGGTCACTAGATGTGAACAAAGATCCTTTTCGACCTCAAGAAAATGATGAAGAATTACTTAGTCCTGAAGTACCATATCTAAGTGCAATAGGTGCACTAATGTATCTTGCTTGTCATACTCGACCTGATATAGCATTTGCTGTTAATCTATTAGCAAGATATAGTTCTTCTCCTACGCGAAGGCATTGGAATGGGGTTAAGCAGGTACTTCGCTATCTTAGAGGAACAATGGATATGGGCTTGTTTTATTCAAATGTACCCAAATCCGAACTGATTGGATATGCAGATGCTGGATATATGTCTGATCCTCATAGTGGTCGTTCACAAACGAGCTATTTATTTACATGTGGTGGCACAGTCATTTCATGGCGATCTATGAAACAAACTATATCGGCCACATCATCTAATCATGCAGAAATCTTAGCTATTCACGAGGCGAGTCGAGAATGTGTTTGGTTAAGATCTATAATTCAACATATTCGAGGGACTTGTGGTTTATCTTCTGGAAAAATGATCCCGACGATCTTATATGAAGATAATTCCGCATGTATCGCACAATTGAAAGAAGGGTACATTAAAAGAGATAGAACAAAGCATATTTCACCAAAGTTCTTTTTTACTCACGATCTTCAGAAGAATGGTGATATCAATGTTCAACAAATCCGTTCCAGAGATAATCTTGCTGATTTGTTCACCAAGGCACTTCCTACAGCAACATTTGAAAAACTAGTTTACAATATTGGCGTGCGTAAACTTAAAGATCTTGACTGATATTGTCATGAGGGGGAGATAATACGCGCTGCACTCTTTTTCCCTTAACCAAGGTTTTTTCCCACTAGGTTTTCCTGGTAAGGTTTTTAATGAGGCAGCATCTGATTGCGTATTGAAAGAATTATGTACTCTTTTTCCTTCACTAGGTTTTTATCCCATAGGGTTTTTCCTAGTAAGGTTTTAACGAGGCATATTCTTAAGTGATGGACATCCAAGGGGGAGTGTTATGAATAATTATATGGATGTCCATGTATCCTCCACTACATGATATAATGGATAATCATTTCTCCTCCTCTTTATGTTATAGTGGATGATCATTGCTCTTCCACTACTTGTAAATTCATCTTTTCCATTATGTACTCAACTCTTAAAATAATTGTACCTACTATTTTGTGCCTATAAATAGGACATGAAGCTGTATTGTTAAGACACACCAAAATCAAAGAAAGAATTCTCTTCTTAATTCTCTAGTCTCTCTACTTTAAAATATTTGTGTATATTTCATAATATTTGGGGTTATTTTATAACAGATTTAAAAATTCAAAGAGAAAACTAGGTTATTAGAATTTTTTTTTCCTATTCAGCTTTTTATAATTCAAATTATAACAATATATATAGTAATCTAATTTTGACCATAAGAAAAGGTTAAAAGTAAAATAAAAAAACATGAAAAATGCAGAAACAGACTACAACCTACCTCCTTTAGAGGTATAATACAATTTTGATCTTTGTATCTTAACTTTTTATGTGTGATGAGATAGCCTAACGTCCAAGATACGCGTCTTTCTGCATGTTTTCATTTGTGACTAAGGCATTTATTTTATGTTCCACGTGTGTCTACCCCTCTCAGCTTTCTTTATTGTTCTTCCACCTAAAATTCCATGGTCGGGATGATTAAAATATTGACTATACACTATTTAGGCATTTCAAGTTCTTTAGGTGCTATTTTGGTTCGGTAAATCTATATATAAAGTTGCTAGAAGCACCCCAAAAACAAGACTGGAATATATACTCAACTCACTGTAAAAATTCAAAGATAATTAAGGGTCATTGCCAGAAAATAATAAATAAACAATTGGACAATAAAATAACAAAACTATAAACCATGGTTATGAAACCGCTAAGACCCGGAACCGATTCTAAAAACGGGCCGGTTAACCCACAAAACTGTTTAGGGCTCAAAATCGCCAGGTTTTGCTAAGACGTCCAACCAGTCGGTTGGACCGGTGAACCGTAAAAACCGTTGCTGGGTCACTCGAACCGGGCTGTTCGTGCTTGTATAGATCTGAAATTCTAACCCTCTTTTCTTTCTCCCTCAGATCTGAAAATTGACCTTCACTCACGCAGAAAATAAGAGAGAGAGAGAGCGAGCGAGAGAGACACACGTTGAAGATTGCTGCGTTTCTACGCTTCTTTTTTATGTATGTGTGGTTCAAGTTTAAATGTTTGTGGGTGGTGATGGCTGAGGCAAGAATGCTTATATATACATGTGTGTATATATATATATATATAAATATATGCATGTGTATGTTCAGTTGCTGGAAGAAAATTTAGAAACCAAATGTGATGTTTTCATAATTGTGCGTACAGGAGAGAAATTGGGTCTTGTTTTGTTAGAATTTTGCATGTTCAATTTTGTTTTGGCTTTCTGAGGTATATTATATATATATATACAAATACATATAGATTTTATATTAAAAGATTTTTTATATACATATTATTTTATCATATTTTTATATTTTATATATTTAGTAGTGCATTATATATTATTTATTATTTATTGCGTAATTATGATGTCACCGATTCAACCGCGGTTGAACCGGTGACCCGTGACCCGATCACTTTTTCGATTTACTGTCCGGTCCGGTTTTCAGAACATTGCTATAAACATAAATTCGGCCCTATCTTTATGTGGTGGACAACAATATTATATACACAGCTAGAGATAGAGACATAAATAATGATAGGTAATTCTATGCTAGATGAAGTCCAATGATTCGAGTGTGTATTATGTATTTATCTCTTTTACACAATATACCATAATAATATGTGTGAGAGATAGACCTAAGGACCATTAAACTTGATCTAGCATAAATTTTTCCACTATTTGATTCTCTTAAAAATTTCAAGCCCAAAAAAATCATTTTGAATTTTATTTCATTCCTTCAATCATTAAGCAAAACATCATTAAATCCATAACTGAAATAGCAAATAATAGCTAAAATGATTCTCGTTCTTCTGGCAACAATCTTGTCCATTGCCATTCTATTCCTCCTCTGCAAACAGAAAAAACTACCAAAAGGCGTACTTCCACCGGGCCCTCCAGGTCTCCCCTTCATATTTATTTATGGAAACTATCCATAAAATACGGGCCTCTCATGTCCATGAAAGTACTAAAAACGCATGACCAAGCGTTTTGTAGTAGGCCTAGGGCATTTGGCCAGGATAAGTTATCCTACAATGGATTAGATGTCGCGCTTGCCCCTTCTAGTGAATCTTGGAGGGAATCAAGAAAGATTTGTGTTCTTCATCTCTTGTGCAACAAACAAGTTCAATCTTTTAGGCTTACTTGCGAAGAAGAGGTTTTTCGAATGATTAGGAATATATCCGTTAAGGCATGTTTGGGACAAGTTATCAATTTAAGTGTGACTATGTTGTCCTTAATGAGTACCTTAATTTGTCGAGTTGCTTTTTGGAAGATATACGACGAGGAAGGACAAGAAAGAAGAAGGTTCGATGAGCTTATGATTGAATCTCAGGCCATGCTGGGTGGATTCATTGTGTCGGATTATTTACCTTCATTTGGAGGGGTGGCTAAGTTGTCTGGAGTGATTGATAGACTTGACAAGACTTTCAAAGACTTGGATGAATTTTATCAAGAACTCATTGATGAGCAGATGGATCCAAGTAGGCCAAAATCAGTCAATCCCAATATCCTTGATCTATTAATCCAGCTTAAAGAAGAACCATCTTGTTCGATCGATTTGACTTGGGATCATATTAATTAAAGTAATACTTGCCGTGAGTGATCATATCTTTACTCTTTCATATTTACGCTTTTGTCAACAAGTTCTTGTCAATATTAATTATATACTCATCTTAATCCAAAAATAATGGAATTTCTATCGAAAATTGAGAGCAACGTTCATATAGTCTACTTCTGATACAAAGTGAGGTGCACTGTATGTGCTTTCCGCACATTCCTGTGTATGTGAGAGATAGAAATATAAAATACACTAGAAACATTGCAGCTGGTCTTTAGTTAGTATAACTCTAACTATATAGATTGGATATTCTCAAAATTTTAAGGGTCATAATTTAACTCCACGTCAAGTTTTAGAGGAGGGTTGGAAACAATGAAACTTTAAGTGAGATTTTTATACCATGATCGAAAATAGAGGATTGAGATTTAGTTGTGTCGTCATGAATTAATCAAGAGGATATTATTGGGGGAAATCAAGTAAGAAATGAACACTTTATTTTGGGCATTTCACATCTTCTATTACAAAATTTCATTCATCTTGTATTTTGTAACACCAGTACTATAGGAAATATCTTATTCACAATTCATATTCACTTTATTTTTAAATTAAATAAATATTTTATCCACTTGACAAATATTGTCACACACCCCGACCCGACCCGTACATATAACTCATATAAGCCACACGGTCAGGTCGAGGGGCAATGACCCATTTTCTTTAAAATGTTATGGTTTCCTAAAATAATAGAATATATCCCTTTCAAATTTAAAAGCAAATAATTTTTTTATATATATACATCAAAACCCAGTACCTTCATTCCTGTATTAACAAACTTATGTTTACAAAACCATAACAGAGCGGTTATACAAATCAACATCAGAGTACAAAAGTGCTCGAAGCAAAGCATATGAACATAGCTCTGTCTGACCGCTCTAGAGACTTGGGCAACTTTCACATATAAACATGATCATCACCTGCATCGTAAGAACCTAATGAGCTAATGGCTCAGTAAGAAGAAGCTCATATTTTTTTAAAACAGTGTTTCACATATCACATACGACAGTCAATAATGCATAGTTCAGTTAAAACTTTTCTTTTTTCCTTTTTATCCTTTCCTTTTGGGTACCCTCGAAGTGTGGTATTCGACTGATAGTGATAGGCGTCTGTTTTCGGAACCTATTCATAATAATTGGCCAATGAAAGAGGCATCACGGGGTTCTCATAACCGACCTTTCGGCCCTATGATATTAACCACTAGCTCTCTCGTACATCGTGGCTTTATCTATTTTGGCTTTTACACCTCAAGGTATTCACCACCTGTACATCGTGGTTTTATCTATCTTGGCTTTTACACCTCAAGATATTCACCACCAGGCCATCATGGCTTTATCTATCTTGGCTTTTACACCTCAAGGTATTCATCACCAGTCTTTTGGGTCCGCCGGTCCCACCCGCATCCTGTGCCTACCCGACCATCAATTAAATACCATACCTCCCTTTTTCAAATCATTTTCTTTACGTGTGCATCCACATCATGCATCATGATCATATATACACAATAAACAAGAAATAACATTCATTCCCAAGTAATCATCTTAAAACATCATAAACATATATACGTCAACACTTCACACAATAGGCAAGTAATAACATTCATTTCCAAACAATTATCTTAAAACATCATAAACATGCATAATATGGTCCTTATGAAGCAATGAACGAACTTCAACTTACCTTAAGTCCTTTGCAATGAACTAGAAAAGATGACACTACCGAAGCTAGCTAATGATACTAATTTCAGGTGTGCAATAATCTGTAAAAAGGGTATATAACATACCTAAATACAATTCTCTATAATTATTCCAAAATTCACCAATTAAATTGAAGAAACAATCGGTAAAAGACTTACTTGTAACGACCACGTCGATATACCTAACTCCCTTTACATATTACTCTTCATTTCCTATTTTTCCTTGAATTTTTCCTCTTTTTTTTTCTTTCTTTTCTTTCTTTTTCTTACACTTTTCCTTTCCATTTTTGCCGTCCAGAAACCTTATAAAAGGTCTAGGCGGTTGGTAAGCTTAATTGTGAAGTTATGAAAATTTAATATTATTATATTCAATGAATTATTTGCAGCTGCTAGCTTAATACGTGTTATACGTTTATGCATTATATTTTCTATGTGTCACTTATTTACATTCATCGTGACATATAAATGGCACGTAAGAGCACGTAGGGCATGAAATATATTGACCCGGTGACTAGTGGGAAGCTTTCGTGTACCAAATTCAATCAAAACTCTAAAGTTAAGCGTGCTCAGACGGGAACAATTTCTGAGATGGGTGACCACCTGGGAAGCATGTCAATTATCCTTTTTATTTATTTATTTATTTAACTAGTGATAAATGCTAGACGTCGTGTCTGCTTAACTAGTGATAAACGTTAGCAAAAATGCACATTAAATGCAGTTATCATATAATTAGAAAGTAATCATATTCGTGCAATCATGCCATTTATATTCAATAATAAATGCTAACTATATGAGATGCTTATCGTTGGCTGCGTGAGAGATGATTGGGCATTACAAATATACTCTAAGAAAAATACAATATGAGATATTATTTTGCAACAAAAGATTCAAATCGTATTTTGAGACTCCTCAAAAAGAGAATATCAGCAATACATTTAAGACAAAAGTAGGAGTTCTTGACATTTTATAACAATTCATTTCTACAATTTTCTTTCTTTTAATTCTTTTTTTGCTTTCGTTGTACAGGATATATTCATCGCTAGAACAGACACCGGTGCAGCAACAATAATATGGACCATGACAGCCCTCATAAAAAATCCAAATACAATGAAGAAACTTCAAAAAGATATCAGAGAGTCAATTGGTGAAAAGGGTGAAGTAAATGAAGATGATCTGTCTAAACTTCCTTATCTAAAAGCATCAATTAAGGAAACTTTAAGATTGTACCCACCAGCTCCACTCCTATTGCCTAGGGAAACACTTGAACAATGCATGATTGAGGGATACACAATTCCCCCTAAAATATTAGTGTACATAAATGCGTGGACCATAGCAAGAGACTCCAAGTACTGGGAATGCTAATATTGACATCATAGGGCAAGATTTTCAAGTGATCCCTTTTGGAGCGGGGCGAAGGGGGTGCCCTGGTATCTCAATGGGGCTTGCTGCGGTGGAGCTTGCCCTAGCCAATCTTCTTTACTCGTTCAATTGGGAATTGCCTCCTGGGGTGAAGAAAGAAGATATTAATTGCGAGGTTTTGCCTGGAATTACTATGCATAAGAAGAATCCACTTTGTTTTAAAAATCTATTTAATTCGTCTTTAGTTTAGAAATAATAAAAATTTGAGGGGATGTACCTGTATTTAGATCAAACGTTGTGATAACTGATAAGTTCCTTCATCATACATGAAATGATCATTTAGCTTCGACAAATGACTTCCTGTTGTTGTATCTTATATATTAGTGATAATGAATCAAAATTCTGTCTACATATATACATTTGTAAAGAAAGAACAATTCCAAGCTATCTACATTTATGCTCCTGACAGAAGAATTAAAATCATTATGTAAAGTATGTAGAGTTGATTTGAGTGGAATTGGATCTTAAGGTTACATGGGATCTTTGGTATCTTATTCCTGCATGCGGCGGCAGCTCCAAGTCCTCGTTTTTCAAGGGTGAGTTGTGGCAACTAACAAAACTAAAGGTGGCGGCGGCGGCTAAGCGCGGCGGCCCAAGGCCAAAGAGAAAAGGCGGCGGCTCCAAGTCCTCACTTTTCAAGGGAGTGACAGCAACTAACAAAACTGAAGGCGACGGTGGCCATAGGAAAACAAAAAAGAAGAGAAAATGAGATAAGGGAGAAGAAGCTGGCGGCGGCGGCAGCCATAGGAGAAAGAAAGAAAAAAATTAGATAAAGGAAAACTAAACTAAATAAGGGGCGTCGGACGGGGTGGGCGACTTGAGGATGGCGGAAACGAGAGATCGAGATACCATGGCTCGAAGTCATGGCTCTGATACCATGTTAGATTAGAGAAAACCCCGTAGGGAACTTGTATTATTGAGCAACATATTTATAGAGATACATGTAACTGGTAAACAACAAACCCTAACTATAAACAAGGAAAAGATAAATACAAGGAAACATAAAGAAACTTAAATTAACATAAATACTAGAAAGATATTATATTATCTAACAGTAAACAAATGTCGGTGTGGCACTGGACTATATTGTAGATGATCGTCTTGCAAAGCAATGCAGTGGATTTGGAGAAAGGTAAAAGACCAGCCGTACGTATGAGTGCGATTTGATAATATGGATGAGTGTTGTTCTATATTGATCGCGTGTATCGAGGTATTATTGGACTACACGCAATAATAGTGACACATGTTTATTGACAACTTAATTTGGCCATGTCTGTTTGTCTTCTTCTCTTGCATCAAGACAAGGAATCAAAATTTTAAATCCTTATTTCTTTGAGGGTTTCTTAATTACTCCGTTTTTTAGGAAATTTGAAATTAAAACTTACAAGACATTTGCTCTCCATATTATGTCTTTTTTATATAAATAAAAGTATTATATAGATATATAATAATTATACTTCATCATATAAGAAAATATATACTATAAATCAATATGTATGTATATTTGTATACAATTTACATATGTAGCATATATATGTAAATATATGTAATTACAAGATAATATATATATATATACATGAACATGCATATATATATATATGTATATATATACACATATCTAATATAATCACATATTTTAACTAAATTTTCATTTATTTTACATGATATATATATATATGTATATATTCAGCCATTCAGCCATCAAAAACCAGACTGATTTTCTCTTCAAAGAAGAAAAAAAAACAGACTAAGGCCCCGATTGGATGGATAGTTGTTTCCCATTTTTCAAAGATTTTTTTCATAGAAATCCATTTGTTTGGAATCTCCTAAAAATATTTCAAAGAAATGCCACAGTTAATATTCTCTAAAAAAATCTCAAATTTCTTTGAAAAACAGATTTGATTGGCATTTCTGTCAAAAAAATTTTAGGAAAGTCAAATTTTTTACTATTCATGATTTGACAATTCACCCAATAACTAAAAGATTTTTATCCACCAACATCTTAACATATGCATTAAAAAACTATATATCTTGATTCGAAATGTCGCAACGTTTGAAATAAGATCCACTTTATATTTATTTTGATATCTTACTCTATAAGTTTAACCTATATATGTCTAAATTTTTTTTATAAAATAAATATCCATCCATACTATTTCTCATAAAAAAATAATTTTTCTTACAAGAAAAAAGAAAAACCTATCACACCACTCCTAATCATTACACTTTTTTCTTTAAAAAAAACTCATAGGAACACACTTTTACCATCAAATCTTTACTCTAATAAAATGAAATCTATTACTTTTTCTAAGGAAAATGAGAAATAAAAAATAACATCTCGTTCAATTGGGCCCTAATTCTCTGAAGTTACTATTGATTTAAAAAATTCAAAAACATTTTTCAATACCTTGAGATGGATTAGACATTTGCATGTAATGATTTGCAGGGGTTATAGACTATACATAGAAACATATATATTCGATGAATAATAATATCTAGTTTATTGGAATAGAAACTTATGTTTTAGGTTACCGGCTGTTGGTTTAAAATCCCGAAACTAGTCGAGCATAAAAAATCCAAATAGTCATGAGGAGGTTGGTAACCAAAACCAGTTGCATGGTTCTTGATGGAACAAAGTGGAATTAGCAGAGTCCTAATTAATGCATGTCTTCAGTTTGATGATAAACTAATTAAACCAAGCACCAGTATTAGTGGCTTATTTGTTTGTTTTATATATATACTAGATGGACCTTAATTGATTTTATCATTTTAAATCAAAGGTATTTTTGTCTATCAATGTGCCGAGGGGGTGGTTGATGTATTTTAATATAGTAGAGGGGAGTATTTGAAGGTTTTAGGAATAAAAGGGGATATTTGATAGGGTGCCTATAGTAGTGGGTGCAAAATTAATTTTGTCCTTTTTATTAATCGCAGTGGGTTCCATTACTTTTGGCCCTCTAAACAATAATGTCATAAACAAATACATTGCAGAGTCATTAGCCAATGAGGAAACGAGAGGTAGCAAAAGCATGTCACAATCAATAATACATCACAAACCAATTCAAAAAAGAAAACTCCAATCTCATCTGCTTCGTATATACTATACATTATTCTACACTTGGTATCGTAATTGTCGCGGGGACAGTGCCCGGTATAAATGATTTTTAAGCTCATAATGTAAACTTCAAGTATGAGATGTCACTCTTGTTAATAAATCAAATGAAATTGAACTTGTTCAACTTTAATAACTTTAGAGTTATCCGGCATTAAAATTAAATAATGACAGACTTTGTTATACCACTTCTATGCTCAACTACACTTTAGGTCCTGATCAAATTGATTATTTAATTTATAAGTTATTTCAAACTAACAAAATCGTTACTTATCAATGTTGTCACAAATAAGATTTCAATATAAGACATTCAAAACATTATATCACCACAATTCCAGTAGAATTTTCAAGTCGACTCGAAGGGTTGAAGCACGAGCTCAATCTATATAATATGCAATATAACATGAAAATGAAGCTATGAAAAAGCTTTGTAGTAGCACTTAGATCATATTGAACACGGACATAAATTGTCATACCAATGACATTAAAAGATGTTACCTGCAAAAATGATCTTGTTTTTAGCTATTAATAGAACACGAATAACAGTCCGAATCTCATTTCTCATTTGATTAGAGAGTTTCAAGCAAAATCTTGGACTATTCCTTAGGAACTTAATAATATATGAGATAAGGCTTGCACAACTAACAAGGCTTCCATCTAGAAGGGTCACTATATATTGACTTTATTAGTTATAATCACAACGGTACAGACTTTCGACGGCCCATTTAAAGTAATGGTCTGTTCCGAAAGCATAAAAAATGTTTGATGTCATGCAGCCTGAAACGTATTACAAGAACCCTAAAATTAAGATGGAATTCAGTCAACAAATGGATGATCTCCATGGCATGCTTAATGATCCGAACCGCCGTAGGCCTCTTCCCGTTATTTCTCCCGTGCATCGTATCTTCGGGAATCCTTACAACTTTTTTTTGTCAAACCTACCAACAAGAGATTTATATGTTACTATTGCATCACAAAGACAATTTTTCATCAATAGAACATATTATTACATGACGAGATTTTTTTTTTTATAAATAGAACACATGAAAGGAATTATAGGAACTTAATTATTTAATGTGGTAGTGAACCTCCAAGTGGATAAGCCAGTTTCAAAATAGATGAGTACTTTATTTTTCAGAGAGATAATAACAAACGGTAATGTTGTATGCCATCTATTTTCTTCACTGATACATAATAACTTCATCTGTTGTACTTCATTTACTTACAAATGTGTTAAATCCTTGAGGTTGTCACCAGTTGGACATTTGAAAGAACAAATTCTGACAGTGAAAGCCCAAATCTGAATCAGCTGATAAATCCAAGTATTGTGAAACTAAAAACTATGCAAAAGTGAGAAATCAAAAGATAAGGTCTTCCAAACATCTATTTCCAGACCATACACCAAGAGTGAAGCTATATACGATAAAACCACATTCATTTCTTTCAGCCATACACCAACAGAGGCAAACAGTTTTTCAAACCAAAAGTTCAACTCAAGGTAGCATATCTAGTTTATAGAAATGTGCAACTTCGTTCCAATATAACCCGAAAAAATATCTAAACCACATTGAAATTACAAAAATAGAAACAAAATCACATACGCTCTCCAAGTGAAACTAAATAGTTCTGAAAGTAAAAAATTACTATAATGAAATTAGAAGGGAAAAAAATCGATCAAATTAATGTAATAAAATTAGAAAATTAATCTGGACTCTTGCTCAAGTTTTAGACATATACCCAACATCATTCGCAACAACACACTTTTCACAATGATACTCAAGAGCCAGTATAATACCAATTGAAAAATATATACATATAAATATATATATATATATATAAGCGAATTACACTGAAATCCAATGGATTAAAAGGTAATTCATAGTAATAAAGATTCAAGAAAAGAATTACTACACTAATTAAAGATAAAAAGAGAAGGAGAGAGTTAACCCAATGACAGGGAGTTCGAACCAAAACCAAAATGTTTGGTTTTGTATAGTGTACATTTGCAGGTGATTTGCATCAAATGCTGCAGCCAAACGATGATAACTTAATTCCTTATCTACCACTAAAAGGAGTGAAGAAATATGTTAAGTTTTCACTAATGAAGAGAGTTTTTCACAACATATATCAAGACTAGGGTTATTTCCATTCACCTCCCCTGAGGTATTATATTTTGGCAAAAACCTCCCCTCGTGTATTAAATTTTGGCATCCATCACCCTGTGCATAAAAAATTATATGTATTACCCTTTTTACCCTTAATTTTTCTTTTCTTTATTTTCTATTTCATTTCCTTCCTTTCTTTTTTTATTAAATTGAAAAAAAAGTAATGAACAGAAGCGCTCAAAAAGTTTTTCTAACAATTAGTTGTTTTAACTTAAAATAGGTATTGTAAACAATATATTAAAGGATAAATTATATATTAAACCCCCCCCCCCCCCACCCCCAAAAAAAAAAAAGTTAATAATAGATTCTTATATCTAAAAAACTCATAATAGCATTTTTTTTTCCCCTTATCTCAAATACCTATTTGCAATCTCTTCATAAGGAAACAACAACTTTTAGGCCTAAATATTATCATGGGTTTACTGAATATAAAAGTTTATTTTAATGAGTTGTTAGTAATCTTCCGTATATATTAAACTTATTTTAAATAGCCTTAAATATTTGATCTCTCAATTTTCTTATGGTTCTTGAATTATATTTCTCAATGTTTTAAGGAACTTTTAAATAAATTAGTAGTACTTTATTTATTTTATTTTATAAAAAAGAAAAAAATTATAACTTTATAGATTTGTAATATTGACTATTTCAATAAATAAATATCTAAAGCCTTGTTTTAATCACTTTGCTTAAGGCCTCGTAGATGACTTTGACTGAAGAGGTCCTACATATATATTATTTGATAATCTAGGCATCTCATTGTTCATTTTGACTATCATATGAGATACTTCAAATCATAATATTTTTCCCATAGTGAATGTTTAAATTTTCTTTATTTTTATTCATTTTTTCTCTACTTGGAATAAAAAGGATGAGAAATCAAGAAAACAGAATGTGAGTTTGAAATTAAAACAAAATTATTCTCAAATTTTTATTTATTACAATAAGAAGTAATGTAAATCTATAAAGATATAAACTTTTTGTTATTTATAAAAGATTAAAGAGCTACTAAGTGATTAGAAACTTGTTCAAGACATTAAACATATAATTTGAGAACCACGCAAAGAAAATTGAAAAATTACATACTTAAGAAAATTGAAAAAAATTCATACTTAAGTTTATTCAAAATAGTTTAATATATTGTTTATTGTACCTACTTTAAAGAAAAATAATTATTCGTTAGAATTGCTTTTAATGAAAAGCTTTCATGAGATTAATTTCTATATAAATATTTATTATTTAATAAAAAAAAGAAAGGAAGAAATGGAATTATAAAATGGAGAAAAATATAAAATAAGGGTAAAAAGGGTAGTGCATATAATTTTTTACACATAGGGGAGGTGGATGCCAAAATTTAATATATGAGGGGAGGTGCTTGCCAAAGCACAGTGCCTCATGGGAGGTGGATGCAAATAAGTGAATAACCCATCAAGACTATGTTGCGGAAGACCACCTAACAAAGCACAAAGATTGGGAGAACAATCTTAGACTAATATAATCTTCCTATATGTAGACTAAGAAAAAAGTGTTTATCTACTTAACACCTCAACTCTCACTGCCAACATATAATAGCTTGCTACTTAGCATAATTAATCAGGTGTGATGTTTTATTTTCTCCATTTTGCATTTATTACTAAGATAAACCCACAGCATAAAAAATTTGCATACAGCATCTAGTAGTAACGACACCACTGACAAAAACAAAATATATGAAATTTGATTTTGACCAATGCGTAGAAAAAAGTGGTATGTTGCCATAACAATATTCATGGGAGGAAATGAGAATCAGACCATTTTCGGTAAACCAAGTATTTGATTCATAGACATACCATTGCTCTCATTAGATATATATTATTTTAACAACTATCATCATTTTTAATCACTCGATTGCTTTCTATTACCAGAGGCATCATTATATCAACTTGTTGCGTCAATTTGATTTATGTTATCTTAAGCACACTTATTCTATGTCAATGTCATTGAGACTCACTTCTTAAGACCAATAATAAGCAGCCACAAACTCTACCAAAATCCACACATTAACACTTCGAATCAAAGAACTTATGCACAAACCTGAAAGTTACAAGACAGACGCATATAATCCAAGCTCAAATTGAAAAATAGGCAAATCAATGTAGCCGTTATGGTACTTAATTGAGCTCTTGGGTTAAGTATTCTGATATAAGTCCATTGGTGAATTGGCTGAAAAGCAAACCAACAAGGATCCTTTATTTAATGTATGGAGCTGGAAAACAAAGTAGGATAGATGTATCTCTAATGAGAATCCATCAAACTCCTGAATAACACCACCCGAAAATATTTTCCTTATCAGAAGCTGTTGGAAAAATATCCGTGAGCCTACTCGGGCTTAGTATCTTCAAGAACGATTTCAAAGTCGAGACAAGTGTTCTACACTTTATCTTTGAAACGAAATTGACCCGCTCACGGTGCTTACGGTATTTGGCAATCGTTTCCCAAGATTCAACGACTTAGTAAAGAAGTAGTAACACTACAAACTTCGATACTCTACGAACAAACTTTGTTCCAAACTCTATCGATTGACTATGATGAATTAAATGCATATCTAGACATTTAATATGCAAAACTATTCTCCAAATCTTAAATTAATATTTAGGAATATCCAAAGAATTCTCAAAATACTCAAAATAGTATTTAAGAGAAGAAAGGAGAAGATAATATGATTATGGTGTATTTAATCTCAAAATATAGGGGTTTATTTATAAGAATGAAGAGTTTTGGGTCAAAAGTTGTAATTGTTCGTACATTGTAGAAGGGCCCAAAAGTGTGACTTTTGGACGAAAAGCCACTTGAAGCAGCTTTTCGGACTTTTCATATTAGCCCCAAAGGTTGTACCTTTTCAAAACAACCCCTGAACTAAAAGACAAAATCCGCCTGACATTGGCTCGGATCAGGTGTGGCGGGTGTACCGTGCACCCGTTGACAGCCAATCAGCTCCCTGTCAGCATGGGAGATTATCAGGTGCGGGCGGTTGCACCAATTTTTGTGCAATTCAGCCCCTAACTTTCTAGAAATTTCAAATTGACTCCAAAACTTTGAATCTTGATCAAATATATCCTTTCAAATTGGTCCCTCAATTTTTCGATTTGAACACTTTTATCCTCGAACTAAATGAACCATCTCCCATACAATCGCGGCCGTCGATCATATGAATTTGATCATTTAATCTTGTACGTTCATATCGGTTCATTGATTCCAATTATAAACCAAGTTTTAAGTGACATATTTTGTTAATTAATTTCTCATTCACCCTAAATCGCAATTGAGTAATTAAATACTCAAAATTTATCTACTCGAAACGTAGATTAATTTGAGCCAAAGACATTCCACTTTCAACATATGGAATTCACTTAAATCTCTAATAAAATCATGCTAAAACACGATTTAATCAATCAAGATTTCCAACAATACCCACCATGAATGAAATTAATGCAAGTGCAGACTATGCAGACGCTGAGAGAGTTCGGGGGAAAAGCTATTGCATCAGGAGAGGTAGTTTTTTGCTTTGAACCTTCCTTAGTGTAATACCATCAGATTTACTTGCTGGGCAGTGAACGTGATGTCTTGAACTGGTCAGCGTTTTGTGTAAACCAAGACAATGATACACACACAATAACTTCTCTAACAAAGTTATTTGTTCTTACTGTTGTGTCCGTTTTGGCCATGGAACACATCTTGGATTCATAAGTGTTTAATGTTAATGTCTAACATTTGAAGCAGCCCTCACTTCACACTTATATAGGTGACACTCCTATCAATAGTACCCTGCCATACTCCACTTTGTTACGTCTCATCACCCTTCGAGATAGTATAAGAATCATTAAAAGCTTTTAGCTTAACCTTACCTACGCTCTGCAGGTTTTGCACTTGTTCTATCCTAGGAATGGGTGGGAGATTATTTAAAATTCCTCAAGTGCGACACTGAATTTTCATAACTTAGTTGTCCCTTTTGAACCAAGATCTTGGGATCTCCAGTCAACATGGTTGGGTTACCGCTATGTCAATTCTTAAGATGTAGGATTTAATCCCATTCCCCTCGATATGCAGTATATTTGATCTTTTTAGGCATACATTTGGATCCATAAGTTCTCATTTGATTTTACTCGATCAATAGAGACAATGCCATTGAAGATCAACTGCTTAATGGTTTTATGTCTTTGATGTATATGTCGAGACTACCATTTTTACATGCTACTTTGTGCCCTTCCGACTATCGACTATCTTGTACAATGTATCGGAATAAGTGGCACAAAATCTAGCTAATAAAGAGTATCTAGTTTTCCTCAGTGTATTCTATCGGTACACTTGGATAGATCGTATAGAGTAATCACAATTCATAGCATATTTCAGATATCTACGAACTCTAGTTAATGCCTTCAAAAGGCCATTACGTCAATTACTCGTGATAATCAATACATCTGCTTTTCCAGCTCAGATGTATGTCTAGCACCGGTGTCGACCCACCATTCGCTTAGTTACCTACCACTACAGTGGAGAGCGTAAGGTCCGACCACCCACCATTTGCCTAGCTTGGTTTTAGTGATTTGATCATCCACCATTTGCCTAGCTTGGTTTGTCTTGACGATCACCCACCATTTGTGTGGTTCGGATTGTCTTAACGAACACCCACCAATTATATGGTATGGAACCATTCTCTGTGTGGTTTGATTTACCACTTTTGTGGTTGTCCACTCGGAGCAATTTTTCCTTATCTTTATTTTGACTATTGTCAATACACCAACTATAATTTGGTCTTACCAAATTGTCTATATCCTTAAAGTCATTTTCTAGGATTTAATTTCAGACGTTTGATCGATTTTCACAATCTTACTCCGACAATTAACATCCTTTATTTTTGACCAAGTTGTGTACTTTGTACAATATGTCATCCACATTTCTCTCTTCGGAGAGCACGTTTCATAATATGAAACATTTGAAAAAAATTCTCACTTAGAACCTTATAGATTCAAAGTGACGATGTTCCACATTGTCTATTATAATTTATTAAAATTAGACTCAATTTTCTTTCGCTTAAATGAAATCACGACTAGTTTAGCCTCAACAACTATTTCACTTTTACGGTGAAAATTGTAGGCTACAACTCTAAATAATGCAATATTTATTCTTAAAATTGACTTCTTTAACTAAACGTCACTATCACATGAAAAGAACATGCAATCAATTTAAATCAACTATTTAAATAATGCATTTCTTCATTCATTGTGATCAGACTTTATACTAAAGATTGCCAAATATAGTGAAAAATCACACTTATTGCATTTATTCATAAGCCGGAAGAAAACTAATAAACAATTACTTCATATATGCGTAGCAAAATAAAGTAATTTTATGCATGCACAATTATTTATTCTTTATCAGGAATAATTTACAAAGATAAAATATAATATTTATCTCATAAATATATATACACAGTCAACAGAAAATTTCATATGTTGAGCCATAATAGGAATAATCATTCTTTTGAGCCAATATGAAACCTTAATTCCAAGTTAAGGGTGACTAAGACATTAATTAGGCAATGTATCCATTCAGTAGACGAGGCAAAATATCTTCTCACCATAATGTGAAGTACTCTAATAGATTATAGAATTACTGTCCCTTCAGCATTGTACCCCATTCACGTATGGGTACAAACTTGCAAATTACATGAATTTGTCCATGTTCATTCCAATTTGCACGTGAATTAGCATAATTCAATTATCTTTGTGAAGTGAACAAAGACACGGCATGTTTCATTGGATCTCTAGGACTTCACGCCATTCCATGAAAATGCACCACATTTTTATCATAAATTGATAAGTTCTATTGCGTGATTACACTCTATAATCTCACGTATACAATCATGACATTTTATGTAGAAGAAAATGTATTATATACACTTTCAATGAAATTTCACCAATTAGAAACTTCTTTCAATTTCAATATGTCGAGTGCATATTTTTATATATTTTCACCATTTATCCGTTATTTAAAATTACCACATTCAGAGCAATTACATCAACCTAAGTGAATAGGTATTTTAATTATAAATGCACATGCCTAAAACTTATCTGGAATGCCTGCAGTTCTTTACTTCAACTTTGGGCAGTGATCAACATAAGTTTCATTCACTACCATAAGAGGCATAAACAATTTGTGTTTTCAATTTGCAGAAGCACTTCACCAATCATTTGAGTATTCTCAAATATCCAATCACCGGCCTTCGTTTGACGTGAATATTACTACAAAATAAATTCAAATTTGTATTAGTCATAAAAGACAATTAAAATTATTAATTATGACAAAAAATGAAAATTAAATGAAATTCCCTCTTGATTTCATCATCTTTCCATCGGATAACGCCATCTTCAATAAACACTCGAATATTGTCTTAAGTTGTTGGGTGATGAACTCGACATTCTTCAAGATACAAAAATTTCGTTTCAAAATTGTTGGAAAAATATCCGTGAGCCTACTCGGGCTTAGTATCTTCAAAAACGATTTCAAAGTCGAGACAAGTGTTCTACACTTTATCTTTGAAACGAAATTGCCCCACTCACGGTGCTTACGGTATTTGGCAATCGTTTCCCAAGATTCAACGATTTAGTAAAGAAGTAGTAGCACTACAAACTTCGATACTCTACGAACAAACTTTGTTCCAAACTCTCTCGATGAACTATGATAAATTAAATGCATATCTAGACATTTAATATGCAAAACTATTCTCCAAATATTAAATTAATATTTAGGAATATCCAAAGAATTCTCAAAATACTCAAAATAGTATTTAAGAGAAGAAAGGAGAAGATAATATGATTATGGTGTATTTAATCTCAAAATATAGGGGTCTATTTATAGAAAATAAAGAGTTTTAGGTCAAAAGTTATAATTTTTCGTACATTACCGACAAAAGGTGTGACTTTTGGACGAAAAGCCACTTGAAGCAGCTTTTCGGACTTTTCATATTAGCCCCAAAGGTTGTACCTTTTCAAAACAACCCCTGAACTAAAAGACAAAATCCGCCTGACATTGGCTCGGATCAGGTGTGGCGGATGTACCGTGCACCCGTTGACAGCCAATCAGCTCCCTGTCAGCATGGGAGATTATCCGGTGCGGGCGGTTGCACCAATTTCTGTGCAATTCAGCCCCTACATTTCTAGAAATTTCAAATTGACCCCAACACTTTGAATCTTGATCAAATAGATCCTTTCAAATTGGTCCCTCAATTTTTCGATTTGAACACTTTTATCCTCGAACTAAATGAACCATTTCCCATACAATCGTGGTCGTCGATCATATGAATTTGATCATTTAATCTTGTACGTTCATATCGGTTCATTGATTCCAATTATAAACCAACTTTTAAGTGACATACTTTGTTAATTAATTTCTCATTCACCCTAAATCGGAATTGAGTAATTAAATACTCAAAATTTATCTACTCGAAACGTAGATTAATTTGAGCCAAAGACATTCCACTTTCAACATGTGGAATTCACTTAAATCTCTAATAAAATCTTGCTAAAACACGATTTACTCAATCAAGATTTCCAACAGAAACTACCTACTGAATAAATCATTTTGAATGAACTCTCTTCTAGTCTACTTATTAGAAATAACACCCAAGAGACATGTTCAATGGTTCCGACTCTTGGTGAAATGGTGTATTTTCCTCTATAAATACAGTCATTGTTCATCATTTTAATCACTAGAAAAAATATACAAATATATATCATAAACTCTCCAAATACTTTAGATACTTGAGTCGTGAATTTGTGTCTTTGGTTCTAGTAATTGAATTCCCGACGGTGTTCGTGTTTCATTCAAGAAGTTTGGGACAACGTGATTCTAATCAAGTTCGATCAAAGTAACGCTTCTGCATTAGGTACGCTCTCGATTTCTAACAGTGGTATCAAAGCATGTCGATTAGTTTCCGTTCGCTGTCTGTTTCTTGCGTGATTAATTTATACGAATTGACAGTATGAAGTTTTATGAATTATCGGAATTTGATGATATGTTGCACCCTTTCTGCATTAGTTTACATGCAATAGAATGTATATATCAATTTATGTATTCAAATGCATAGTTTCGTTTTCTGCATAACATAATATATGTCTATTATGAACCGACATGCTTTTTTGTTAAACCTCATTCTGTATATATATATATATATATGTATGTATATATATATATATATATATTTTGAATATTAGAGGAATTAATGATGAATTAGACATATCATGTTTTCTGTTTATAAGACACGTTTTGTTGTTTGGTTATTGCATGGAGAAATTGTCTTGATCTCAAATCATAATGTTTGAATTTTTTTTGGGAAAATAGCTCTTATGGTCCCTCTTCTTTATGGTTTGTGTCACTTTGGTCCTCCATCTAATAAAAGTGGCACTTTGGTCCCTCTTTTAGGTAAATTGTGTCACTATGATCCTTCACTTACTTTTCTTTATTGCAATGTAACCCCATATTATCAATTCTTCTTAATTCAGCCTCTAAATAATCTTTATAACCAAAATAATCCCTATTTTCTGAAAATTTAGCAAATGGAGTTTTCCAATTGATTAGGCTCAACATGCTTCTGAAATAAAATTAACCTCACATAAATTTACACCTTCTTTTGACCGTCTTATCGCCGGGTATTCCAAGTCCTCGGTTTTACGGACTATTCCAACCACACAACCGCAGCTGATAGTTCGCAGTCCTTGGCTCCTTCAGCAATACACAGCACAACCCAATTTTGTTTCCTACCTTTGGGTGTAAAAGGTATAAATAGATATAAATATAATTTGGATTTTGGACAACAGGTTGGATAAAGCCTTCTTTTATTGATGAAATACATAATTAAAATTACATAATATTATTCTACTCCTATATTTGAGGAGAAAACCTTTTAGCCTCTCATGAGAGGACTACTATTGGGGAAATCTCCATACACTCGTGTATTAAAACTATAAGAAAGATTACAATTTTTCTATGAATAATTGTATTATGAAAGAGTTGGAGAAGTTTTCTGATGATCTCCATCTGCTTTTGTCTTCTCTTCTTGTAGATTGGGTTTCGAATTTCAAAGTCAGATTCCAAAACCTCCTTAATTGTTTAGACGTCACTGCTTACGTCTAGCTTTAATAATGCGTGTGGGTCCCTGTGTTTGCCACTTTGTCAGCCACGCTTCTCTTTTCCAGCTGTTTTCTTTTTCAGCTGTCCTCTTTAATCAATCACATGATTGATTCCGCAATTAGTGCGCCTGACTTTTCAGGCCCTTTTTCTTTTACATGATCTTACCCTGGTTTGTGAAAACCCCGGGGGTAAAACTTCTTTTTTCCTTTACCCTTTTCGGATTCGAGTTTCATCTTGGTAACTCGTATTTTTGTACCAAATAAGGGTTTTTCTTGAAACTCACAACTTGAGCATTCCCGGTTGTGCCATTGATCAACATGCATCATGTTGCAGGCCTTCTTCCTGGTAGCTTCAGTTGCTGGTAACTTGTTTTCCCACATCAGCGTCCTTTTTTGTTCAAAGAGCTTCTCTGCGAACTCAGTACTTTTCCCTGTCATGGAATTTAACAGGAATGATTCATTCGCCGAATTTGAAAATATTTTGAATGGATACTTGACTTTGTCCATCTCTGTAAGACAGACCCACATTCCCCATGCTCTTCTGGTGGAAATATCATCTTCGTTGATAGTACTAACCAGTGGAGCTTCACCTGTTGCAACCTTAACTCTATTGTAGGCTGCCATATCTGGTCTCTGTAGTTTGATGAAATGAAACACTGGATGAGACCCTTTTCCTGCAATTTCTGGTGCTGCCGAAATAAACTTCAGTTCCAGAATATCACCCCTTTTGAGGAGTGGGTTATTTTTCCATGAATCATACACGGCACTGAAAATCCAATTCGAAAGTTTGGAGATCTCCGGAAAACCTGGTGACATAGTATGGATTGAAGCTAATGCCCCAAAATCATACCATTCTCGGACTTCTTCGGGTTTTGACCCCTCGAGCATCCAAATCCTAGGATATTTCCCTGATATTTCTACCAAGGATTTATTAGGATTTATTCCTTGTCTTGAGATTAATTTTTCCCAAGAACGCTGATAACCCTGCCAATGTAAATTAATTGGGTTTGTATTAACCTTAGAAGTACCTGCCTATGGCCTAAGATTAATCTCTCCCTCTTTGACCCCAGAGGTGGTGGGTTGACTTGAAGCAATCGGAGGTTGCCCTTCCAATTGTTCAATTGTTTCTGTTTTCTCAGAGTCTGAAAATGGACTTGTGCAAGTGGTATTTGAATCCACCGCTCCGGGTATAGAGCCCCGTTCTCTAAACGCAGGTGTGGAGTCCTGCTCTCTCAATTCTCGAGTCATCACTGAAGATGATGCCTTTTGAATTGGACCTTGCAATGTATTCCATAACATAGTCATGGCATACGTAGCTCCCTTGATTGTTTCCTGGACTGTGTCCAGATCAACTCGTTGAACTTGTCCGGCTACTTCAGCATTTGGTGAGAGCTTTCCAAATTGCACATTAAGCTCCTCAAGGTTTTTCCTGAGATGCCTATATCTCTTGATGATGGAATTAGCCTCAGACGCTTCCATCTCTTGTCAGGAAATCTGCAAGAATAATCTCATGAGATTTTTCAATAATAATGTCAAAACAATAATATTGACATTCAGCTTGCCATCTGAGAATACGTGCTTTTTCTATTTTTGATTCACGTTTATTTTTCAAAAAAGCTTTGACATTCGTATTATCAACTTTTAAAGTAAATTCTTTGGCTAATAGAAATAATGACCATTTTTTAAATGCCTTCCAAACAGCAAAGAATTATTTCTCGTTTATATGCCAAACTCTGGCTTGTTGTTCAGTGGACAATCCTCCTATATATCTACAAGGTTCTTCCCCTGTAGTTGTTCGTTTCATGAGCAGTGTTGCCCATCTATAGTCATTGGCATCTGTATAGACTACCAAATCATCATTATCTTGTGGTATTGCGAGTTTAGGCAAGTTATTGCAAACTTGTTTCAACTCATGAATTCTTTGGGTGTGAATTTCTTCCCACTTCCATTTCATGCTTTCCGTTTCTTTTAAAAGAGGTCGAAAATCTTTCTTGTATCTTGCCAGATCTTTAATAAAGATGCCTGCAAAGTTGACAACTCCCAAAAAGCTTTGAAGCTATTTTTTATCTTTCAGAACATCAGGAAAATTGCGTATTTTTTCCACAATATGTTCCTGGAGTTCAATACCTGTTTCATCAATAAGAATGCCAAGAAATTCTATCTGATTAACACCAATTATTGCGTTCTTTTCTGAAAGCACTAATCCTTCATTAAAACATGCATTAGAAAATATTTCAAGATGCTTAATATGTTCTTTCATATTTCTAGATGCAATTAAGACGTCATCAATATAGACAAATATAAACTCGAAATAATCTTTAAACAGATTATCCATTTTTCTTTGATATATCTGAGGTGCGTTTGCTAATCCCATTGGAAGAATGTTCCAGATATATTGTCCTTGCAGAGTAGAAAATGTCGTATATTTTCTAGACTCTTTTTCCATCTTAATCTGATAGAAACCAGATTTACAATCAAACTTTGAAAACACTTTAGCATTTTTAATTCATTCAATCAAGTGTTCTCTACTGGGAATATAGTAACCATCAAGTTCAAGTATCTTATTTATACCTTGATAGTTGTTTACTAATCTTACCTTACCTCTTTTTACCTCCCCATAGTTACTTACCAGAAAGCCTGGGCTACTGTAAGAAGAGACTCCAGGTTCTATGAGTTTAAAATCGATATGCTCCTTTATGATTGTTTGCATATCCTTCTTATCCTCCATATTCATCTGGATTGGCTTGTATCGAACATACTCATACTTGCATTGTTCTTTTACTTTCAGAGTAGCTTCGATCTTGTTCTTATCCCACTAAGCCAAAGGATTCTCATTAAAGTTCCTTTGAATTAGTCGTTTAACATTTTCAAGAGAAAGCAAACTTTCTTCATCAATGTTATCCATGGACTTGTTCTGTAACTCATTCTTAAGAAGTTGTATTTCTTCTTTAGAATTTTCATAACAGTGTTTGTCCTCACTTTCAATTAGATCATGTAGCATAAAAGACAAAAGAGCCTTTTCAAATTTCCTTTTATCCTTCATTTTAGGATGGGTTAATTTGGAATTGGCCATAAAATCACCACGTTTGCTGTGAAAATTAATAAGCATTATACGATTAAACGCCTTTGCTAATTGCATAACTTATATATTATTACCACATATTTTTAGTAAATATTAACAAGTTCTTGTGATTATCTTGCACATATCTTGCAAAGGTTTGAATAAAATTATTACTTAGCAGAATATCTGCGCCTATATCATGAAAATAAACAGGTGGCAGTTTTACCTTGTACCAAGGGGTACCACCGGCTCCTCCAATCATGATATTTGCTTCTCGTATTCCTTTATTAAGAAGAAGGATTTTCTGAGAGAAATCCCTTCCTGCAATAATAGGTAATGATTCCATAGCGTTGCTAGGAAAAATACCAGGTTTTGTTGTACAAATTCTTGATCCAGAATCAATATAAGCTGCAAAATATTCTGACTTATATTGTTCATATAACATACCTACAGATATGTATATTGAAAAGGGGTTGGTCATTTATTCAAATTGAATTATATGCCCATCCATGCTAAATTCCATACCTTTTCCTCTTCTTCCCCAAGGTTTATGTTCCTCAAGAAAGCTCAATCCCAAGGTAACAATTACTTGGTCTCGGCCTGCTACTTCTATAACAAATACTTCATAGCCTGCCAATTCTAGCATACATTCGTATTTGCCAGTAGTAGATTGTTGCAAGTGATATAAATCATCACAAGGAAAGTAATTGTCTTTCTTTGTAATATCAAATAAAACTTGCACTTACTTCCATCCTTCAGGGCATCTAATTTTTACATTATCTACCTGAATAGCTTCAGGAGTTGAATCTTCCATTAATTCTTTTCCTTTCAAGCTCCTATTCCTTTCTTTCGAAAAGGACATTCTGCTATCAAAATCTGTTCTAGAACTCATTGAGCGATCTAGAACTGGATGGTCTCGGATTAAGATATCAACACCCCCAATCCTTGGTATTTGAATGGGATCAGGTGTCATTACCTTAGCAAATTCCTTGAAAATTCTTGGAATTTCAATATATTTTTTCCAAATGAACAAATCAGAATGATGTGTAATAGAAAGTGCATAAGCAATTCTATATGTAATAGAATATGGTCTATTCCCTTCTTTCATAAGATCATTTCTCTTGAAATCTTGATGAAGGGTTAAAACTCGGCTGAAATCTTGGTCAGCTACGTTATATGCAATTCTTGGATGAATATCAAACATTAGTTTGCTTGCATATAAATTTCCTACCATAGTACCAAGACAACCATCTCTGAGGTTATTAATTCTCTTATCCATTATAGATAAATGTAATGGAGAATTAACACCTTCTTTGAAGGTAGCTTTAATCACTACTTCAATGGTTCCTATATGGATCCATTTCATAGTAACTGCTACTTCCTCTTTCATCCTACTTAATTCCTCAAGAATTTCTTCCTTTGGAATAAGTTGCATATCCATCACATTACCCGTTAATTCCATAGGAATTGCAAATCCCCATAACTTACTTTGTACATGATGTTATGCCGCCTTTGATTTAACCTTATTTGATTTAGGATTCGGCTAACTCCGCTGACTCTAAAACCATCATATTTACTAATGTTAGAGTTTTGTCTCATTATCTTTTCCATGGTTTTATCTATTATAGATGCCCTGGAAAAAAATACTGATAGGTTATCCGATGTTGGATCCTATCTCTCTCGTTGAGGTTATTCTGATTCAGTTGAAGTTCCATCAGAATCACTTTCTATTTCTTCCTCATAGACACTTTCATCTGAGGGTATACTTTCGAATTGGTAAACTGGTACCAAATCTCCTTAGAAAACTGCATCCAGTATGTCTACAGTGGCTTCAAATTATTTTAATTCACCACTTTTTTGCGGACAATCTGGTGAAATGTGGCCACGAGCTCCACATGTCCAGCAGTTGCAATCTTTGAAACTTTCATTTGTGCTGGTGTGAGCCCTTCTGAAAGTTCGTCTTGTGGGGGTTTTTCCATCGGATTTTCGAGATTCTTGGGAAGACACCCTTGTCGGTCCTGATCTCTGGCCAGATTTGTAAGATCGGGCTTTTGATTTAGACCACCAAGACTTTCTTCTGAAAGAAGATCGCCTTTTGTTACTCATGGTATCTGAGCGTACAAACTGCTTTCTCTTCTTTCTTTGCTCAATTGATTCTCCAATTATTGTTGGAAAATCATTGTTGTCACAACAAAGAGGCCTTTTTTTAATTTTTCCTCTCAGCCTTTTCATGTTCTTTTGGATAGCGGTTTGTTGACTCCAATCTTTTAGTTTGTCTTTTAAAAAAGACATTCGTCTAGCGAATGTATCAAGCTGTCCATCCGGAACCTTGTAGGATTGAATTAACATTTCCCTCCAAGGACTGCAATTTTTTGCAAAGAACATAGGTGTAGCGATTTCTGCACTGACATTCCCATTGAAGAAATATTTTCTAAACCAATAGATGTATTCATCTATGGCACAAATATTTCTACATTCAATACCATAGAGTGCCTGTTGGTACTTTCTGGTTTTTTTTGTATTATTTTCACTGAAGTATCCATCCCCGATGAACTGTAATTTTATTAACCTTCCAAATCTGTCGGCTATTGCACTTTTAGATTCTCCGGCTAAAACTTCTTGCTTAGATGGTTCCAAAGTACGTTCCCAACACGCCTTTACAGATCCTTCTAAGCTTAATTCCATTAGTCTAATGAAATTTTCTTTGTTGAGTTCTAGTGTAGTGGCGGCTATTTTCATAGTGGCTACCCATTCATCGATTAATTTTTTGATGTTTCTGAAATCGATAATATCCAAATTTAGGATAGTACCATATGGGTGCAAGGGTTGTGACATAGTCCATGCCCAAGGTGTATTTTCTAGTACCCTATTTGGATTTCTGGCAGGATTTACTATAAACGTTTCTCCCAATATTGCGGGGGTTGCGTTTATATGCAAATCACCACTTTCACGCATCGGTTCATCCGGTGGAGGATTATTTGATGCGAAACTTTCTCCTGGCATTGTTAAGGCCAGAGGATTTGTTTCATTGGCTTTAATATTAACCAAATCTACAAACGCTAGTTGAGAGAAAGATTCAGCTAGCTTCTGAAGATCAGAAGGATCCACTCTTGATATATCCATATTACTTTATATTTCTAAGTATATCAATGAGTAGTTCTTCTTGTTAGGCTTCGGAATTTCCTTAGCCTTTCCCTTCTGATGTAGAAGAGGTACTCGTCCAAGTGCATCACCGATTCGATCCTTTATTGATTTAGATGTACCGGTAATACCTTGTCTTTCTTTCAGATCTATGACTACTACTTTTAGATCTGTTATAGATCTACTTAGATCTGGAAAAATCTTGAGGATTTCCTCAAGTTTTTTGTTTAAGTTATCGATTTTCATAGGTAGACGTTCTAACCTATGTCTGTAATCTTGAACTGTCTTTTGAATTTCTCTAAGATCTTTAGAAAGCTTAGAGGTATCTGGTTCAATTTATTTCCAATTCATAATGTCAAAGTAAGGAAAGATTTACTTGTATTTGGTTTCCCTGGCCATTTGCCTTGGATCTCTGCGAGTTGAACATTACTCGCAAGATTTCCAATATGCTTGTCCTGAAGAGCTATCTTCCTTTGATAGTATCTTAGCTCCTCTTGTAGATCGATTTCTGCCAAAGGTCTTTTACTCTTGGCTATCGCTTCTCGGATCATGGTTCCACTCCTTAATGCTTTTTGAAGCAGAATATCAATCCTTTTCTCCCGCTGTTTTTCCAGAATCTGGAAATACTCTTAGTTTTCTTCATAAATCGAACTATTGTTCGGTTCCATTCTTGTTTTAATTCTCTTCCATAAGGATTAGACTTAATCTTATGTCAATTTATTTAAGTATTTCATCGATAACCTGAGGCTCTGATACCATTTTCGTCCGAACCCCCTTTTCTCCATATCAGAGCCGGTACAATACCTCGGAGGAGACACCCAAAATAGCACCTATCAGTTTGCAACCTGGCCCAGTCGGGTTTGTCCCGTGGCGCAATCAGGCATCCCCTATGGAGAGTCGTGCTTCGTGTCAGATCACACGATAGAGGCTCGGGGCTTTTCGATATTGCTCTGATACCAATTTTCAGCAGGATCCTTCTTTTGCTTAAATTGGGGCATTTCAGGATTATTTTTCTTTTATGAGACTATATTTGAAAGTAATTAAAAGTTTGAGGACTTGTTTGAAATAATATTTTTCATTAAAATCTTAAAAGGACTAAAATGACACAGAAATAAGGACATGAGGGACTTAAGTGACCAAATTATGACGTGAGGGACTTAAGTGTCACAAACTGAAAAGATGGGGGACTATAAAGGTTATTATCCCAATTTTTTTCCTTTACATTAGAAATGTGAGAATTGGTTTCTCTGCATGACACCTGTTGAATACACGTATGCACTGTTTCGGCCATCTAACATTGAAAAAGAAAGCATGTTAAATGAGATTAAAATATTGATCAGAATTCACATGTTCCTAGTGAAATGAGATGTTTGTTTCTGTTTCACATGCCGTAATTAAGAAGACATAATCTGATCACCATACATGTTTAACAAATTAATTGCAATTTGTCACTCAGTAACTTGTCCAGTAATCTAAATCATGCATGAGAAATGTATAAAAGTTTTTTTTGGATGGATTAAGTTTACTGTTTATTTTTTTAAAGTGCTACTTTTATTTTTAGTAAATGATAATTAGCATGTTTTCGGAATATTATATTGAGTGGGAGGAAATTAGATTGGAAGATTTATTAGATATTTCTCGTTTATTTCCTAAAAATTTTGCATATAAGAATTAAATAATAATGTATTACTATATTGACAAGAGATGATTGAATATATTATATTTCTTTCGATCTTGTGCTATATTGAATTGTTATTATTTAAGTCTTGATGTTGCGACAAATTTATTTTGTTGTGCTAGTTAATGATTATGTGCTATTATGTCATTTTATTTTTCTGCATTAGAATATCAAATGGCTGCAACAAAGAGCATAATCGCTGATCTTAACCAAGGAGATAAGTTAAATGATCAGAATTATGATGTGTGGCATCGTAAAATTCAGTATCTTCTTGAAGATCAGGACTTATTGGAAATCATAAGTTAGCAATTGTCTAAACCTGAACAAGGAGGGGCTGAACAACATAAGAGAGATCTTGAGGCTTACCAAAGTTGGAAGCGTAAAGATCATCTGGCTCGTCTGTTATTGCTAAGTAGCATGAGAAATGATCTCATGATGCGATTTGAAAAGTTTAAAACGGCTAAGGAAATTTGGGATACCGTCAAAGTTCAATTTGGTGGAACATCAACAACAAGATTGCGCCAACTTACTATGAAATTTGATAGTTATAAGAAGCGCCATGATCATTCAATGATGCAGCATCTTACAACAATGTCAAATATGATAAGTGAGTTAAGGGCAGCAGGTCATGAACTAACAGACGAACAACAAGTACAAGCTGTTATCCGTTCTTTACCTTACTCCTGGGAACATTTGCGAGTTAATCTTACTCATAATGATAATATCAAAACGTTTGATGATGTTTCTCGCCATGTTCAACTTGAGGAGGATCGCCTAATTGCAGATAAGCCCTCTGAAGAGGCATATATGATAAACTCCGACTTAAATAAGAAGTTTGGGTTTAAACGCAAAAGAGGCAGAGGTAATGAGATGGAGTCATCCTTTAAGAAGGCGAAGAAGAATAAGCACTATAGAGGGAAGCGCGGAGGCAAGAATAAAAGAGACAAGTCTAACATGCCTTGTCACAACTGTGGCCAACTGGGACACTTTGCTCGTGAATGCACTGAGGCAAAGGTATGTTTTACATTATGTCGTTCTCCTCAATTATTTGTTAGTAGTTGTTTGATGTTGGCTGAAAATCCACCTATTTGGACTGTAGACTCAGCAGCAACAGACCACATAGCGAGGGATCGAACAACATATGTAGACTTTTGTTGAATTCCAGTTGGAAACAGACGTATATATATGGGGAATAACTCAAGTGCTGATGTTTTAGGAATTGGAACTTGCAAAGTAATATTGCGTGGTGGATGCGTATTATATCTCCATGATGTATTGTATGCTCCGGATGTTAGACGAAGTCTTGTCTCTGTTTTAGTGCTTCTTAAGTTAGGTATTAGATTAGAATTTGCTGATAGTTATGTCAAGTTGTACTTAGGAACTACATATTATGGATCTGGATATTTGTCAAATGGTTTTATTGTATTAGATACTGTACCTTTATCTAATGAGAATTACAATAGTTTTTCATATGCTACATCTTCAAGAGATGGCACGTGTGATGATTGTGTGAAATGGCATTCTAGACTTGGACATATAGGTCAAGAAAGAATGCATAGACTTGCTAAAGAGGGCCTTCTTGGTCCTATTTCGAAAGTCAACTTACCTACATGTGAACATTATCTAGCTGGAAAAACTATTAGAAATCCATTTGGCAAAGGTATTAGAGCTACAATGCCTCTGCAACTTATCCATTCTGATATTTGTGGCCCAATGAATGTGAAGGCAAGACATGGTGCTTCATACTTCATCACATTTATAGATGATTTTATGCGCTACGGTCATGCATATTTAATCTCTCATAAGTCGGAAGCATTAGATTGTTTTAGACGTTATATGAAATTGGTTGAAAATCAATTAGAGAAAAATATCAAGTCGCTTAGGACTGACCGAGGTCGTGAATATTTATCTGATAAATTTAAAGAATTATGTGATGACAAAAGAATAGCTAGACAGCTTACTATTCCTGGTACTCCGCAACAAAATGATGTTGCCGAGAGAAGGAATAGAACCCTTTTAGATATGGTTAGATCGATGATGGCGCAAGCTAATCTTCCTATTTCATTTTGGGGAGATGCTCTACTTACTGCAGCCTATATCCTAAACCGTGTGCCTTCTAAATCTGTGTCCTCTACTCCTTATGAACTATGGACAGGTAGAATACCCGATTTAAGTAATTTACGTCCATGGGGTTCAACAGCTTATATTCATTCACCATCTCGAATGTATGGAAAGTTAAGTCCTAGTGGAAAAAAGTGTATCTTTATAAGATATCCTGAACATTCCAAAGGACATGTTTTCATTGGTGAACAAGCTGATGGGAGTGTAACAGAAATTGAGTCAAGAGATGCTACTTTCTTGGAAGAAGATTTTCCTAGAAAATGAGAGGTTTCTAAGGATTTTTAATTTTATGAATTGAAAGATCCTGAAATTGACACATCAATCGAGTTATCGAAGGATATGATAAGTTTTCGTATACATCTCAAACTAGTGGGAGTGATGATGTGTCCAATAAAACCACTCGAGTAGAGGAAAATCTCGAAGAACCACAACTTCGAAAGAGTAGTCGTGGAAGAATTCCTCGTCGTCATTTTGATATTGAAGGGGAAGCTTTCATGATAACTCCAGAAGATGGTGAAGAACCGAGAACAGTACATGAAGCTATCAATTCTTTAGCAGCAAAAGAATGGATGAAAGCAATGCAGGAAGAAATGGAATCCATGGAATCAAATCAAGTTTGGGACTTAATTGATCTTCCACCTGGTCGTAAGATAATAGGAAATAAATGGGTTCTTAAGATTAAAAGAAAGTCTGATGGATCTTGGTACGTGTCGAATGCACCAAAATATAATTACTGTTCTCACAAGAATTTGTAGTACTCGTAAGTCCAGGTCGAACCCTAGAGATTGGTTGATCAAAATAATATTCAATGGGGAGGTTTGTTTGATGAATTAATAATGACAGGA
This sequence comes from Buddleja alternifolia, assembly GCA_019426215.1. Lineage (NCBI taxonomy): Eukaryota > Viridiplantae > Streptophyta > Magnoliopsida > Lamiales > Scrophulariaceae > Buddleja > Buddleja alternifolia. The sequence goes on along the minus strand of CM033400.1, from coordinate 33,170,351 downwards.
ATTAAATAGGAAGTTCAATAAATGTAAAGCATCGATTCAAGGATAGTTCGTTCTTCAATTCAAGTTGATCATAGACACCTAAAATACTATCTATTCTTTGATTACTTAGCCAAGAACATAAATAACCAGCTATTTATATCCCTATTAACTTCCGTATATCATTAACCAAAGCCCAGCACCCGGTTAAATTCTTATTATCAACTGACTCGGTATTAAGCAATCCTAATCATGTTAATAATAGCATAACGAATTAGAAGCGACTAAGGATAAACAATAGTTTAAGCAAGCGCCAACTATTTAATTTACTCTAATGTTTCTCTTAGGTTATCAACGAAAATTGGGATCCTAATCATGAAAACCTAATTGCTACATGCACAAATCAAACATAACAATTACGGATTATGAAGATTTGTTAGCAATAGATTGTAATAGATAATCAACTAATGTGCACCTTAGATTATTATCTAAACAAGCATGAACATTAAGAATAAGAAACAAAAGATAATCAAACCGTAGATAGATAGATGAAGCTCCGTGTCTCACAACATGTGAATCAAAATGAACTCCCTTGAATCGAAATAAAAACTTAGCTACTCATAATTATAAGCATAAAACTTGAAAATACTATTTTTCTAACTCTCTTCTCTTTGTTTTCTTCTTGTTTTTGTTCTTCTTCTTCAACTCTTGCAAGACATATATATAGGCAATGAAAAGATGACATAGTCATAGAGAGAATATATTCTCTCTTCCTTTATCAAGACATGGAGAATATATTCTTCCCTTTAACATCAAAGCATGGAGAATATATTCTTCTCTTTAACATCAAAGCATGGAGAATATATTCTTCCCTTTACATTCTGATTTGTCACCTCTAATTCATCGAATCTGACTTTGACTCCTTCTAGACATTTGTGGCTTTATGTATTAGCTTTCATTTCCAACTGGCCTTGACTGAATCCAAGACACATAACTCTAGTTATGAATTTTTCACCAAAGCTGCGCATTCCAGTCCAGTCCAGAACAGAAATCTTCATTAAATTCTTCAACACTTTCGAGCCCTTTAACCTCCGAACTGGGTCTGGACTTCTTCATAAGAAATATAGGCCTTTGTCTTAGCTTTCCAACTAGATAAAATTCAATAGAAACTAATGTCTGCATCTCCAGATATATTAATATTTCCGAAACATCGCCAAATCTGTCATTTTGATTGAAATTGATATTTTGCACTTCAACTCTTGCCCAAATCACAAAATGAGATAAAATCAGTTCCAATGGCCATATAATCACAATAAAATGCTAAAGATAGAGGTAATAAAATATATAAATATTGCACTTATCAAATTCCCCCACACTTAGCTCTTGCACGTCCTCGGGCAAAGATAAAGAGAAACTAGAAAAGAAAAAAAAAACTAAAACTAAAGCCAACCATTTTCGTAGGTAACACGGTTGCATTTAGCATATGCAACAAGCCTTTAAACCCCTAGGTTACCCCTAGTGGACGAGTTTAGTCTCGTGAGGGTTTGCAGAAGATATACCCACAAAATCAATCTCTCAATGTACAAACAAGCAAATTCATGAAATTTTCTTTCCAAACATCAATTCGTAACAAAATTCGATAGAAAGGTCTATCATGTCTCCACCATTACTCTTGCATTCACACAAACTTCTCAAGAATTCACTTAATTTCGTAACCGCAATACTATTAATGCAACATCTAACTTAACATCATCCCTTTATATTTCCTCTATCATAAATAATAAATCAAAACGAGCAACATTTTATTATTAAGCACACACTTGTCTTTTGACGCGAATACAAACATTACTCATGAATGCACCCGGTTACTCAACAAGCGGATCATTTCATTCTGGACATACTTTGAATAGCCCTATTAGATTTCCAACACAGTAGCAGGTTTGGGCCGATAGATCCCAGACTAGATAGTCTTAGGTTACCAAGCTTGAAAACTCCTCAGGCTTAATCCCTTCAGTGTAGATAATCCCAGGCGCTATACTATATCTTCAACATTATGCAATTTACGCCTCAAGCTTTACACCGAGGAATTTCATCCATTATTATTTTAAGTCACTATCAACCAGATTAACCTTGAGGAATTTGAAGGGATTTCAGCAAGTCAAAAGTCACATACAAAGTTATGCTAAATTACGAATCCACACGAATTTCTCTAAAAGCCTGTACTTCAACAATCATAACAATTTAAACACTACTTAACTTCTCTATTGAATCTAGTTTATTTTTCAATCAACCACTGATGAAGGAAAATAATTTTTCACTACCTTACTTGGCTGCACAATAAAGAATTTTTTTTTTTTTTTAACTCATAAAACAAATAACTAACCATTTCCCCCACACTTAAAATCTGCATTGTCCTCAATGCAACACAGAATGAAAATAAATAAATAAAAAAAATGAACAAACGCAATTAAAAGAGATAGTGAAAAAGAAAGCAAATCTGATGGTGGTCGTTCAGCCACTCTTGGGTTGCCTCCCAAGCAGCGCCTTTTTTTAAAGTCGTTGGCTCGACTTTGCAGCCTTTTAATCCAAGTAAGTTGGATTGATCAATGAAACTTCTTCAATTGTATGCTCTTGGAAACCTTCATAGAAAGGTTTAAGTCTATGTCCATTTACCTTGAACAACTTGTTAGTTTCTAAGCTTTGAATCTCTACTGCACCATAAGAAAATACATTAATCACAACAAAAGGTCCAACCCAACGAGAACGTAACTTACCAGGCATTAATTTGAGTCTTGAGTTGTAAAGCAACACTTTTTGTCCAATCACAAATTCTTTCCTAGAGATCATCTTGTCATGAAACCACTTGGTCTTCTCCTTGTAAATTCGGGAATTCTCATAAGCATCAAGGCGAATCTCCTCTAACTCTTGTAGTTGCAACTTGGATAGAGGCAATGCAATCTTCGAAAAATCCTTGATGAATCTACGATAAAAACCTGCATGGCCAAGGAAAGATCGCACATCCCTCACACATGTGGGGTAGGGTAAGTTCACAATTAAATCTACCTTAGCTTTATCTACCTCAATACCCCTACATGAAATAACATGTCCTAATACAATCCCTTGTTCTACCATAAAATGACATTTTTCAAAATTCAAAACAAGGTTTGTGTCAATGCAACGATCAAGCACAAGAGATAAATTTTCAAGACAAGAATCAAATGAATCCCTATGCACAGTAAAATCGTCCATAAAAACTTCAATGTACTTTTCGATTAAATCGGAGAAAATACTTATCATGCAGCGCTGAAAAGTGGCTGGTGCATTGCAAAGTCCAAACGGCATCCTCCGATAAGCAAATGTTCCAAACGGACACATGAATGTGGTTTTCTCTTGATCTTCAGGAGCAATCACAATCTGGTTATAACCTGAGTAACCATCAAGAAAACAATAATGAGATTTACCGGCTAATCGTTCAAGCATTTGATCAATAAAAGGTAAAGGAAAATGGTCCTTTCTCGTTGCTGCATTCAGCTTGCGGTAATCAATGCAAACACGCCACCCATTTTGAATCCTCGTAGGAACTAGCTCATTATTCTGGTTCTGCACTACCGTCACTCCAGATTTTTTTGGTACAACCTGAACAGGACTGACCCACTTGCTGTCTGAAATTGGGTAAATAACTCCTGCATCCAACAACTTCAGGATTTCTTTCTTTACTACATCCATCATCAATGGATTCAACCTCCTTTGAGCCTCTCTGCTTGGTTTTGAGTCATCCTCTAACAAAATCCGGTGCATGCACATGGACGGACTAATTCCCTTGATGTCTGCTATAGTCCATCCAATTGCTGTCTTATGATCTCGAAGCATCCTAACGAATCTTTCCTCTTGCACCGTAGTCAGATTCTTTGCAATTATTACTGGCAAGGTCTCGGTTTCCCCTAAGTACACATACTTCAAATGCTCGGGTAAGGGCTTAAGTTCTAAACTCGGTGCCTGCAACACAGATGGCAACAATTTTGTGTGATTAAATGATAACTCAATTTTTGACACATTATACCTGCTAGGGGCTGGTGGTAAGGACTGCAAAGCCATAATCATCTCTTCAACTTCATCACTAAAATTCAGATGTTCCCCGAATTGCCATAAACCATGACTGAGTACTACTTCCAATGCATCCACTTGATTTTTCTCAAAAACCTCCTGGGCTAACACATCAATAATATCAATAGAATAAACTGAATTCAGATCAGGGGGATACCTCATGGATTCGAATATACTAAATTTGACAATCTGCCCATCGAACTCCATTGATAAAGTGCCATCATGAGCATCAATCTTTGTTCTTGCTGTTTTGAGGAAGGGGCGTCCTAGGAGGATCGGGGCTGGATTTGGGGATCCATTATCTTCCATATTCAGAACGTAAAAATCAGCTGGAAAGATTAATTCATTCACCTGCACTAACACATCCTCAAGCAGCCCCTCAGGGTATGCATTAGATCGATCCGCCAATTGTATAATAACACCAGTTTGTTTCAAGGGACCCAAATTAAGAGATGCATAAATTGAATAAGGCATGACGTTAAATGCACCTAAATCTAACATGGCACGTTCAAATCTATTATTACCAATCACACAAGGGATAGTAAACGTACCTGGATCCTTACGCTTAGGTGGCAGTTTTCGCTGGATTATTGCAGACACATTTTCATCCACTTTAATCTTTTCGTCTCCTCGTAGCTTCCTCTTCGTGATGCATAGTTCCTTAAGGAATTTTGCATATCTCGGAATCTGACTAATAGCATCAAGCAGTGGAATGTTTACTGCTACCTTTCTGAATGTCTCCAATATCTCCTTCTCTTCATTTTGTTTCTTGGATTTACTTAACCTGCTCGGAAAGGGGATGGAAATAGGAACAGTGTTAGTGGAATTATGCATGTTTGAAGGAAAACTTACCTTAGGAGCTTCGAGACTAATTTTAGCTTCTATGGGTTTTTCTTCTTTCGGCACACTTTGAGTTGGGCTCTGAATTTCTTTTCCACTGCGCAAAGTTACTACACTGGCATTCTCTCTAGGATTTATGATTGTTTGGGAGGGTAATTTTCCCGAACCTTGAGCTTCCATCTTGCTCATCGAAGTTGCTAATTGACTTATCTGTTTCTCTAAATTTTGGATGCTGTTTCTTGTTTCCTGTTGAAATTGTTGGGTATTGTTAGCGAGAGCTTTAACAATTTCATCTAAAGCCATACCTGAATTCAAAGATTGATTCGTTTGATGTTGCTGTCGAGGCTGGAAAGAATTTTGATAACGATTTTGTCCAACTTGATTTCCATAACTGAGATTGGGGTGATCTCGCCAGCCTGGATTGTATGAATTGGAATAAGGATCGTACTTTCTTTGTTGCTGACCTGGGAATCCTCCAATGGCATTGGCTTGCTTGTTCGTTTCTTCTTGCAATGTAGGACACGCATCAGTGGGGTGTCCTGTAACTGAACAAATACCACATACCTTCGCTACTTGCAAATTTCCTACGGCCATCTGACGAACTAATGAAGTTAACTCAAAAATTTGATGCTCAAGGTTAGATGTACTTACCTCGTTGACTTTTTTAGGTGTATGATCTAACCTCATGCCAAATTGTTGTGAATTTGCTGCCATGTTGGAAATTAAAGTCCTAGCAGCGGTGGGGGTTTTATCCACTAGAGCTCCTCCACTTGCTGCATCAATCATGTTCCTTTCCATGGGAAGTAAGCCTTCATAAAAATATTGAATTAATAGTTGCTCACTTATCTGATGGTGTGGACAGCTTGCACATAACTTCTTAAATCGCTCCCAATATTCATATAACGATTCTCCGTTGTACTGCCTTATGCCACAAATCTCTTTTCTTATGTTGGCAGCCCTTGATGCTGGAAAGTACTTCTCCAAAAATAGTCTTTTGACCTCATTCCATGTTGTTATCGTCCCTGAAGGTAAGTAATAAAGCCAATCTTTTGCATCATCTGCTAAGGAAAATGGAAATGCTCTTAATTTAATTTGTTCCTCAGATACTCCCGTCGGTCTCATGCTCGAGCATACAACATGGAATTCCTTTAGGTGCTTGTTTGGATCCTCTCCTACAAGACCACGAAATTTAGGTAATAAGTGAATCAATCCCGATTTCAATTCAAAGGCAACATCTAAATCAGCATATTCAATGCATAAAGGTTGTAAATTAAAATCCGGAGTAGCCAACTCCTTCAAAGTTCTATTATTTCCAGCCATGACTTCCTCTTCGTCTGATTCACTTGAAAATAAGTGAAGAGATATGGTGCTTCCGTGTGGAGATAAGATAGATTCTTCCGATTGCACGTTTTCCACGTTGCTCGTCTTCTTAGCGTCTTTCCTCAATCTACACAATGTTCTTTCAATCTCTGGATCAATATCCTGGGTCTTAGATTGAGAAGAACGAGTCATAAAAAAAAAAAAAAAAAAAAACTCAAAAGGTAAAGTACAGAAATAACGAAAAAAATAAAATAAAATTTTGACCGAAAACCAATCCCCGGCAACGGCGCCAAAATTTGGTACGTGTCGAATGCACCAAAATATAATTACTGTTCTCACAAGAATTTGTAGTACTCGTAAGTCCAGGTCGAACCCTAGAGATTGGTTGATCAAAATAATATTCAATGGGGAGGTTTGTTTGATGAATTAATAATGACAGGAATTAAATAGGAAGTTCAATAAATGTAAAGCATCGATTCAAGGATAGTTCGTTCTTCAATTCAAGTTGATCATAGACACCTAAGATACTATCTATTCTTTGATTACTTAGCCAAGAACATAAATAACCAGCTATTTATATCCCTATTAACTTCCGTATATCATTAACCAAAGCCCAGCACCCGGTTAAATTCTTATTATCAACTGACTCGGTATTAAGCAATCCTAATCATGTTAATAATAGCATAACGAATTAGAAGCGACTAAGGATAAACAATAGTTTAAGCAAGCGCCAACTATTTAATTTACTCTAATGTTTCCCTTAGGTTATCAACGAAAATTGGGATCCTAATCATGAAAACCTAATTGCTACATGCACAAATCAAACATAACAATTACGGATTATGAAGATTTGTTAGCAATAGATTGTAATAGATAATCAACTAATGTGCACCTTAGATTATTATCTAAACAAGCATGAACATTAAGAATAAGAAACAAAAGATAATCAAACCGTAGATAGATAGATGAAGCTCCGTGTCTCACAACATGTGAATCAAAATGAACTCCCTTGAATCGAAATAAAAACTTAGCTACTCATAATTGTAAGCATAAAACTTGAAAATACTATTTTTCTAACTCTCTTCTCTTTGTTTTCTTCTTGTTTTTGTTCTTCTTCTTCAACTCTTGCAAGACATATATATAGGCAATGAAAAGATGACATAATCATAGAGAGAATATATTCTCTCTTCCTTTATCAAGACATGGAGAATATATTCTTCCCTTTAACATCAAAGTATGGAGAATATATTCTTCTCTTTAACATCAAAGCATGGAGAATATATTCTTCTCTTTAACATCAAAGCATGGAGAATATATTCTTCCCTTTACATTCTGATTTGTCACCTCTAATTCATCGAATCTGACTTTGACTCCTTCTAGACATTTGTGGCTTTATGTGTTAGCTTTCATTTCCAACTGGCCTTGACTGAATCCAAGACACATAACTCTAGTTATGAATTTTTCACCAAAGCTGCGCATTCCAGTCTAGTCCAGAACAGAAATCTTCATTAAACTCTTCAACACTTTCGAGCCCTTTAACTTCCGAACTGGGTCTGGACTTCTGCATAATAAATATAGGCCTTTGCCTTAGCTTTCCAACTAGATAAAATTCAATAGAAACTAATGTCTGCATCTCCAGATATATTAATATTTCCGAAACATCGCCAAATCTGTCATTTTGATTGAAATTGATATTTTGCACTTCAACTCTTGCCCAAATCACAAAATGAGATAAAATCAGTTCCAATGGCCATATAATCACAATAAAATGCTAAAGATAGAGGTAATAAAATATATAAATATTGCACTTATCAGATCTTTCGAAAGATATAAGGCTCGTTTAGTGGCAAAAGGCTACACTCAAAAAGAGGGAATCGACTATGAAGAAACATTATCACCAGTTGTTAGATTCTCTTCAATTCGCCTTATTCTTGCCATTGTCGCACATATCGATCTTGAACTTTACCAAATGGATGTTAAAATGGCTTTCCTCAATGGACAGCTAGATGAAGAGATTTACATGGATCAACCTGAAGGCTTCATAAACAAAGGTCAAGAGCGCAAAGTTTGCAAGCTCAAAAGATCTATTTATGGCTTGAAGCAAGCATCCAGATAATGGAATCTCAAATTTCATCAAGCTATGATAGCTGATGGATTTACAATGATGAACGAAGATCATTGTGTTTATGTTAAACAATCCAAAAGTAAGTTTGTGATCTTGTCCTTATATGTTGATGACATTTTATTGGCCGAAAATGATAAGGAGTTAATAGAAGCCACTAAGAAGTGGTTGTCTTCAAATTTTGAAATGAAAGACATGGGTGAAGCTAGTTATGTACTAGGTGTCAAGATCATTAGAGATCGATCAAAAAGACTTCTTGGTTTGTCTCAAGAGACTTACATCAAGAAGATTTTTGAAAGATATCAAATGCATGACTGCAAACCCATAGATACTCCTATCGAAAAAAATTTGAGCCTTAATTCTCAAATGGGTCCACAAACTCCAGATGAAAAAGACCAAATGTCTAGAGTTCCTTATTCAAGTGCAATTGGTAGCTTGATGTATGCGATGATGTGCACAAGACCGGATATTTGTTATGCAGTTGGTCTTGTTAGTCGTTTTCAAGCCAACCCCGGACATGTACATTGGAAAGCAGTCAAGAGGATATTTAGGTATCTTAAAGGAACAACAGATTACATGCTATGTTATCAAGGACAAGATTTGCACTTAATCGGTAATAGTGATGCTGATTGGGGAGGAGACTTGGATGAACGCAAATCAACATCAGGATATGCTTTTCTACTTAATAATGGTGCCATATCTTGGAGTAGCAAAAAACAATCCTGTATTGCCTTGTCAACTATGGAGGCCGAATACATAGCTTGTTCTGCAGCAGTGCAAAAAGCTGTTTGGTTAAGATGATTTCTAGAACATTTGAAAGTCATTGTCGGTGCTTCTAACCCAGTAACAATATATTGTGATAGCACGCCAGCGCTTTCTTATGTCAAGGATCCTAAATATTATGGAAAAACCAAACATATTCAAATAAGATTCCATTTCATACGAGACATTATAGCAAAGAAAGAAGTGATCTTGAAACACATTTCTACTAGTCATATAGTAGCAGACCCAATGACCAAACCAATAGCTAGGGAATCATATTTATCACATGTAAGATCTCTAGGGCTCCGTAGAGTGTGATTGTATTTCTTGAAAGGATCGTTTTGTAATCATACCTTGATAATATTATTTTGCATAATTTGTTGCAATAAACTAGTACATTGATTTGATATGTATGTCAATGGGCGGAGATTGGCTCTCTCACACGAGCAATCACCTCTAGCGCTAAGAAAGCGAGTAGAGATGAGACATTTTTTTTACGTAAGCATTATTTAGTGTTACGTAGTTAATCTAATGATATGTCGCCTTGGTGAAAACCAAGATGAGGCTCTTTATATCTTAAGAGCTGACATAGATGTTTACCCACCATCTATGAACCCTATAAGTTGCCGGGTGCGAGAATTTATTTTTAGAATAGTTCATGTGTAATATATTCTCGAATTAGGCGTTTCTAGAAACGAGCTAATTAAGACTTGTGCAGTGTAGAGAGATAAAAGACATACTCTCTTTATGACAAAGAGTCTCCACCGTTGCATGTATGTCATACTACATGTGCATAGCGACCCAATTGGAAGTGAGTGAATGGATCACTGCTTCCTCACTGTGTGAGTCCTAAAGATCATTGATCTTAGTAGTACCCTATGTGACTTTTAACTATGGCATAAAGTGAAAAGTTAGTGTTAGCTACTCTAGCATGTTACCTATGGCTATGGATGATGCGGTCTAAAGGAACATGACTGGGAAAGCAGTTAACTTAGATCCTAGTGTTATTAGGGTAAAAGGAAGACAAGCTTATATTCACGCCTTTCACTTGTATTCACCGGCAAGCCAGTTATGTTAATCAATGGATTATATAACTGTGAATACTTGTGAAACTGATAGAGTGGTTAAGTATAAATTTCTAGAGGGATTAAGATATACTTAATCAGGGTGACTAACGAGCCTGGGGTACATTACTACACAACACAAAATTATCTACATCAAGGGTTGATGTCTCCATTCTGACCTTTAGTGGTTTCTAGTTTGGAGCTCCCAATCTTATAAGTGTAGATGCTGGTCGCACGACTCATTTATCGGTATGATAAGTTCTTTTTGGGAGAGTATATGTTTCTATGGACCTATAGTCATGTCGTCATGGGTGAGTGGGAGATATTAGAGATAACACCCAAGAGATATGTCCAATGGTTACGACTCTTGGTGAAAGAGTGTATTTTCCTCTATAAATACAGCCATTGCTCATCATTTTAATCACTAGAAAAAATATACAAATATATATCATAAACTCTCCAAATACTTTAGATACTTGAGTCGTGAATTTGTGTCTTCGGTTCTAGTAATCGAATTCCCGACGGTGTTCGTGTTTCATTCAAGAAGTTTGGGACAACGTGATTCTAATCAAGTTCGATCAAAGTAACGCTTCCGCATTAGGTACGCTCTCGATTTGTAACACTACTAAAATTTCGTCCGGAGGAGGAGGAGAAGGCCGCGTAATTTGACTCTGAAAACTGTGTGAGGTGACTAAATTTTTTTTTTTAGGGTTGATTGAGAAACCGTACACAGATCGAGGGAGAGAAAAAAAACCCTAGAGCTGATAACAAGTCGACCGCCGCATCCATGAACTCCGAAGTGTAAGTGGTGGAGCCTCGGCAAAGGAGAAGGTGGTACACGAATCATTGTGCAGTGGTGTAGATTTTCTCACCAAGTTCAACCCTTCTCTGTCTTTCTGAGCTTCAATGAGAAAACAACGTCGTCGTTTCCGGGGGGTGGGTGGGGGACCCAACGACGTTGTTTTGATAGAAGGAGAAAAAAAAGGTGGGGTCCAATGTGCACTCGGGCAACGAAGAGGTGCCTGCCTCCCCTCTTATATATATGTAGAATATATAACTCACTAGATTTGATAAGTGATGTAGCTTATCAGTATGCAGTCATTTAGGGATGGTAAGAAAAGCTCAAAATAAGTTGGGAAATGAAGAGAACAAGAAAGCCAGAAAAGGCGTTCGACCCCTCAGTGTACGCAATAAAATAAATGAAGCTCCATTGAGCATTCAGAGATCAAGCTTAAACAGGTCTGCAACAGAGAGATCCTATTTTCCATCTTTATAAGTAAAAGTCCATTTCAATTTTCATGTTCAATTAGATGGACTTCCTTTATGCATATGTTCATATATTTTTAATTATCCCATGCAAATTATTCATCAATTGGAGGTTGTTCATAAACATATATAATAACCTCATTCATGAATCATAATTAAATATGACCGTTCGAGACTTATTTGGGTTTTTTGAAAAGAGAAAAAAAATATTCCTAAGGATTGGGGCATTGGGCCAAGGGGAAGTGGAACTCTAGCCTTACCACTCGGCTAGAGTTTGTTTTGATAACAATAACATGTAAAACTATTTTAATTCAATCCGGTCCTCGGTCAAGCTTTGACCATGTTGGCCCGGGTCACGAAGAAGAGGGCCCGGCCCACATAATTTTGTGAGCCGACCCAATAGTAATGTGGACTGGGCCTGAGCCGGTTTGCCGGGTTGATGGGCCAAGCCGACGCACTTGACATCTTTAAACACAATTGAGCATATATATACTTAACAAATTTTGTTACCTTATTACAAAGGCAATCCTGGTGGGCCATATTAAATGTGGCAAATCTAGCAATACAATCTGTATTAAACCTTGGTTGGCCACGTAATTGATTGTTGGTAGATTGGTTTCTTCACACACCTATTCATGGTAAAAATTGGTATATGATGCACTTCAATTTGTGGAAGGTGCATTCTTCGTTGCTGAAATCTCCATTTTTTTTAGGGAAAATTACAAAAAACTCCCTAACTTATGGGCCAAATACAGTCACCTCCACTGAATTTGAGTAATTACTTCCACCTCCCTAAATTTAATATCCGACTTACATTTGAGGTCCTTTTTGTACGGAAATTGATGATGTCATTACCAATTTTTTATAAAAATCCAATTTTGCCCCTGAGATTGACCTTTGTGATTGTTAACTATTTTTCGGACCAGCCTACCCTTTAAGTGTGAGGAGGTGGATGCAATCTTTTTCAAAATCAGGGAGGTTGTTGTAATTAGTTTAATAAAATATTGAAAAAATTCTAATAACACGAAAATGATATATTTTTTAACACAAAATTACAAAATAATATATATTTTCTAATATATATATATATATATATGTATATGCATATATATATTTTATTGTTCATATATGCATATATAAGGGAGGTAGTTGTAATTAGTTTAATAATTCAATTTAGAAATTATAATAACACAAAAGTAATATATTTATAATATAATATATATATATATAGATACACACACAAAATTATGTATTTATATATAAAAATAACAAAAAAAAAAGTCATTGTTCATCGTCTTCACTGTGAAGACGATGAACAGTGAACCAAATAACCCCCTTCCCCCACCAACACACACACTGACACACACATAATCACACATACATATATAGACACACATATATACACACACACACACACATAGACACACGCAAGGGGTCTTTGCGGGTTGACGACGCCAGGTGACCGAAGGTGGAGGCTGTGTGAGGTGGTCGGAGGGGTGGCCGCGCGAGGTGGTCGGAGGGGTGGAGGCGCGAGATGGTCGGAGGGATGGAGGCACGAGGAAGATGAACAAAAAAATATTTATTTTTTCTTTTTTTTATTTATATAATATTTATATAATTATATATATATATATATACATTTATAAAAAATAAAGTATTGACTTTTAATTTTAATTTTTGCTCAAAGGGTATAAGTGTCTTTTGTAAAATTTTAGATTTTTGCTTTTTTCTTCTTTTTTTTTTTTTTTGTCTATTTTAGTTAAGGGCAAAACGGACATTTCATCATTTTTTTCTATATTACATTGGACATCCTCATTTTAGGGAGGTAGAAGTAATTAGACGAAAAAGAGGGAGGTGGCTGTATTTAGCCCATAAGTTGGGGAGTGTTTTGTAATTATCCTTTTTTTAAAAAAAGCTTGATTTCGGCTTCTCATGTTTGGGGCGCCCGTACTTCTGCAAAAGAGAGATTTTCAATTTGGATTGTAAAATATTGAAGCTAGGGTTTGCAGATGCTATTTCATAGATGAGCAGTGAAATCATATTCACGTTTTAATTTAATCATACATGTCCTAGCATTTGAAAAAAAAAAAGATCACACCCATAGGGGGTATAGTCCACTATATATCAAAAGAATAGCCCCTTACAATGTTGGGCCCAAAATTAATCAAGGGTTATAGTGATGGGTTTGTGTGGAGATGATTTCAAATAGCTAAAGGAAAATGACATGGAATTGACCCAAAAGGAAGATAAAATAGAGCCGAGATGGGTCGGGTAGACCCGGGGTTGAAATAAGGGTCGGAATAGACCGGAATCGCAAAGGGGTCGAAAAACGGATCGGAGCGGCGCCCAGGCGCTGGCGAGGGTGCCCAGGCGTAGGGCCAGTGGCGCCCAGGTGCGCAGCGGGGCGCCCAGGCGCAGATGTGCGCGGCTGTACGCGTTTTTTAGCAAAAATTCTTGTCTTGGGGTGCAAGTTGGCGGATTTTGGCATATTTGATTCCTAGTATGATTAGAATTATTTTCTATTGTGTTTAGAAATTATTCCCTTTGTTAATTAGGATTGTTTTTTTAATTTGTTAGGATTTTAGACTTCTCCACCATTATAAATATGAGAACTCCACTTGTAATTCATTGATGTACTCATTGAGAAATAATGATGTAGTTTAGGTTGGCTCGTGGACGTAGGCAATTATGCCAAACCATGTTAAAATCCGCGTGTCGTTATCTTCATGTTTAGGCTTAGTTTTTTTATTATTTCTTGTTTATTCTTCGTGCTCTGTTGCTACCATTCCTAACCTGGTATCAAAGTCATAGGTTGTAGATTTACAAGAGTTCCTAAATCAATGATCTATAGGGAAGTGTTTTTGGCTAAACACGGATTTCGTCGTGGGAACGATGGTAGGAGATGGAGGAATAATCAAGCTCGACGATTTCGTTGCAGAGAAGCACGAATTGAGGTCGTGGTGAAGCTGGAGAAGATGACAGAGGAGGATGATATTGGGTAGATCATCAACGAAAGAAGAGTAATCCCGTTGAACGTTAACGAGAAAACGTTGGAAAATCGTGGTGCCAGCAGATAGGTAGATCCACAACAGCAGAGGTAGATTTGTACTGCCGAGTGGGTAGAACACGGAGCTAGTGGGAGCAGTTGCGGAGCCGAAGGCAGATCTGTAGAGCCAGAGGTCAGAGAGAAAATTAGTGTTTCCAAGAGGGATGAACGAGTTGCTAGAGATCGAGGGGTCAGTGGACAGGTTGACCGGGAAGGTTTGGGTTGTGACATGTTCGGGTTTTAGAGTAACCTATATTCGAGGGTCATTTGGACTGAGATGGATATGCCACTGTATTCAGGAGTTGGCTGATCACCAAAAGAATTAGGGTAGTGGCGAGAGTTCAAAAAGGAGGAACTATGTTCACAGAGAGAATTCGTCAAGTGGGTGACACTAGAGGACAAATGAATTAACAAGACATTGAGAGGTCTCGGGGCTTGATCTCCATTGGGTTTGGCGATGGGTTAACTAGACTAAGGTTCACTTAGGAAAAGTGAACTGGTGGTTCAAGTTGAGTTCGAGAATTTGAAGATCATTCTCCAAGTGGGAGATTGATGGGTTTGTGTGGAGATGATTTCAAATAATCAAAGGACAATGCCATGGAATAGACCCAAAAGGAAGATAAAATAGAGCCGAGATGGGTCGGGGTAGACCCAGGGTTGAAACAAGGGTCAGAATAGATCGGAATCGCAAAGGGGTCGAAAAACGGATCAGATCTGCGCCCAGGCGCAGGGCCGGCGGCGCCCAGGCGCTGGTGGGGGCATCCAAGCACGGGGCCAGTGGCGCGCAGGCGCCAGCAGGGGCGCCCAGGGGCGGATGTGCGCGCCTGTACACGTTTTTTGGCGAGAATTCTTGTCTTGGGGTGCAAATTGGTGGGTTTTGGCATATTTGAGTCCTAGTATGATTAGAATTATTTCCTATTGTGTTTAGGAATTATTTCCTTTGTTAATTAGGATTGTTTTCCTAATTTGTTAGGGTTTTAGACTTCTCCACCATTATAAATATGAGAACTCCACTTGTAATTCATTGATGTACTCATTGAGAAATAAAGATGTAGTGTAGGTTGGCTCATGGATGTTGGCAATTATGCCGAACCACGTAAGAATCCTCGTGTCGTTATCTTCATATTTAGGCTTAATTTTTTTATTGTTTCTTGTTTATTCTTCGTGCTCTGATGCTACCATTCCTAACATATAGCATATCCAAACTAGGGATGGTAATGGGGCAGGATTAGATGGGTATTCACTCCAAAATCTTCCCGGTTGGGGTGAGTTTGGGTATACCAAATGGGTTATGGGGCAGGTTATGAATATTAAACTTATGATCCGATAGGGTATAGGGCGGGTAGTGGCTATAGTGCAACCCGTCCCATTACTCGCCCCGCTAATATTATTCTAATAAATAGATTTTTAATTTTTATTTAATATCTTCAACATAACTTAAAGTTTGCATAACTAAACTTTTTTATTTTTTATTAAATTTTATTTGTTAACCAAAATTGATTAGTGTAGTATTGTATTGATATGGTTTACATTTGGACTTATGAATGTGAATTGATTATTAATTGTGTGGATTTTCATGATGTTTGTCTATGTTTTAAGTTTTTGTTGGATTATTCGGATTCGGGTTGGATGATTGCAGGTTGGATTAATAGATAAATATTCCTGACTCATTCGGATTTAACGGGTAAAACTTGAACCCATTGGCTATTTGGCGTGGTGGGACGGAAAGTGGGCCCGGACAGGTTGTAGGTATCAATAAAATTAAATGGGACGGATAACAAAATTTGCCAAACCCACTTCATACCCCCCTCATTATCCTCCCTACTCCAAACAAAGCAATATTGGGCAGGATAACCCATCAATAATGTCCAACAATAGCAAGCAAATGGAGCCCACATGTCAGATATATCAACTACATTGGTTTCACTTCAAAATCTTTCTATTTATAATTTGTGTTTCATCTTGTATATAATATGTTGTATATATAAATGCGTTGCAAATATCATTCATCCACACTCATCAATATATTGTCTTATATGATGCATAATGCAATATGATCAACTTTGAGTTGCTCTTTAGAAGAACCAGCTCAGGATCCTTGGTTTTTTTTTTTTTTAAAGTCAGAGTATTATAGATTTTAAATTTGTTTCAAAAGTAATACAAGACGACATATTCACACTTATTTGTTATTTTTAATTAGAAAAGTGGAAGACAGTTTTATTAAAGTTGTCTTCTACTTTACTTGTTGAATTTAAATTGAAGACGCCTTCGGTCTTCTACATTGTATTTTTTTTAAAATTAAGTAGAAGATGACTTTGTTAAAGTCGTCCTCTACTTATTATTTTTATTTTAATTTAAATAGAAGAGGACTTTAGTTGTACCGCGTCAAATCGTCTTCTGCCAGATGGAGCACAATTTAACTTAAATTAAGGGGTTATTATTGAGTAAACAATTTTAGTTGATGATATAATCTACAATGTGAATCAAACAATCTTAGTTTGAATCAAACTACTTGATGGTCGACTCGAGATCAATCGCTAAAAGTTCGTGTGAGCTTGATTTATTAGCATATAAATTGAAGTTTGAGCAATTTTTTGTATTCGATAAATTTTGAAACTCGGTTCGAGCTCGGATCGATTAGTAACAAATTATAAAATATGTTAAAAAAGATCAAGCTAATCAAGCTCGTTTGAGCTCAACTCGATTAACAATCAAACCAAACTCAAACACAAATTTTGAAGTTCGATAATAATTTATACAAACTTGAACAATGACTTGATTGATTTGACTCGATTAGTTTACTGTCTTAATTTTAATGCAAGAAATTTGTGTGATAGAAACTGGTTTCTTGATGAAAAAGCAAATAAATTCCAAAGCTTAAGTAGATCATAGGGACAAAGCACTTCAAATCAAAAATATTAATACAAATGACTAACATTTGAACATTCTATACAATAACATAAATATATTATTTATCTATGAGTTTGCAGTTGTACGAGTCCCGAAATATTAATTTCTTTTCATTGCACCAATCATGTTTGCAATCTAGAATTTTTTTATTTTTTTTGGGTTACATCAATCTTGAATTAATATAAGAAAGCAATGATAGTGGAAATTATGAAGAGTATGAAAGGAAAATTTCTTTATAAACGATACTTTTTGGTTGGTGAGTTCGTAATGTATGAATAAAATTTGGTAGAAAATAGTGAATTGGTAGTGCTGTCATATCCAAGGTATTAAATTTCGGTATCGATATCGATATCGGGGTAGTAAATTTACGGAAATTTCGATGTAAATTTATGGAAATTTCGATGGAAATTTCGGGGATATTCAAAATTTTGATTTCGATTTTAAAGAAATCATGGACATTTATAGAAATATTTGAAAATTTACAACGAAACTTTGTGTAACTTTAAATATCATAATTATGCATCTTTTACATAAATAATAGGGGTAATTGCATAAAACACCCTTGTGTTATTTCAAAAGTGCTAACCCCCCAATGTTAACGAAATAGGCTAATCACCCCCCTGTGTTCTTAAAAAGTATGCAAAAAAGCCAAATTCCATTAAAAACGAGCATAGTGTTAATTCACCCAAAAAACACATATTTTCTTCTATCATTTTAACAAAATTTAGCTTTTTTGCACACTTTTTAGGAACACATGAGGTGATTAGCCTATTTCGTTAACATAGAGGGGCTTTTAGCATTTTTGAAATAATATAGGGAAATTTTATGCAATTATCCCTAAATAATATTGTATATATAATGTATGTATAATGAATTTTGTTAAGTAGTATGATTAAAATCTGTAGCGAAAAATATAAAATAATTATAATTTGAAAGTAAAGTAATAACCAAATCTTTTAGGAACTTCATTAAAACAAAATACTACAATTTCAATATAAATCATCATTTAAAACCACATTATTTTAAATTTTGAAATATTATGAGTTTGGCCGAAATTTCAGGATATTTCGGGAATTTTGGGATATTTCGAAAAATTTCGATAGATATTTAACAAAGTAATTTTATTAAGAATTCAAAATTTCGGGAAATATCGAAAATATCGGTAAATATTGGGAAATATCAAAAATATCGAGAAATTTTGATAGATATTCTACAAAATTGGATTGAATGTGAAATTTCGCTTCGAAATCCCCAAAAATCCAAAATTCCTATCAAAATTTTGAGATTTCGAAGGATATTTAAGACCATGTCATACCGCATATGTGTAAATGGTTTAATGTAGATTTTCCAAAAAGTAAATAAAAACAAAAGTGGTCAACTTTTGCATTAAGAACCTCTGACAACATGCGTCGGTGCGGTCATTTGACGTCTGATGCTGTCTGTGGGTTTATTCTTAAAGACCACTTTTACAAAGTCGTCTCTAGTTTGTTTTCTTAAATTAAAATGAATAAATAAATATGAAAACGATATTTTGCATGTCGTATTCAATTTGAAGACGTCTTGAATTTGAAAAGGACATACAAAATGCTTATATATTACTTTAGAAATAGGTTTAAAATTTGTACTATTTTTAGAAACTTTTATTATTTTTTTTAAAAACCTCAGGATCCTTGATACACGATTTTGAATATATCTTATTAGAACTTTTATGGTGTGACATTCGATAGAGTTCCACTACAAATAAATATGGTATTGATGACAAAAATATCAAGTGATAATATCAAAATTATCGTTAATTATAAATTGTTAGTGACAAGAACTTTTGTTTTGTCACTAAAATATGTTCCACTTAACATATTCATCAATTGTAGACTTACAACCTCTGTTAGTTAAAACTCGTGTTATACCTGTATAGTATGCGTACATACGTATAATTAAAAAATATTTTCATTTCCCATATGCATTCTGTGTTGAAGTGTGGCTCATTTTTTAAAGAGGAAAATATCCCACATAGATAGAATTTGTAAAGGGTGGGCTCATTTGTTGTATAAAAGGAGACCACCTCTTCACTTTGAAAAACATCCCAAATTGCCTAAGTCTTTTAGCAATTTCTTCTTTCTTCCTCCATAGTTTGTAATAGTTTCACTTTAGTCCTTTAGTGAAATATTTTGGTGGGGTCCGAGGACGTAGGCTAAATTAGCCGAACCTCGTTAAATTTGGTGTTCTTTATTTTGTGTTATTCTTCAAGTAGTCATTGTTAGTTATAGTTGTAGTGTTATATTGTGCTATTAAATTCGTTTAGTTAATTCTGTCGAGGAGGTTGGGTTTTAAGCGCAACCGTTGTGACGCCTCCAATCTTTCCTGGGAATTAAATCTAGTGTGGTTTTCTAGTACAATATTTCCCTCGCTATTTCTATATTTGGTGGAATATGACTCTGAGTTCCACAACAAGTGGTATCAGAGCTCGGGTATTCTGAGTATGCTCTGTGGTCGCAGTTTAATCTGATCTTCCACATCAGAAAAGTTTTCCCGGGCTATTTGGCTTTCGCATTTGGAGGGCTATTGAAGAATAATTTGTAAACCAAAAATGGAAGACACCTCAAAAGCATCGTCGTCGTCTATTTGGGCGAGAACCACTGTGGCGAATACGCGATTGGCAGTGGAGTCTTTTGATGGCACAGGCCATTTTGGTATGTGGCAAAGCGAAGTTGTAGACGCACTCTTTCAACAAGGTCTATACTTAGCTATTGAAGAAAAGAAACCAAATGATATGGAGGAAAAAGATTGGAGTATGATGAATCGGTTGGCATGTGGAACAATTCGTTCGTGTCTATCCAGAGAGCAGAGATATGCGTTTTCGAAAGAAAACTCGGCATATAAATTGTGGATGGCACTGGAGGAGAAATTTCTGAAGAAAAGCTGTCAGAATAAGCTCCATTTGAAGAAGCGGCTCTTTCGCTTCACATTTGTTTTGGGTTCCACTATGAATAGTCACATTACAAGTTTTAATCAATTGGTTACCGATTTGATCAATTTGGATGAGACTTTTAAAGACGAGGATTTGGCTCTGATGTTGCTGGGATCCCTTCCTGAGGAGTTTGAGTTTCTTGAAACAACTCTACTTCACGGGAAGGCTGCTGTATCTCTTAGCGAAGTTTGTGCTGCCCTGTACAGTTATGAACTGAGAAAGAAGGACAAGCAAGTTAGTTCAGGCGGAGATGCAGAGGTTTTGTTCGTCAGAGGTCGTTCACAAAACAAAAACAAAGGAAAGAAAGGGAGATCCAAGTCCAGGCATAAACTAAGCAAAGACGAGTGTGCCTACTGTCGAGAAACAGGACACTGGAAGAGAGATTGCCCAAAGCTGACAACTAAGGGCAATTCTAAGGCCGTGGCGGAATCAAATGTAACCGCATGTGATGATGCCGAATCGGACTTCTCATTGGCGACATCATCCAGCGGTGCTTCTGAAGTATGGATGCTGGATTCAGCATGTAGTCATCATATGACACCACATTTGGATTGGTTCTTTGATTTCAAAGAACAAAATGACGTTGTCTTCACAGCAAATGAAGCTCCTCTTACTACACTTGGGATTGGTTCAGTTCGCTTAAAGAATCACGATGGATCAATCATAACCCTAAAGGGTGTTCGGTATGCACCAGAAGTGAGGAAAAACCTTATTTCCGTTGGAACTTTAGAATCGAAAGGTTTTGAAGTAAGAGCTAAGGATGGGGTGATGAAGATCATCTCTGGTGCACTCGTGGTAACGAAGGGAATTCGGAAGAACAACAATACGTATCACTACATGGGTGGTACAGTTGTGGGTGCAGTAGCAGCAGTTACTGTTGATGATCGGAATTCAGAAGCAATTAGGCTATGGCATATGCGCTTGGAACATGCAGGTGGAAAATCCTTGAATCTCCTCATAAATCAAGGATTGTTGAAAGGAGTGAAATACTCCAAATTAGAGTTTTGTGAACATTGTGTTCGTCGGAAACAGACAAGGGTTAAATTTGGAACAACAATCCATAATACTGAAGGTATCTTGGATTATGTTCATTCGGATGTATGGGGTCCCTCAAAAACGAGTTCTTTGGGAGGGAAACACTATTTTGTAACCTTTGTTGATGATTTTTCCCGGAGAGTTTGGGTGTATACTATGAAGACGAAGGATAAAGTGTTTGAGGTATTCCTCAAATGGAAAAAGATGGTGGAAACTCAGACTGATAAAAAGGTCAAACGTCTCCGTACAGACAATGGTGGAGAATTTAGGAGTGGTCCATTTCAAAAATTTTGTGAGGATGAAGGCATTGTCAGACACTTTACTGTTAGACATACACCACAACAGAACGGAGTGGCAGAACGCATGAACCGGACTTTGCTGGAGAAAGTTCGGTGTTTGTTATCCAATGCTGGGTTGGGTAAAGAATTTTGGGCTGAGGCTGTGACGTATGCGTGTCATCTCGTTAATCGTCTACCATCTACTGCTATTGGTGGAAAAACACCATTTGAGAAATGGTTTGGAAAGCCTGCTGCTGATTATGATTCCTTACAAGTGTTTGGTTCCGCTGCATATTATCATGTTAAGGAATCAAAGTTGGATCCTAGAACAAAGAAAGCAGTGTTCATGGGGATCACCTCTGGTATAAAAGGCTATCGCCTTTGGTGTCCAGAAACAAAGAAAATAATCTTTAGCAGGGATGTCACCTTTGATGAATCTACCGTGTTGGAAAAGGTGAATGCAGAACAGCAGGATGGTACTCCCAAACAGGTGGAGTTTGAAAAGTTTGTTGTCCCAGCAGATCAAGAAACTCTTGATCATTCTCCTATGGTAGAAGGAGATTTTGAAGAAGAGGAAGTTCAAACCCAAGAACTTCCACAACAACTTGAATCAATTGCAACTAGCAAGCCAAAGAGGATAATCAGAAAGCCTGCTCGCTTTGATGATATGGTGCCTTGTGCATCTGCAATTGCCGCTGATGATGTTCCTACCACTTATATTGAAGCAGTCAAAGGACCAGAGAAAGATAAATGGAGGATTGCCATGAGTGAAGAAATGCAGTCCCTTCATAAGAATCAAACATGGGAACTGGCCAGTCTCCCGAAGGGAAAGAAGGCAATTGGATGCAAATGGGTATTTGCAAAGAAAGATGGATTTCCTAGCCAAGGTGATGTTCGCTACAAAGCCAGATTGGTGGCCAAAGGTTACGCTCAGAAGGAGGGCATTGATTATAATGAGGTGTTTTCTCCAGTTGTAAAACACTCCTCCATTAGAATTTTGTTGGCTTTGGTAGCACAGTTGGATTTTGAACTAGTTCAGTTGGATGTAAAAACTGCATTTTTACATGGAGACTTGGAAGAGGAAATCTATATGACTCAGCCAGAGGGATTCAAAGTTGCTGAAAATGAAAATTTGGTTTGTAAACTTCAAAAATCGTTATACGGATTGAAGCAATCTCCGAGGCAGTGGTACAAGCGATTTGACAAGTTTATGATGGGAATTGGGTACACAAGAAGCAAATACGATCATTGTGTGTATTTGCACAAGCTACAAGTTGGATCCTTCATATATCTTCTTCTGTATGTTGATGATATGTTGATTGCCTCCCCGAGTCTAATAGAAATTGAGAAGTTGAAGACTCATTTGAAAAGGGAGTTCGAGATGAAGGATCTAGGTGAGGCGAAGAAGATTCTCGGCATGGAGATTTTCAGAGATAGAAAATTGAGGAGGCTTTGTTTGACTCAGAAACAATATCTGAGTAGGATGTTGAGGCGTTTTGGCATTGATGAAAAGTCAAAACCAGTTAGTACTCCGCTTGCTCCTCATTTTAAGCTTAGCGCCGCTTTGTCACCGAAATCTGATGCAGAACGGGAATACATGTCAAAAGTACCGTATGCAAATGTTGTTGGTAACTTGATGTATGCTATGGTGTGTACGAGACCTGATATTTCCCAAGCAGTGGGGGTTGTGAGCAGGTATATGCATGATCCTGGAAAGGAACATTGGCAAGCTGTGAAATGGATTTTGCGATACATCCATGACACAGCTGATGTTGGTTTGATATTTAAGCGGGAACATAGTGAGTATGTAGTCGGATATTGCGATTCAGACTATGCTGGTGATTTAGATAAGCGTAGATCAACTACAGGCTACGTATTTACTCTTACTAAAGCATCAGTCAGTTGGAAGTCTACCTTACAGTCAATGGTTGCTCTGTCTACTACGGAAGCAGAGTATATGGCAATTTCAGAGGCTGTAAAGGAAGCAATTTGGCTTCAAGGGTTGCTTGGTGAACTAGGGATTGGACAAAAGTATGTCAAAATTCATTGTGATAGTCAAAGTGCTATCCATTTAGCAAAGAACCAAGTTTATCATGCAAGGACGAAGCACATTGATGTTCGGTATCATTTCATAAGAGAGATACTCGAAGAAGGTGGAGTCAGAATCGAGAAGATCCATACTACTGAGAATCCTGCTGATATGTTGACAAAAGTTGTGACTGCAATCAAGTTCAAATTTTGTTTGGACTTGATCAACATTGTCAAAGTTTGAAGATTGGTTTTGGTGACCCCGTTTGATGAGGAGATTGAAGATTTTGAAATTCGCCAAGGTGGAGATTTGTTGAAGTGTGGCTCATTTTTGAAAGAGGAAAATATCCCACATAGATAGAATTTGTAAAGGGTGGGCTCATTTGTTGTATAAAAGGAGACCACCTCTTCACTTTGAAAAACATCCCAAATTGCCTAAGTCTTTTAGCAATTTCTTCTTTCTTCCTCTATAGTTTGTAATAGTTTCATTTTAGTCCTTTAGTGAAATATTTTGGTGGGGTCCGAGGACGTAGGCTAAATTAGCCGAACCTCGTTAAATTTGGTGTTCTTTATTTTGTGTTATTCTTCAAGTAGTCATTGTTAGTTATAGTTGTAGTGTTATATTGTGCTATTAAATTCGTCTAGTTAATTCTGTCGAGGAGGTTGGGTTTTAAGCGCGACCGTTGTGACGCCTCCAATCTTTCCTGGGAATTAAATCTAGTGTGGTTTTCTAGTACAATATTTCCCTCGCTATTTCTATATTTGGTGGAATATGACTCTGAGTTCCACAACATTCTGAATATAATGAATAATACTCGTGATTTTGAGTTAAACCGTTTAGTACACGTTCTTTACGTATCCCATATTAAACTTGATGAATAATACTTTAATTTCTTTTATAAGTAGTATTACACAATTAAAAACATACGAACGTCGATAATTTATCAAAATATTAGTTATTATCAACTAGAAACTCATATAAACTGTTATTTATATTAAATAAAAGCGAGTACAAGCAACATACTACTCAAACTTATATAAAAATAAGACGTATTTTTACTTTTGGATAACTTATTTGTATCCGTATTATACTCGTACATCTACGAATATGTTTATTTTCCGTTCCCGTATTTTATAGCCGATTTTTTCAACGTAACTTTCAAGAATATTTCGTATTATACTTGTACGTATTAAATGACGATTTTTTTCGTCCTGTATTTAACTAACTAGGCTTTAAGTGTTAGATTATTTTCAAATTAAATAGTTAAATATTGCCTAAACGTTGCAACCTCTCGGTGGAGGTTTTTGAAATCTGAAAATATATCTTGGCGTTCAAAGTTTCTTCCGACCGTTAAATTAGGTTTCTTTTAAAGGGTGTGATTTCAAAAGGTATGACTATTCATTTAATTTCCAAAAGGTGTGTAAGTGTGTATATATCATGAGAGTGACGGCATCGAAACAGAAGATAAGAAAAATTAATTCTGATACCTTGCTTTTCTCAGACAATCTGTCTGATTCATTTTTGCTTTTACATAACACCAAAATTGTATACTTCCATCATTCGGGTTTGTTTTCGAAAGTGCAATTCGCAGGCAAACAACAGTTCTTATAACTGGACTCCATTGTATCCTGGGACAAATTCGCTATTAACTTAATTGCACTCGGTAGGGGGCGAATATTGTCTTGAGAACAGTATAAATTTTGCGCGACTTGGAGGTTATACGAAATCATTCGTACAAGTTGTTCGACACATATTTTCTAACAATCTCAAGACAATATTTTATGGCTTCTCAAAATTTGCTACAACTCACGACTGATTTCATGATGTTGGAGAGGTTCGATGGTGGAAATTTTAGACGATGGCAAAAGAAAATTCGTTTCCTTTTGTTGACGCTTGTAGTGGATTATGTTTCGACGATGCCAAAGCCACAAGAACGTGAGAATGAAACTTTGGCGGAATCTCGGGCTAGAACAAAGTGGGGTAAAGGCGACGAAATATGCCGAGGCCACATCCCAAATGCTCTAGCGGATAATTTGTTCGATATTTATCAAAACATGGAAACCGCGAAGGAACTTTGGGATACACTCAATTGACGGTATTTAACTGAAGATGCGACAAGTAAGAAATTTTTATCTTCCCAATTTATGAATTATCATATGGTTGATGGAAAATCTGTGAGTGAGCAATTTAATGAATTGCAATGCATTTTAGGACACATGACACAATTAAATATGAATATGGATGAATGCATAATTGTGTCTTGCATAATAGATAAACTTCCTCCATCATGGAAAGATTATAAGAAAAGTCTTAAACATAAGAAAGAAGATATTAGTGTTAAAGACTTAGGAACTTTCTTTCGTATTGAAGAACAATCTAGAATGCAAGAAAGAGAAGAACTACAAGAAAAAATTTCTTCTAAGGTGCATATGGTGGAGGAAATTAGAGAATTTAAACATCCTCATCACTCCGGACAGAACAAACAAAATCAGAAACGAAAAGGCTACTCCAAGAACTACAATCATCAAAATAAGAAAAAGAAGGGTTCATGTTATAATTGCGGTGATCCGGGCCATTACAAACGAGATTGTAAAAATTTAAAGAAAAAGAAGACCGAGCAAAATAATAAAGAAAAATTCGTTGCAATTATTTCCGAAGTTAATATGATGCAGGAAGATAGTTCTTGGTGGATTGACTTTGGGACGACGAGACATGTGTGCAAAGACAAAAGTCTTTTCACTAAGTATGACTTGTTGAAGATGTCAATGTCATTTTCATGGGCAACTCGTCAACCGTTGTTGTCAAAGGCAAAGGGACGGTGGAATTAGAACTTACTTCGGGAAACATTTTATCTTTGGGAGATGTATATCATGTCCCTGAACTTAGAAAGAATTTAGTTTCTGCTAGTCTTTTGAATAAGCATGGTTTTAAGCTTGTTTTTGAATCTGATAAGTTTGTTCTGTCCAAGGGTGGAAACTTTGTTGGAAAAGGATATTTGTATGAGGGAATGTTTAAGCTTAATATTATTAAAGTTATGAATTATGTTTATATTGTTGATTCATTTTCTTTATGGCATAATAGGTTAGGGTATGTAAATGCAAATCGCATGAATGATATGATCAAGTTAAAATTACTACCTGAATATGAAAATGATATAATTGATAGATGTCAAGTGTGTGCACATACAAAAATAACTAAAATGCCATTTAAATCTGTGAAAAGAAATACTAGTTTATTATTTCTTATTCATAGTGATTTATGTGATTTGCATGATACTCCTACTAAAGGGAGAAAAAGTACTTTCCCACCTTTATTGATGATTATTCGAAGTATTTTTATGTTTATTTGTTGCATACAAAAGATGAAGTACTTGATAAATTTAGAATTTACAAGAATGAAGTGGAAAATTACTTGAATTGTAAAATTAAGTGCTTAAGATCTGATAGAGGAGGCGAATATAATTTTCCTACCTTTTGTGAATCATTTGGCATAATTCATGAAACTATGACTTCATATACGCCTCAACAAAATGGAGTTGCGGAAAGAAAAAATAGAACTTTAAAAGAAATGATAAATTCTATGTTATACTATTCTGGTTTAAATAAGAGTTTTTGGGGTGAAGCATTACTAACTGCATGTCACATACTTAATAGAATTCCTCATAAAAAATCACATGTTACACCTTATGAACTTTGGAAGAAAAGAAAGCCAAACTTAGATTATCTAAAGGTTTGGGGATGTAGAGCAATTGTTAGATTGTCGGCACCTAAGATTAGAAGTTTAGGCGCTAAAGGTGTTGAAAGTATTTTCTTAGGTTATGCTGAACATAGTATGGCCTATAGGTTTATGGTTGTCGAACCTAATGATTCAATAAGATTAAATACGGTAATTGAATCTAGAGATGCTATTTTTTATGAAAATAGATTTAATTCTATTCCAAGAATACAAGAAAAAATAAAAGAAAATGAGTGGGTAGAAAATCAACCTATTAAAGATGTAGACGAATCTGTTGAACTTAGAAGGAGCAAAAGAAAAAGAATTGAAAAATCTTTTGGTAATGAGTTCATTATATATCTAGTTCAAGGTACTAGAGACACTCATTGTACACAAATTGCGATATCATCTAGTGTTGAACCAGATCCTCAAACGTATGAAGAGGCAATTAAATCTCGTGATGCTAGCTTTTGGAAAGAAGCAATGAATGATGAACTGTAATCGATATTAGGAAATAATACTTGGATTCTTGTAGATTTACCACCCGACTCAAAACCTATAGGGTGTAAATGGATTTTCAAGAAAAAAATGAAAGTAGATGGAACTATAAAAAAATTTAAAGCTAGATTAGTAGCCAAATGTTTTACACAAAAAGGAGGTATTGACTACTTTGACACATATGCTCCTGTTGCTAGAATTTCTACTATTAAAGTATTAATTGCATTGGCTTCTATTCATAATTTTGTTATACATCAAATGGAAGTTAAAACAACATTTTTAAATGGTGAATTAGAAGAGGAAATTTATATGGAGCAACCTAAAGGGTTTGTTATGCCTGGACATGAACAAAAAGTATGTAAACTAATTAAGTCTTTACATGGCTTAAAGCAAGCTCCTAAACAATGGCATGCAAAATTTGATAAAGTAATTGTCTCTAATGGATATATGATACACGAATCTGATAAATGTGTTTATAATAAATTCCATGGCAGTAGAGGTGTTATTATTTGTTTATATGTTGATGATATGTTAATTTTTGGAACTGATTTAGAATTCGTTGAGCATACTAAGCAATTTTTATCTTCTACTTTTGATATGAAAGATATGGGCATTGTTGATGTGATTCTAGGTATTAAGATCATTAGAGATAATGATGGCTTAACTCTTTCTCAATCTCATTATATTGAAAAAGTGCTAAAGAAATTTAATCAATACCATTGTAATCCCATTAATACTCCTTTTGATTCTAGTATTAAGTTGGTAAAAAATACCGGTAGGGCTATAAACAACTTGAATATGCTACAGTTATTGGTTGTCTCATGTATGCTATGACTAGTACTAGACCAGACATTAAATGTGATAAGCTATTATGACTTGTGGACAAGCCACCTTTTGACTAGACTGTCAGGATTCGGAGTTCAAAGTCCGCTCTTGTCCAATCGATAATAGCAGAGTTTCAGGAATGTCAGAAAAGGGCTATTTAACGCGCTGCGTGAGAGACACGCGCCTGCATGTATCCAACAGACAAATCCCAAGAAATCTCTATAAATATTACCGTTTAGCAAAACCCTAATTACACACGTTCATGTACAAGAAAAGGTCTAAACTTTGCTGAAAATATTTGAGAGAAAAGCTTAAAAACTCTACAGCCAAAATCCTTCAAGCTTTTCATATACATTCCAAAAACAGTCAAAGATATCTCAAACATCTTCATAGAAGAACCCTACACTCTTACTAAGATATCCCAAGTTGTTTGAACTTTCTAAAATCAAACAAACCCGTGACAAAAACCCTCAATCTCTTTCATCTGTGTGAGAAAGTTGTTGATCTACAAGCAGTATTTCTGAGTGAGAAAAGCTTGTTGAAGAAGATCTTCGTTGGAGCTGAAGTCTGTGTGATCAAGGAGCTCAAGATCATCTTCCTTTCCTCTATTTTGTAGAAGCCTTTGTGTGATCATTCGATAATCAACCTAGTGGAATTCCTCTCAGTGTAAAGGAGAAGAAAGATGTAGCTGGGATTACATCACCTAGTGAACCTTACATATCTTGTGTCATTTATTGCTTTACTTTATAGTCTCACATCATATCTTTGAAAAAGCATTAAAACGGTTAAGCGACTATTTGGTTAAAGAGAATGCTAAGCTTAAAAATCATTTCCGCTATGCTAACCCAGATTAAGTGATTAAAGCATTACCCTACTTTGGTAATTGTTGAAATCACTAAGTCTAAGTTATCTTATCTTAAGCGCCTGACCTAGCGCTTAGCTTACGAAGCGTTCAAAATCTTCAAAAGTGATATGAATTTTTAAATGTCGAAAAAGACTTTAGGGTCTATTCAATCCCCCCCCTTCCAAACCCTTTCATATGCCACTTAGGACCATCAAGTGGTATCAGAGTGGTTGAAATAGAAACCTAAGTGTTTCCGAGCGTAACCGCTTGTTTAGATCCATTTTTCTAAACTTAGTTGCTTTTTTTTTTTTAATCTCATATCATGGCTTTCAACAAAATGCCAAAGTTGATTGAGTCAAACTATGACTCATGGAAACTTAGAGCATTCGCTTACTTATGTTTATGCGATAATGAGATGTGTGATGTAATTACAGATGGCCCCATTCAAATCATGAAAGTTATAACGCGAGCCCCTAGAATGACTGAAGCGACTCCAAATGGTTATGTCGAGAAGCAAAAGTTGGAATGGACGCCAGAAAATCGTAAAAGAGCTAACTTGGATAATGTTGGATGAAGCGCTCTTTACTCAGCGTTGATAGACAATGAAGGATTGTTCAACAAAATTAAACTTTGTATGACTTTAAAAGAAATTTGGGATAAATTGGCTTCTGTGTCTAAAGGATCAACACAGATGAGGGAGAACAAGCTCTTAATAGCCATGCAAAGATATGAGCACTTTAAGATGCAACCCAACGAGACGCTAGATCAATTGGATGCGAGGTTCACTTCGCTTATTACAGAGTTAGCGTCATTGGATAAAGAGTTGACCAACAAGGAAATGGTCAATAAGATATTTAGAAGTCTTCTAAGCAAGTGTTTGATAAAGACTGTAGCCATGAGAAAATCACAAATGTTGGAGATTATAAGTCCAGAACATGTGTTTTCGGAGCTAAGGGCTTTTGAGTTCCAAATGGGTGAAGTCAGCGACACATCGACTTCAGTGACTGAATCAGGAGCTTTAATCGCTACCAAAAAAAATAAGGGAAAAGCAGTCAGTGAGGTGAAAGCGACAGAATCAAACAAGGAAAAGGAAATGACTTTATTGGTCAAGAAACTTCTAAGATATGAAAAGAGAAATTCTATTGGACAGACCTCATTTCAAACCCCTCCCCTTGCACCAGCACCCCAATATCAAGCGCCTCAGTCTCGAACTCCAAATCTCTCAGCGCCAGTAGTTTCCAAAAGGTTAACAACTAACAGAAAATGAAAACTAACCTTTGCTACAACTACAGAAAACTAGGGCAATACCAGGTAAATTGACCTTATCCAAATGTATCTAAGCCTATAAGGTAAGATCATGCGGATAGAAACCAATTCGGGAGCAACCTTCGCCAACAAGGTTTGCTAGCGTAATCTGAAACATTCTCCGCACATGAAGAGGACTTGGAATCTTCAGATGAAAGCAACGATGACGAACCGTCTCGCGACTCAGCGCTAATTTGTCTCATGGCGAGAGATGAAGAAACGTCTGATGACTTGCTATCTGAGGTATCCATTGAATTATCTCATCCTCTTTCTTATGAAGAATTACTTGACAAAGTCAATGAATATTATAAAGATTGTCAAGATGCCGCCAGATTATATCAAGAACACACTGATGAGATCTCAGCGATAAAAAATGATAATGTGACGCTCAAAGCCGAGTTGCTAGTTTAGTAACAGTTCATTGAGAAAAACAAATAGCGTGAGGCAGAGATCGCTCAGTTGAAAAGTGATCTTGATATGATAGTCAAGAGAGAAGCTGAATTGATCGCTAAACTTGCCAAATCAGAATAACTTGTCTCATCATTATCAAAAGCTTCAAGAAAGTTGGATAATGTGACTAAAGTAACCAGACTTTTTGGTGAAAAGAACGATTTAGGTTGTGATAAATTTGGTCATAAATCAAAAGCATCTAAGGTTACGACAACCAACAAAGGAAAAAGTGTAGCCTTTGTTGAGAAGAGTTCAAACAGTTAAACGTTAAATAAACCCAAAGACAACGATAAGAGGCCAAATGAGAAGGTCAAAACCAACTCAGGCAACAAGGAGAAGACGAAAGTGAATGATTCACACAAGAAGGTCTATCCAAACGCTCAAAAGGCTAAGGAGAAACCTTCTACAAGTGAACCAAACGCTAAGCGTCAATCGCCAAAAACGACTCCTAAGCCAGTGCCGAGGAAATACCAGCGTCAATATCCTCAGAAATCTAGATCATATTATCGATACTATGATGATTATGATAATGAATATGATTATTATTATAATCGAGGATATTACTATACACCTAAGAAGCACACACAACACAAACCGAAACCCGAAAAGGCCAATCCTCCCTTAATGAAGACCAGACAAATATGGATTTCAAAAGTTTTAATTCAGACTAACATTACTTACATTGAAGGACACAACACAAAATGGGTACCTAAAAAGAATTAGAACTGCTGTTTAAATGCAGGTACCTAGAGCCAACACCGATACATCAAATTGGTAAATCGATAGTGGGTCGTCAAGGTACATGACTGGCTCAAAGGATGGTTTGATCAACTATCGTGCAGCCAATGGTCCTCAAGTTATATTCGGTGATAACTCCAAAAGTAAAACCAAAGATATAGGTATCATGCATAGGGGGAACATCATGATAAGTGGGGTATATTATGTTGAGGGTCTTAAGCATAATCTTTTAAGCATAAGTCAATTTTGTGATAAAAGCTTTGAAGTTAAATTCTCAAGTGATTATTGCTATATTAACGACGCTAAGATTGGATCAACTAAATTAACAGGAAAAGAACAAACAATGTTTATTTATTAGATTGGGGTTCAACAATTGATAACAATCCTAGATGCTTTGTTGCTAAGAGTCAAAATGAATTGGGTTGGCTATGGCATAGAAAAATGAAACACCTCAACTTTAAGGCAATCTCTCAATTAATATCGCTAAATCTTGTAGAGGGATTACCTATGGGTTCCTTTCAGAAAAATCGCTTATGTGATGCATGTCAAATGGGTAAACAAGCTAAATCATCTTTTATGAAAAAACCTCAACTATCTACTTCTAGAATTCTTGAATTATTGCATTTAGATTTGTTTGGTCCTATTCAAATCATGAGTGTTAGTGGTAAAAAGTATTCGCTAGTGATAGTTGATGATTTCTCATGCTATACATGGGTAGAATTTTTAGCATCCAAAGATGAAACTAGTGTCAAGCTCACAACGCTAATTCGTCGATTACAAACCTCAAAAGATCTAAAGGTGATTATAATTAGAAGCGATAGAGGAACTGAATTTACTAACCATATTGTTGAGAAGTTTTGTACAGATTTTGGAAAACTTCATGAGTATTCTGCGCCTAGAACAGCTCAACAAAATGGAGTTGCCGAGCGATGGAACAGAACGCTTAAAGAAGCCGCTACGACAATGTTAGCCGAGTCCAAGCTGCTTCAAAAGTTTTGGGCCGAAGCAATCAATACCGCTTGCTACACTCAGAACCGGTGTATGATCAACAAGAAACATGAAAAGACTCCATATGAGTTGTGGAAGGGGCGTAAACCTAACGTTTTATATTTTCATGTATTTGCTTCAAAATGTTTCATTCATAACAATGGATTCCACAATCTAAAGACATTTGATCCTAAAGTGGATAAGGGAATCTTTCTAGGCTATGCCAAAAATGGAAAGAGTTTTCGCATCCTAAATAAGATCAAATCGAAGGTTGAAGAATCCATTCATGTTGTGTTTGATGATGCTAACCAAGAACCGAGTAAGGTTTATATTGATGATGTAGGAGTTGAAGATCTTACCCAACAAGTGTCACAAATAAATCTTAGTGATGATAGTGATGTTGATGAGGATGATGAGATCTTTGTACCCAATCCTAAGGTTATTCGTGAGGTTATCAATGATGATATTGCAAGAAACGCTGATGATCATGAAGAGAATGATAATCAAGAGCAAATTGGGATTGTGAATGATGAAGCGACTGTGCAAGAGACAAATGAGCGTCAATCGATTGATAATCAAGAGTCTCTCAACCCCTTCCAACCAGATCAAAAATGGCTTAGAAACTATCCATCAGAGTTAGTGATTGGAGATATTAGAGCACCTGTAAGACCTAGGGCCGCTACACTAAATGAAGCCATGTTCGCAAGTTTCCTATCTCAAATGGAGCCAAAGAAAGTGGATGACACACTTAGTGATTCAAGTTGGGTAGAAGCTATGCAAGAGCAGCTTAACCAATTTGAGCGTAGTAAGGTTTGAATGCTAGTACCAAGGCCAACTCACCTAGGAGTTATTGGGACTAGATGGGTTTTCAGGAACAAAATAGACGAAGATGGTATTGTTATAAGAAACAAATCTAGACAATTTGTAGACAATTCTTTACCATGGTTGTTGATGAATCCTGGGGGTTGCTCCACATACACTTCTTCTTGGAGTTTACCATTCAGGAAAGCACTCTTCACGTC
Organism: Buddleja alternifolia; assembly: GCA_019426215.1. NCBI lineage: Eukaryota > Viridiplantae > Streptophyta > Magnoliopsida > Lamiales > Scrophulariaceae > Buddleja > Buddleja alternifolia. The sequence goes on along the minus strand of CM033400.1, from coordinate 33,136,248 downwards.
CATTTGATACACTGTGAACTTGTTGAATGTGGCAAACGCTAGGAACATCCGGATCGCTTCAAGACGGGCTACTGGGGCATAAGTTTCATCAAAGTCAATACTCTCTTCTTGATGGTATGTTGATGGAGAGAGTGTCATACCATGCTCTTAGTGCTTGTTTATGTGGGCTTATGGTACCCAAGGGACTCTTCTTTTAAACTAATTGGTTATTCAGACGCAGATTTTGCAGGATGCAAAATAGATAAAAAAAAGTAGTGGTACATGTCAATTTCTAGGTGATAGATTGGTTTCTTGACATAGTATGAAACAACAATTCATAGTGACTTCTACCGCTAAAGTTGAGTACGTAGCCTCTGGAGGTGGTTGTGCACAAATCCTTTGAATGAGGCAACAACTTAAAGATTACGGAATCCTCTTAGGTCCCACCCCAATCCATTATGATAACCAAAGCACTTTAGCTATTACCCAAAACCCAGTCCTCCATTCTAGATAATGTTCGCTACCATTTCTTGCGTGAAAATGTTCAAAAGAAAGATATCTCCATTCATTTCATTGGAACTGACAAACAATCGGCAGATATCTTCACAAAAGCGCTCAACGAACAATGTTTTCTCACTTTGAGAAGTGAATTAGATATGATTGATTTAACCGCTTAATCATGAAGCATCATACTTTTATAGGCATATAATTTAGGGAGAATTCACTTTATTATAATGTCTAAAGCTTTTTCAAATTGAAACGAGTTATCAATTTTAGGGGGAATTTTAAAGTTGTACTTATTCCAATTAGTAAGCGAGTATGATCAAAAATGACTTTGAAAAACTTATGCATTGATCATTAGCGTTTACCTTCATGAATGACAATTTGATCGCTAATAAAATAAAGGCATTATTTCTAAACAGCGATTAAATGCTCTTTATCAAGATAAAACTTTAGCGTTAAGTATATTCCAGCTTAAACGCTAAGTAACTTTCTCTGAAAAATATGCATTATTTTCATCGCTAAAAAGTAGCGTGTGGATAAGTCCAAAAGATAAGATTTGACAACTGCCCACACGTCCCTATCACATCAAACTGACGATTATTGACCACTATCTCAAATAGGCGATTCAGTATTTGTACTTGCCTGGGTAAGTGTCAGTGTACCAACAGGCGCGTGCATTTCACGCTGAAAATTTTCAAAATTTAAACGTTTTTGAAAAAGTAATTGCGGAGTCCAAAATTTTATATTTACAGCAGTTAACCTAATTTATCGCCTCCTTTGCATCCGTCTTTATGATTAAACAACTCATATTCAATAATTTTCATTCCCGATTAACTGCTTTCACACGTGGCATTTCTCAAAGCAATTGAGGAGTTACTTTTTGCCATCTATTTAAACCTTTCAAATTTTTACAGAAAAACTTTGTCACTTTCATACTTTCTTACTGTAAAAATTACACTCTAAAAGGCAAAAAGCTTTCTTCCTTCTCCTCAAAAGCTTATCACCATCTTTAATGGCACCACCAAAGACTTCCTCATCTGTTGTCGAAAAATCTTCCAAACCAAAGAAATGGGTTTTAATGCAGGTTTCTTTCTGAATTGGGAATACTTTATAGCAACTAGAACTTTCTGATGAGGCAAATTATTCCTCTCATCGAAGAATCAAGCTTGAAAACCCTTCTCACCTCTCATTCTCTTCTTCATAAAGATGAAGTTAAGTCTTTCTTTAAGAATGCTGTCATTTCTTCCGATGGCAACTCAATCTCGTGTTCGTTTCCCTCTGCTGAAAACCCGTTTGTGCTAACTTCAAAATTAGTTGCAGATTTTCTGAAACTGCCTACTGATGGGTGTGAAGTAGAAGAAGTAGCTATGGGAGCCTCTACAAAGGTCTGGAAAACTGTTCGTCGTGATGAAGCTGATGCTGGTTACAAGTCAAATTTCAAAAAGAATGACATGAAAGGCAAATATGTCATTCTGGCTAATATTTGTGCCAAGATGATTGAGTGCCGAAAAGGTTCGTTTGACAAAGTCTCCATCATTCAATATAAGATGATGATCGCAGTGTTGACCAATCTGAAGGTCAAGTGGGCATTGTACGTGTTTAATCGCTTTAAGGCAGCGATGCAAGAGTCGATGAATTCCAAGCCTTATGGGATTCTGCTTACTTTTATTTTAAGTGCTTGTGAATTTGTTACTTCCGAAGGATCCAAAGTGCTAGCTAATTTTTTTTTATGGGAAATAGATGATTAGCGAGTTGCGACACCTAAAGCGCAGAGGTGGTACAGCTATTCTAAAAGAGGAGTGTGAGCGACTCTTAGCTGAAGGCCAAGTGCGTGGTGATGATGAGGAGAAATCGAATTCCTCATCTGATGAGCCAGAAGAAGTTGTGGTCAAGAGACCAAAGAGAAAAACTAGCTTGAAAATCGCTGAGCCCTCTAAGCTAGAGAAGAAACAAAAGAAAGAAAAAAAGAAGAAGAAATCTCCCTCCCCTCCTCTGAAAACCCCTTCTCCTCTTCCAACGACTATTATTTCTCTAGAGACGTAAGAAAAAGCAGAAGAAGTGGAAGTGCCGCTTGCCAGAAAGCGCACGCCTTGGTCTACTCCTAAAGGCTCAACAAGCAATCTAGCCGAACCAGCGCTTGACGAAACCACGAGTGTTCCTCTTCCCCCACTTTCTGAACCAGTTGAAGATCCTGTCTCTAATCCTCTCTCAACAAATTTGGCTAGCGATCGGGGTAAGTACTTGTCTTAGACAATGTACATTATCATTTCCTTCTTGTTTTCTTCTTTAACGCTAGGACAAAATTTTCTTTCAGCCTATAGAGAATATAACATCCAATATGTCCTGAATTTATTAGACGAATTCAATATTCCTATTCATGATGATCCCTTCACTTCTTTACCTCTTGAAGATGAAGAAGTTTCTTATTAGCCTTAGGCTATGGAATTGAAGTTTCTAGAGATCAAGCGACTGTCATAGTCGAAGATAGTCCTCAGGGTAAGCGTTTCTGTATTTTATATCTCAAATTTCTACATAGTGGAAATCTTTCTTGTTTCTCAATCACTTGCATATGTCAGCTCAAAGTGCACAAGAAGTTGATGCACCTCCACCTCCAGAGGTAGACGTAGAGTTGGACGTTGATTTATCAACTGTGGTGGAAATTGCTAAAGAAGTAGACAATCCTTTCAGACGCTGAAATCTCACCAGCCCGAGAAGGGACTTTGGATGTTGAGCGGTCGACAGAAGTGGCCCCGATTATCCCCACACCAACTGGTCCTTCTCCTCCAGTGGTCAATTTCTTTCCCAGAGGCCATGATGAAGACTTGGAATTTTACTATGCTTAGAGAGAAACGACGCTTAGGCAGTTGATTGATATGGAGCTCAAGTTTCAGACAACTCTTCACAATCCTGCTCTCTCAGACACTCAAAAGTCTTTAATTTTTGAGAAGCTTGCTACTATTGGCCTTAAGTCCAAGAAGGAGATCATTGCTCGCTTAGAATACCTCGAGACTCCTCTGAAATATCTGCTAGAGTTTGAAAGCAAACGCTTTCAGGAAGTCGGAAGGAGCTTTGAATGCAACTATCCATTTCGCCGCACTCATGTCGAGATTAGAAATCCTCATATGGGCGATTGGAAGAAGAACCCGAACGAAGAATAGCTAAATAAATGAGTTATTTCGCCCTTCCCAAAGTTGTCCATTCAGCTGCCAACAAGTCTTCAAAGAAACCCTTAAGCTTATGGAAGGGAAAGAATGCTATGTTTCAAGAACACCCCCAACCCAATCAATTTCTAGGTGGAAGATGAAGCCAGAAAGTTTTTTAGCTAGAGTTTGGGCCAACAGCTTTGAAGTGGAAAAAAAAATTCAAGAAGCTGGTCGAGGCCAAGAAAGACAAAGAACTGGCTGAGAAACTTAGAAAACACTGGATCTTGAATACATCCATATGGGCCGAAAGAATTTGTTTGCACTTCCATACAGTTGAGGAGATGATTAAGTATCCATCCTCTTCAACTTTAGAATCGAGTATTGGCGTAGAGGATATGCTTTGTTTTTGCTGCAAAGGAGCGAGACACTAGTGGGTCCAGTCAATGCCTTACCTTATTTCAGAAGAGGCATGGAAAATTATATTCGTCATTAGCTCAATCAGATCAGTCAGGGAGAACGCTATGTGTTTCATCAACAACAGAACTTTGCTCAGCGTGTCCAGATTGATTTGAATAAAAATGCTTCTACCAGTAAGCGTGATGCCCTTCTGAGTCCTAGCGAAGCCCATATGTATTTGACTGATGATTTGCTGAGTTTCACCAAGACAGAAGAGCTATTATTGAGAATGCCCAATCGCTGGATATCACTTTTAACCAGCATTTTGGTTTCAGTGACTTCCGTAGGCACAATTTACATCCTGTCTTGTTTTGTTAACAGAACATCCGAGTGGCCAAGTTACTTTCTCTCATCAGGCCAGTGGATCAGGCGCTGGCTTAAGCGCTGATGCCATTTTTTGTTGGACTTCAAGAATTTGTATACATCTGGTGTCGAGATCCAAAAGACGCTGATCTAGCATTTAGCACTGAAGAGCATGAAGACGCTTGTTTATGATTTTGAGAACTTTATACCAAAGTCCAAGGCATGTTTTAGAGGCAATTGGCCCACTCCGGGTCGTCCCGTAAAAAGAGAAGTTTCTGTAGAGATCATATTAGAATGTAGAAAAGATCAGGATCCTACTATTGAGGACACTGCAATCGTAAATCTGATGTTCAGATGGAAGAAACCCCCAATGCTCTAGTATTGATATGCCACTATTGAATAAATTGCACAGATTGAGGCTGCAACTCAATTTTTTGATTGAGCGATTGAAGAAATACAGGCAGAAATTGCTGAAGAGCCAGAAGAACCTTTTGTTAGAGATAAATCCAAAGAAAGGCAGTAGTTTCAAGCTTTTATGGACTCATTCCTTCCCAGAGCGTCCTTGTTCTTCATCGAACTTAGATTCGGATAGTGATCTGGCCAAAGACTTTAGACAAGCAGTTAGGAACTCGCTCAACACCATCGAGGGTTCCCGTTCCAACATAATAGCTAATGATGAGATGCACAACAAGATTTCCTCCGACACTAGAAGCCGTGATATAGCAAATGATGCGACCAAGAGTACTACATCTGTACTGGATCACATGCTAATCACTGGCCTATTCGAAGAGTTCAATCACTCCCTTGCCCAGAACGCTTCAGCCAATACTGAAAGACACAATGCTTCCAATCCGTGAGCCAGAGTATCGCTGAACAAGTTGCTTTGTTGGTTGATAAAGTTAAGCTGCTAAGGCGAGATATCGCTGAGTTGAAGTCTTTCCTTGATGAAGTCAAGAAGGGGAAAGATAAAGAAAAGCCAGATCAGAAAGCCAAAGAAAATCCTCAATGGAGCCGGTGTCCAAAACTGACAACAAGAATTGGTGCTCCATGTTTGAAGAGATTGCAGCTTTAAGAAGATGCTCACAAAGAAGCGTAAGCTAAGATACTTGCGAGGCAGGAATAGGTTCCTGATGTGAATGTTAAGTTTTTGGAAGGCAGGGGTTTTCATCCTTACGCTGAACCCTTGCAGAGACCCCTCAACTGGAAACCTTCCAACGATCGAGTCTAAGATCTCTTCCATGATCTTATTAGGACACTTGGGATTCTACCAATAGATTGGGTGGAAAGGTTGTTAGAGCTCAATGAATGCAAGGACTACAACGAGGTCTATCATACAACAATGATAGACATTGACTGAGTCCCTCTAGACCTAGTGAATGAGATCTTTCAAGAAGAGAATTCTAAAAAGCGACAGAGGAGATGATTACTTGTTTCTTATATTCTCTTCTATCTTTTGTTACTTTAATCTCCTTTTCAGAATTATCATGTATGCTTCAATTCCAATATGAATGAATGATTTAACGCTGAAACATCTGTTGAAGCTAATCTAACATAGCTAACTTATCTAACCTTCTAACGCCAACTTATATCTTTTGGCTTTTCTTTAAAAAACTCTCTTAAACTATAAGAGTTATAAGAGTTAAGGTCTTGACATCATCAAAAAGAGGGAAATATTAGGAAATTTCATGTTAGATATTTTGATGATGACAATAATAGGATTTCATGTTAGACCCCAAAAGAATGTAAGTTTTTGCTTTCATAGTACAAATGTATAAGCGTTTGAAAGTGTTGTTATTTTGTTAGGCTTGTAATTTTTATCTTTACAGATTTTAGACAAATATTAGATACAGAGTCGCTGATAGAATTCTAGGTGAGCCTATCAGAGATGAAGTTGAAGATCAACATCTGAAGTCAAGTGAAGATGATTATTTGAGGTAGACAAAAGTAAAGGCATAACTAGCAGGAATTTGGAACCTAGTAAATCATTTTCCATTAGAATATACAACCTTAGGAATATGCACTTATATATATTTATACTTCATGTCAAAAATACTAGGCCTTGTATCTCATGGCACGAAGTTCAATTAAGACTTTAAATGCATGTTCTCTAGGATGTTCGTTAAGTGATGATGCACATATCATTTCTTACTTAATTATTAAAAATGACAACTACATAACCTGGCTATTTCAGTGGATATATGGCACCAAAATATGCAATGCACCGACAGCTTCTCGTCTAAATCAGATTTGTTTTCAGCTTTGTTGTGCTAGCTTGGATATTTTATGGGTAAAAAATACAATTTTTCGTAATGGGGAGGAACAGAGACAACATGTTGGAGTTCTCGTAAGTGTACTTGAGTTTGAATTCTACATTTTATGCAAACATAGAGCTGAGCGTTGATGATTATGCATCTGAAAATTTTATCATTGACGCTTACAGGTATGATCAAGTAAAAATATTTTTTTTTTTTTTTTTTTAAAGAATTGTGAGATATAATTAAGTGGATTCCCCCTAAATTATATTGCCTAATAAAATATGATGCTTCATGATCAAGCGTTTAAATCAATCATACTAGTTCACTTTTCAAAGTGAGAAAACGTTGTTCATTGAGTGCTTTGGTGAAGATATCTGCCAGTTGTTGTCAGTTCCAATGAAGTGCATGGAGAATCTTTCTTTTGAACGTGGTCACGAAGGAAATGGTATCTAATGTCAATGTGTTTGGTTCTTGAATGAAGAACAGGGTTTGAGTCATGGCTAAAGCGCTTTGGTTATCACAATGAATGGGAGTGGTCCTAAGATTGTTCCGTAATCTCTAAGTTGTTGCCCATCCATCATAGAACTTGTGCACAAACACTTCCTGCAGCTACATACTCAGCGTCGGCTGGGAGGTAGCTATGGATTGTTGTTTCTTGCTATGCCATGAAACAACCATCACCTAAGAATTGACAAGTACCACTAGTGCTTTTACGATCTATTTTGCAACCTGCAAAATCTGCATCTGAGTAACCGATTAGTTCAAAAGGAGAATCCCTGGGATACCATAAGCCACATGTTGTGTGCCTTTTAGGTATTAAGGATTTTCTTGGCAGCAGTCAAGTGTGACTCTTTAGGATCAGCTTGGAATCGTGCACACATACATACCGAAAACATAATATCAGGTCTACTGGCAGTGAGATAAAGAAGTGATCCTATGATACCTCTATAATTAGTGATATCAACTTTCTTTCCACTTTATCTTATCTAACTTAAGCGTTTGGCTCATTGGAATTTTTGAATATGATGCTTTTCCATACCAAATTTCTTAATCATATCTCGTGTATATTAGCTTGGTTGAAAATATGCCATTAGGGAGTTGTTACTTGTAGTCCTAAGAAGAAGGTTAATCACCCATCATGCTCATTTCAAATTGTTCTTGCATCATTTTCGAAAATTTCTCACACAGAGCTTATTAGTAGAACCAAATAAATGTCATCACGTAAATTTGAACTAAGAGAATATCTTCATCTTGGTAATTTTAAATAACTTGTGTAACAACGCTGCCTTTGAAAAACCTTACCAATAAGAAAGATAGAGAGAGTGTCATACCATGCTCGAGGTGCTTGCTTAAGCCCATAAAGTGCTTTTCGAGCTTGTAAACCATACCCTTACCATGATTGTTGATGAATCCTGGAGGTTGCTCCACATACACTTCTTCTGGAGTTTACCATTCAGGAAGGCACTCTTTACGTCCATTGAAATACTGTAAACTTGTTAAAACGCTGCGTACGCTAGAAACATGCGGATTGCTTCAAGACGAGCAGGAGCGGAGCGTAAGTCTCATCAAAGTCAATGCCCTCCTCTTGGCAGTATCCTTGAGCTACGAGTCTGGCCTTGTTTCTTACAACAATGCCGTCCTCATCCATCTTGTTTCTATATACCCATCTAGTTCAATAACTCCTTGATGAGTGGTCTTGGTACTAGCATCAAAACTTTATTTCGCTCAACTGATTGAGCTCTTCTTGCATAGCTTCAATCCAACTTGGATCACTAACGCTCATCCACTTTCTTAGGTTCCATTTGAGATAGAAAGCTTGCGAACATAGCTCTTAAATGTAGCGGCTCTAGTTCTAACTGGGCTTCAATATCTCCAATGATTTGCTCAGGTGGATGGTCACGTAACCATAGTCTATCTGTTTGGAAGGGGTTTTGAGAAGAAACAGGCGCTTGAGAATCATCGCTTGACCATTCTCCTGCGTTGGCGCTTCAAGTTCACGATTCCTCTTTGCTCTGATGATCATTCTTTCATGATCATCCGAATTTCTTACATGATAATTTAGATTGATTTCACGAGTATTTTAGGAGGAGGCACTGAGATCTCATCATCATCGTCAGTATCTTCATCAATAGTAATTTTGGACGCTGATGACATAGATCTTCAACTCCTACATCATTTACATTTACCTTACTCGCTCTTGGTTAGCATCATCAAACACAACATGAATAGATTCCTCAACCTTCGATTTGATCTATTGAGAATGCGAAAATCTTTCCATTTTGGCGTAGCCTAGAAAGATTCCTTCATCGCTTTAGGATCAAAAGTCTTTAGGCTTGGGATCCATTATTATGGATAAAACATTTAGAACCAAAGACGTGAAAGTATGAAATATTTGGCTTACGTCCCTTCCACAGTCATATGGAGTTTTTCCATGCTGTTTGTTGATCATGCATCGATTTTGAGTGTAACAAGCAGTGTTGATCGCTTCGGCCCAAAATCTAGGAGCAAGCTTGGATAGCTAACATAGTCCTAGCGGCTTCCTAAGCGTTCGGTTCCGGCGCTCAGCAACACCATTTTGTTGGGGAGTTCTGGGAGCTGAATACTCATGAGTATTCATTTTCTGCACAAAACTTCTCAACAACCTTGTTAGTAAACTCAGTACCGTGATCGCTTGTATTCTTGCAACCTTAAGATTTTTCAATGTTTGAAGTTGCGATAAGCGAAGCGCTGAACTTGTCACATGTTTCATCTTTGGATGAAAGAAATTCCACCAAGTAAATCTAGAGAAATCGTTACTACCACTAAAGTATACTTTTTACGCTACACTGATGTTTGAACAGGTCCAAACAAATCCATGTGAAGTAGTTCAAGTATTCTAGAAGTAGATAGATGAGGTTTATCTTGAAAGATGATTTAACTGTTTACCCATTTGACAAGCGTCACAGAGGCGATCCTTATGAAATGGGTCCATTTGGCAATCCCTCTACAAGATTTTGACTTATAAGCTGAGAGATTGTCTTAAAGTTGAGAGGTGATTCATTTTCTAGCCATAACCAACCCATTTTAGATTCATTTTTAGCAACAAAGAATGTTGGGTTGTTATCAAGTGTTGAACCCCAATCTACCAAATATACGGTGTTATTCCTTTTTCCTTTTAGTTTAGTAGATTTAGTCTTAGCGGTGTTATATAGCAATAGTCACTTGAGAATATGACTTCAAAGCCTTTATCGCAGAATTGACTTATGCTTAATAAATTGTGCTTTAGACCCTCAACAAATAAAATCACTTATCATGATGTTCCCCCTATGCACAGTACCTATACCTTTGTTTTACCTTGGAGTTATCACCAAATACAACTGAGACCATTGGCAGCTGATAGTTGATCAGAGATCTTTGGACACATGTCATGTGCCTTGACGTCCACTATCAAAATACCAAACAGATGTATTGACTTTAGCTCTAGGTACCTGCAATCAAAAGGGAAGTTCTATTTCTGTTAGGTACCCATTGTTGCTTGGGTCCTTCAACATTAGTATCCTTGTTAGTGTTAATTAGAACTTTAGGAACCCAAATTTGCCTTGTCTTCATAGTAGGATATTGGCTTTTTGGGTTTCACCTTGTGCTGTGTGTAATTTTTGGATGTATAATAATATCCACGATTATAATAATAGTCATAATCATAATTATCATAGTATCGATAATATGATCTTGACTGTTTGGATATCGACGCTGGTATTTCTTGGCTCTGGCTTGAGTTTGCACGTTGGTGCTAGACGCTTAGCGCTTGATTCACAGTGACTAGATTTATCCTTAGCTTTTGAGCGTTTGGATGAGTCTGTCTTGGGGATCATTTGCTTTAGCCTTACCCTTGTCTGAGTTAGTTTTGACTTTCTCATTTGGCCTCTTACCATTGTCCCTTGGTTCATTTGAGTTTGACATTGTGAACCTTTCTCAACAGAAAACACCCTTTCCTTTGTTGTTTGCCGTAACATTAGGTTTGTTTGGTTGTTTACCGAATTCATTAATCCTAACCGGTCTTTTCTCCAAACAACCTGTTATTTAGTCACATTGTCGAGCTTCTGGATGCTTTGGACAACGATGAGATGAGCTGTTCTGACTTGGCAAGTCTAGCCATCAGATCAGCTTCTCTCTTGACTATTATATCAAGATCACCTCTCAATTGAATAACTTCACTCTCAAGCGATTGGTTTTTCTCAATGCACGTTGCTGAATTTGCAACTCTGCTCTGAGCGTACTTTATCGTTTTTGAGTGATGAAATAATAGCGAGATCATTTGATATATTTTGGCAGCTTCTGACATTCATTGTAATATTCTTTGACTTTGTCAAGTAATTCATCATAAGAAAGAGGAATTGATAATTCATTGATTACCTCAGGGGACGCTTCATCATCTCTGGCCATGAGACATATGAGCGCTGAGTCATTTATCGGCTCATCATCATCACTACTTTCGTCTGATGATCTAAATCTTCAGGTGCTGATGCTGGTTCTGATTCCGCAAGCAAACCTTGTTGTCGAAGGTTTCTCCTGAATTGGTTTCTATCCAAGTAATCCTGCCTTGAGGCTTGGATACATTTGGATAGGGACAATTTACCTGGTAGTGCCCCGGTTTCCTGCAATTATAACAAAGATTGGTTTTCATTTTTTGTTCACTTGTTAGCCTTGCAGTGTGTGGTTTTGAAATCACTGAAGCTGGGAGATTTTGAGTAGACGCTTGATATTGAGCAGGCGCTTGAGGTAAAGGAACAAAATATTGAGGCGCTTGAAACTGTTGTTGTATGGGAGAAGGTGCTTGATATGAACTTTGTCCTTGACTATTAGGACCTTTTCCTTTCTTTTCATATCTCAAGAACTTCCTGAATCTATTCAGCAAAGCCAACTCTTCTTCCTCATTAATGTCCGAATTCTTTCCTTTGTTACCCGATTTGCCTTTGATTGATGCAATGAGCGCTCCAGATTCAATCACTGGATTACTCACAATGTCACTAGCAGAGTTCAACTCGAACTCAAAAGCTTTTATCTCTGAAAAGGCGTCTTCTGGAGTTAAGAGATCCAGCATGTTTGATTCTCTCATAGCTGTTGTCTTCATCAAGAATTTACTTGGTAGACTTCTAAAGATCTTAACCACCATTTCTCGATTCTGTAAGTCCATTCCCAACGACGTAAGTTCTGTAACAAGAGCTGTGAATCTTATATCCAATGCTCTAGTGTTTCATTGGGTAGCATCTTAAATCCGTTAAACTTTTCCTTAGCAATGGAAAGTTTGTTTTCTTTGATTTGAGCTGAACCACCACAGATTGTAGCCAGCTTATCCCATATTTCTTTAGTCGTTTTGCAAGATTTGATTTTATTGAATAAGTTATCATTATCACCAATAGCCGTATACAGAGCGTTGCGACCAACATTGTCCAAGTTAGCTCTTCGACGCTCATCTGGAGACCATTCTTGTTTTGCTTTTTCAACGTAACCATCAGGGGTTTCTTCTGTGGCTCCAGGCGCTCTTGTGATAACTTTGTATATTTTGATTGGCCCATCTGAAATAATATCGCACATGTCATCATCGCATGAACATAAATACGTAAATGCTTTGACTTTCCATGTGTCAAATTTGATTCTGTCAATTTGGGAACTTTAGCAAATGCCATATCTAAGCTTTAAAAAGCAACTAGATTTTGAAAGAAAAAGATCTAAACAAGCAGTTATGCTTGGAAATTTTAAAATTTCAAAATTAACCGCTCTGATACCACTTGTTGGTCCCAAGTGGCATACGAAAGGGTCTAGAAGGGGGGGGGGGGGGTTGAATAGACCCTTTAGTCTTTTTTTCGACTTAAAAAAGATTTCGTATTAAACGTATTTGGACGCTTGAAATGATAGGCGCTTGAAGAGTGTGGCGCTTCACCTTAGCGTTCACATAAGATATTTGAGACTTTATGAAGCGTCTAATGAAGACTGTTTTATAAAGTTAACTTAGACTTCAGGAATTGAATACTTTGACCTTGTAGGTTAAGCGTTCAGTTCTTTTAATCAGGGTTAGCACAGCGGAATGATTTTGGAGTCTTCTCTTTGAAAGTTTTAGCGTCACAAGATGTTTCTTAGGTGCTTAGCTTTTGATTGTGTTTTACTTATGCAATGATATGATAGATGAATGAAATGACTGAAAAGTAAATAACACAATATTTGTAAGGTTCGTTGGGTGGTGTAATCCCAACTATGTCCTTCTTCTCCTTTGCACTTGGAGGCAATCCACTAAAATGATTCTCAAAGAATCACACAGAATCTTCTACAAATTAGGGAGAGATGGATGTCGATGACTTGAGCTCCTTGATCACACAGATTTCTGCTTCAAATCACTTCAACCCTCTTGCTTCTTTCACCCAGAAATGATGCAAGTATCCAACTTCGACTTCACACAGATCGCGAGGCTTGGATGGGATTTTCTAAAAGGTTTGTTTGATTTTGATGAAGTTCAAACAACTTGGTAATATCTCAGTAGGAATCTGGTTTCTTCAAAAAGAATGTTTGAGATATTTGTTGACTGTCTCAGGAATATAAGAAAAGCAATTTGGATGTTTCTTGAAGTTTCTGGCTTTTCTGAGAATTTAAGGAATGAGATTTTAATGCAACAGCAATTTGGCTTTGATAAAAATTGTTGCCTTTTTTTTTTGTTTGTTGTTGAAGTCCTATTTATAGGTATTCTTGGAGAAAGTGTCCGTTTGACACATGCACTGGCGCGTGTCTCTCACTTTCGCGAGTGAACAGCTTTTGTCCTTTTTCCTGAAAATCTGCTGCACGAAAGTTGGTGCTGCAGTCTGAGATAGTTGACAGTCCAATAGGGTGGCTTCTCCGTACGTCTGACATTGCTTATCATATTAAATGCTCTTATCAACATTTAATGCATTTGAAATTAATACCCGTTGGTATTTAATGCTTTGAGAATATTTGCATTAAACTCCTTCCGGACTTAGAAGTAAATTCAGGTGAAATCACTTCTGTCCCATAAGGTAACGCTTGATATAGCTGGCCAAAGTGGACGCTTGGAGACTGTATCTATCTTCTGAGATCAGGCGCTTGAGTCTTCGAACTTTACCACTGATAAACTCACTCAGAAATCATCAGACGCTCAGCCTAAGACTATTTTGCCTAACACTCTAAAGTAAGATAACAAAGCCTAATAAATCTATTACAAGTCTAACGCTTCAAAGCCTATACAAGTTTTCTACGAGAATAAACTTACAACTTTTTTGGGGTCTAACAAAAACTTAATTGTCATCATCAAAACTTCTAACATGAAATTCCTAACAGTTATAACGCGAGCCCCTAGAATGACTGAAGCGACTCCAAATGGTTATGTCGAGAAGCAAAAGTTGGAATGGACGCCATAAAATCGTAAAAGAGCTAACTTGGATAATGTTGGATGAAGCGCTCTTTACTCAGCGTTGATAGACAATGAAGGATTGTTCAACAAAATTAAACTTTGTATGACTTTAAAAGAAATTTGGGATAAATTGGCTTCTGTGTCTAAAGGATCAACACAGATGAGGGAGAACAAGCTCTTAATAGCCATGCAAAGATATGAGCACTTTAAGATGCAACCCAACGAGACGCTAGATCAATTGGATGCGAGGTTCACTTCGCTTATTACAGAGTTAGCGTCATTGGATAAAGAGTTGACCAACAAGGAAATGGTCAATAAGATATTTAGAAGTCTTCTAAGCAAGTGTTTGATAAAGACTGTAGCCATGAGAAAATCACAAATGTTGGAGATTATAAGTCCAGAACATGTGTTTTCGGAGCTAAGGGCTTTTGAGTTCCAAATGGGTGAAGTCAGCGACACATCGACTTCAGTGACTGAATCAGGAGCTTTAATCGCTACCAAAAAAAATAAGGGAAAAGCAGTCAGTGAGGTGAAAGCGACAGAATCAAACAAGGAAAAGGAATGACTTTATTGGTCAAGAAACTTCTAAGATATGAAAAGAGAAATTCTATTGGACAGACCTCATTTCAAACCCCTCCCCTTGCACCAGCACCCCAATATCAAGCGCCTCAGTCTCGAACTCCAAATCTCTCAGCGCCAGTAGTTTTCCAAAAGGTTAACAACTAACAGAAAATGAAAACTAACCTTTGCTACAACTACAGAAAACTAGGGCAATACCAGGTAAATTGACCTTATCCAAATGTATCTAAGCCTATAAGGTAAGATCATGCGGATAGAAACCAATTCGGGAGCAACCTTCGCCAACAAGGTTTGCTAGCGTAATCTGAAACATTCTCCGCACATGAAGAGGACTTGGAATCTTCAGATGAAAGCAACGATGACGAACCGTCTCGCGACTCAGCGCTAATTTGTCTCATGGCGAGAGATGAAGAAACGTCTGATGACTTGCTATCTGAGGTATCCATTGAATTATCTCATCCTCTTTCTTATGAAGAATTACTTGAAAAAGTCAATGAATATTATAAAGATTGTCAAGATGCCGCCAGATTATATCAAGAACACACTGATGAGATCTCAGCGATAAAAAATGATAATGTGACGCTCAAAGCCGAGTTGCTAGTTTAGTAACAGTTCATTGAGAAAAACAAATAGCGTGAGGCAGAGATCGCTCAGTTGAAAAGTGATCTTGATATGATAGTCAAGAGAGAAGCTGAATTGATCGCTAAACTTGCCAAATCAGAATAACTTGTCTCATCATTATCAAAAGCTTCAAGAAAGTTGGATAATGTGACTAAAGTAACCAGACTTTTTGGTGAAAAGAACGATTTAGGTTGTGATAAATTTGGTCATAAATCAAAAGCATCTAAGGTTACGACAACCAACAAAGGAAAAAGTGTAGCCTTTGTTGAGAAGAGTTCAAACAGTTAAACGTTAAATAAACCCAAAGACAACGATAAGAGGCCAAATGAGAAGGTCAAAACCAACTCAGGCAACAAGGAGAAGACGAAAGTGAATGATTCACACAAGAAGGTCTATCCAAACGCTCAAAAGGCTAAGGAGAAACCTTCTACAAGTGAACCAAACGCTAAGCGTCAATCGCCAAAAACGACTCCTAAGCCAGTGCCGAGGAAATACCAGCGTCAATATCCTCAGAGATCTAGATCATATTATCGATACTATGATGATTATGATAATGAATATGATTATTATTATAATCGAGGATATTACTATACACCTAAGAAGCACACACAACACAAACCGAAACCCGAAAAGGCCAATCCTCCCTTAATGAAGACCAGACAAATATGGATTTCAAAAGTTTTAATTCAGACTAACATTACTTACATTGAAGGACACAACACAAAATGGGTACCTAAAAAGAATTAGAACTGCTGTTTAAATGCAGGTACCTAGAGCCAACACCGATACATCAAATTGGTAAATCGATAGTGGGTCGTCAAGGTACATGACTGGCTCAAAGGATCGTTTGATCAACTATCGTGCAGCCAATGGTCCTCAAGTTATATTCGGTGATAACTCCAAAAGTAAAACCAAAGATATAGGTATCATGCATAGGGGGAACATCATGATAAGTGGGGTATATTATGTTGAGGGTCTTAAGCATAATCTTTTAAGCATAAGTCAATTTTGTGATAAAAGCTTTGAAGTTAAATTCTCAAGTGATTATTGCTATATTAACGACGCTAAGATTGGATCAACTAAATTAACAGGAAAAGAACAAACAATGTTTATTTGTTAGATTGGGGTTCAACAATTGATAACAATCCTAGATGCTTTGTTGCTAAGAGTCAAAATGAATTGGGTTGGCTATGGCATATAGAAAAATGAAACACCTCAACTTTAAGGCAATCTCTCAATTAATATCGCTAAATCTTGTAGAGGGATTACCTATGGGTTCCTTTCAGAAAAATCGCTTATGTGATGCATGTCAAATGGGTAAACAAGCTAAATCATCTTTTATGAAAAAACCTCAACTATCTACTTCTAGAATTCTTGAATTATTGCATTTAGATTTGTTTGGTCCTATTCAAATCATGAGTGTTAGTGGTAAAAAGTATTCGCTAGTGATAGTTGATGATTTCTCATGCTATACATGGGTAGAATTTTTAGCATCCAAAGATGAAACTAGTGTCAAGCTCACAACGCTAATTCGTCGATTACAAACCTCAAAAGATCTAAAGGTGATTATAATTAGAAGCGATAGAGGAACTGAATTTACTAAACATATTGTTGAGAAGTTTTGTACAGATTTTGGAAAACTTCATGAGTATTCTGCGCCTAGAACAGCTCAACAAAATGGAGTTGCCGAGCGATGGAACAGAACGCTTAAAGAAGCCGCTACGACAATGTTAGCCGAGTCCAAGTTGCTTCAAAAGTTTTGGGCCGAAGCAATCAATACCGCTTGCTACACTCAGAACCGGTGTATGATCAACAAGAAACATGAAAAGACTCCATATGAGTTGTGGAAGGGGCGTAAACCTAACGTTTTATATTTTCATGTATTTGCTTCAAAATGTTTCATTCATAACAATGGATTCCACAATCTAAAGACATTTGATCCTAAAGTGGATAAGGGAATCTTTCTAGGCTATGCCAAAAATGGAAAGAGTTTTCGCATCCTAAATAAGATCAAATCGAAGGTTGAAGAATCCATTCATGTTGTGTTTGATGATGCTAACCAAGAACCGAGTAAGGTTTATATTGATGATGTAGGAGTTGAAGATCTTACCCAACAAGTGTCACAAATAAATCTTAGTGATGATAGTGATGTTGATGAGGATGATGAGATCTTTGTACCCAATCCTAAGGTTATTCGTGAGGTTATCAATGATGATATTGCAAGAAACGCTGATGATCATGAAGAGAATGATAATCAAGAGCAAATTGGGACTGTGAATGATGAAGCGACTGTGCAAGAGACAAATGAGCGTCAATCGATTGATAATCAAGAGTCTCTCAACCCCTTCCAACCAGATCAAAAATGGCTTAGAAACTATCCATCAGAGTTAGTGATTGGAGATATTAGAGCACCTGTAAGACCTAGGGCCGCTACACTAAATGAGGCCATGTTCGCAAGTTTCCTATCTCAAATGGAGCCAAAGAAAGTGGATGACACACTTAGTGATTCAAGTTGGGTAGAAGCTATGCAAGAGGAGCTTAACCAATTTGAGCGTAGTAAGGTTTGAATGCTAGTACCAAGGCCAACTCACCTAGGAGTTATTGGGACTAGATGGGTTTTCAGGAACAAAATAGACGAAGATGGTATTGTTATAAGAAACAAATCTAGACAATTTGTAGACAATTCTTTACCATGGTTGTTGATGAATCCTGGGGGTTGCTCTACATACACTTCTTCTTGGAGTTTACCATTCAGGAAAGCACTCTTCACGTCCATTTGATACACTGTGAACTTGTTGAATGTGGCAAACGCTAGGAACATCCGGATCGCTTCAAGACGGGCTACTGGGGCATAAGTTTCATCAAAGTCAATACTCTCTTCTTGATGGTATGTTGATGGAGAGAGTGTCATACCATGCTCTTAGTGCTTGTTTATGTGGGCTTATGGTACCCAAGGGACTCTTCTTTTAAACTAATTGGTTATTCAGACGCAGATTTTGCAGGATGCAAAATAGATAAAAAAAAGTAGTGGTACATGTCAATTTCTAGGTGATAGATTGGTTTCTTGACATAGTATGAAACAACAATTCATAGTGACTTCTACCGCTAAAGTTGAGTACGTAGCCTCTGGAGGTGGTTGTGCACAAATCCTTTGAATGAGGCAACAACTTAAAGATTACGGAATCCTCTTAGGTCCCACCCCAATCCATTGTGATAACCAAAGCACTTTAGCTATTACCCAAAACCCAGTCCTCCATTCTAGATAATGTTCACTACCATTTCTTGCGTGAAAATGTTCAAAAGAAAGATATCTCCATTCATTTCATTGGAACTGACAAACAATTGGCAGATATCTTCACAAAAGCGCTCAACGAACAATGTTTTCTCACTTTGAGAAGTGAATTAGATATGATTGATTTAACCGCTTAATCATGAAGCATCATACTTTTATAGGCATATAATTTAGGGAGAATTCACTTTATTATAATGTCTAAAGCTTTTTCAAATTGAAACGAGTTATCAATTTTAGGGGGAATTTTAAAGTTGTACTTATTCCAATTAGTAAGCGAGTATGATCAAAAATGACTTTGAAAAACTTATGCATTGATCATTAGCGTTTACCTTCATGAATGACAATTTGATCGCTAATAAAATAAAGGCATTATTTCTAAACAGCGATTAAATGCTCTTTATCAAGATAAAACTTTAGCGTTAAGTATATTCCAGCTTAAACGCTAAGTAACTTTCTCTGAAAAATATGCATTAGTTTCATCGCTAAAAGGTAGCGTGTGGATAAGTCCAAAAGATAAGATTTGACAACTGCCCACACGTCCCTATCACATCAAACTGACGATTATTGACCACTATCTCAAATAGGCGATTCAGTATTTGTACTTGCCTGGGTAAGTGTCAGTGTACCAACAGGCGCGTGCATTTCACGCTGAAAATTTTCAAAATTTAAACGTTTTTGAAAAAGTAATTGCGGAGTCCAAAATTTTATATTTACAGCAGTTAACCTAATTTATCGCCTCCTTTGCATCCGTCTTTATGATTAAACAACTCATATTCAATAATTTTCATTCCCGATTAACTGCTTTCACACGTGGCATTTCTCAAAGCAATTGAGGAGTTACTTTTTGCCATCTATTTAAACCTTTCAAATTTTTACAGAAAAACTTTGTCACTTTCATACTTTCTTACTGTAAAAATTACACTCTAAAAGGCAAAAAGCTTTCTTCCTTCTCCTCAAAAGCTTATCACCATCTTTAATGGCACCACCAAAGACTTCCTCATCTGTTGTCGAAAAATCTTCCAAAACCAAAGAAATGGGTTTTAATGCAGGTTTCTTTCTGAATTGGGAATACCTTTATAGCAACTAGAACTTTCTGATGAGGCAAATTATTCCTCTCATCGAAGAATCAAGCTTGAAAACCCTTCTCACCTCTCATTCTCTTCTTCATAAAGATGAAGTTAAGTCTTTCTTTAAGAATGCTGTCATTTCTTCCGATGGCAACTCAATCTCGTGTTCGTTTCCCTCTGCTGAAAACCCGTTTGTGCTAACTTCAAAATTAGTTGCAGATTTTCTGAAACTGCCTACTGATGGGTGTGAAGTAGAAGAAGTAGCTATGGGAGCCTCTACAAAGGTCTGGAAAACTGTTCGTCGTGATGAAGCTGATGCTGGTTACAAGTCAAATTTCAAAAAGAATGACATGAAAGGCAAATATGTCATTCTGGCTAATATTTGTGCCAAGATGATTGAGTGCCGAAAAGGTTCGTTTGACAAAGTCTCCATCATTCAATATAAGATGATGATCGCAGTGTTGACCAATCTGAAGGTCAAGTGGGCATTGTACGTGTTTAATCGCTTTAAGGCAGCGATGCAAGAGTCGATGAATTCCAAGCCTTATGGGATTCTGCTTAGTTTTATTTTAAGTGCTTGTGAATTTGTTACTTCCGAAGGATCCAAAGTGCTAGCTAATTTTTTTTTATGGGAAATAGATGATTAGCGAGTTGCGACACCTAAAGCGCAGAGGTGGTACAGCTATTCTAAAAGAGGAGTGTGAGCGACTCTTAGCTGAAGGCCAAGTGCGTGGTGATGATGAGGAGAAATCGAATTCCTCATCTGATGAGCCAGAAGAAGTTGTGGTCAAGAGACCAAAGAGAAAAACTAGCTTGAAAATCGTTGAGCCCTCTAAGCTAGAGAAGAAACAAAAGAAAGAAAAAAAGAAGAAGAAATCTCCCTCCACTCCTCTGAAAACCCCTTCTCCTCTTCCAACGACTATTATTTCTCTAGAGACGTAAGAAAAAGCAGAAGAAGTGGAAGTGCCGCTTGCCAGAAAGCGCACGCCTTGGTCTACTCCTAAAGGCTCAACAAGCAATCTAGCCGAACCAGCGCTTGACGAACCCACGAGTGTTCCTCTTCCCTCACTTTCTGAACCAGTTGAAGATCCTGTCTCTAATCCTCTCTCAACAAATTTGGCTAGCGATCGGGGTAAGTACTTGTCTTAGACAATGTACATTATCATTTCCTTCTTGTTTTCTTCTTTAACGCTAGGACAAAATTTTCTTTCAGCCTATAGAGAATATAACATCCAATATGTCCTGAATTTATTAGACGAATTCAATATTCCTATTCATGATGATCCCTTCACTTCTTTACCTCTTGAAGATGAAGAAGTTTCTTAGCCTTAGGCTATGGAAATTGAAGTTTCTAGAGATCAAGCGACTGTCATAGTCGAAGATAGTCCTCAGGGTAAGCGTTTCTGTATTTTATATCTCAAATTTCTACATAGTGGAAATCTTTCTTGTTTCTCAATCACTTGCATATGTCAGCTCAAAGTGCACAAGAAGTTGATGCACCTCCACCTCCAGAGGTAGACGTAGAGTTGGACGTTGATTTATCAACTGTGGTGGAAATTGCTAAAGAAGTAGAATCAATCCTTTCAGACGCTGAAATCTCACCAGCCCGAGAAGGGACTTTGGATGTTGAGCGGTCGACAGAAGTGGCCCCGATTATCCCCACACCAACTGGTCCTTCTCCTCCAGTGGTCAATTTCTTTCCCAGAGGCCATGATGAAGACTTGGAATTTTACTATGCTTAGAGAGAAACGACGCTTAGGCAGTTGATTGATATGGAGCTCAAGTTTCAGACAACTCTTCACAATCCTGCTCTCTCAGACACTCAAAAGTCTTTAATTTTTGAGAAGCTTGCTACTATTGGCCTTAAGTCCAAGAAGGAGATCATTGCTCGCTTAGAATACCTCGAGACTCCTCTGAAATATCTGCTAGAGTTTGAAAGCAAACGCTTTCAGGAAGTCGGAAGGAGCTTTGAATGCAACTATCCATTTCGCCGCACTCATGTCGAGATTAGAAATCCTCATATGGGCGATTGGAAGAAGAACCCGAACGAAGAATAGCTAAATAAAATGAGTTATTTCGCCCTTCCCAAAGTTGTCCATTCAGCTGCCAACAAGTCTTCAAAGAAACCCTTAAGCTTATGGAAGGGAAAGAATGCTATGTTTCAAGAACACCCCCAACCCAATCAATTTCTAGGTGGAAGATGAAGCCAGAAAGTTTTTAGCTAGAGTTTGGGCCAACAGCTTTGAAGTGGAAAAAAAATATTCAAGAAGCTGGTCGAGGCCAAGAAAGACAAAGAACTGGCTGAGAAACTTAGAAAACACTGGATCTTGAATACATCCATATGGGCCGAAAGAATTTGTTTTGCACTTCCATACAGTTGAGGAGATGATTAAGTATCCATTCCTCTTCAACTTTAGAATCGAGTATTGGCGTAGAGGATATGCTTTGTTTTTGCTGCAAAGGAGCGAGACACTAGTGGGTCCAGTCAATGCCTTACCTTATTTCAGAAGAGGCATGGAAAATTATATTCGTCATTAGCTCAATCAGATCAGTCAGGGAGAACGCTATGTGTTTCATCAACAACAGAACTTTGCTCAGCGTGTCCAGATTGATTTGAATAAAAATGCTTCTACCAGTAAGCGTGATGCCCTTCTGAGTCCTAGCGAAGCCCATATGTATTTGACTGATGATTTTGCTGAGTTTCACCAAGACAGAAGAGCTATTATTGAGAATGCCCAATCGCTGGATATCACTTTTAACCAGCATTTTGGTTTCAGTGACTTCCGTAGGCACAATTTACATCCTGTCTTGTTTTGTTAACAGAACATCCGAGTGGCCAAGTTACTTTCTCTCATCAGGCCAGTGGATCAGGCGCTGGCTTAAGCGCTGATGCCATTTTTGTTGGACTTCAAGAATTTGTATACATCTGGTGTCGAGATTCCAAAAGACGCTGATCTAGCATTTAGCACTGAAGAGCATGAAGACGCTTTGTTTATGATTTTGAGAACTTTATACCAAAGTCCAAGGCATGTTTTAGAGGCAATTGGCCCACTCCGGGTCGTCCCGGTAAAAAGAGAAGTTTCTGTAGAGATCATAGAATTAGAAATGGATCAGGATCCTACTATTGAGGACACTGCAATCGTAAATGCTGATGTTCAGATGGAAGAAACCCCCAATGCTCTAGTAGTTGATATGCCACTAGTTGAATAAATTGCACAGATTGAGGCTGCAACTCAATTTTTTGATTGAGCGATTGAAGAAATACAGGCAGAAATTGCTGAAGAGCCAGAAGAACCTTTTGTTAGAGATAAATCCAAAGGAAAGGCAGTAGTTTCAAGCTTTTATGGACTCATTCCTTCCCAGAGCGTCCTTGTTCTTCATCGAACTTAGATTCGGATAGTGATCTGGCCAAAGACTTTAGACAAGCAGTTAGGAACTCGCTCAACACCATCGAGGGTTCCCGTTCCAACATAATAGCTAATGATGAGATGCACAACAAGATTTCCTCCGACACTAGAAGCCGTGATATAGCAAATGATGCGACCAAGAGTACTACATCTGTACTGGATCACATGCTAATCACTGGCCTATTCGAAGAGTTCAATCACTCCCTTGCCCAGAACGCTTCAGCCAATACTGAAAGACACAATGCTTCCAATCTCGTGAGCCAGAGTATCGCTGAACAAGTTGCTTTGTTGGTTGATAAAGTTAAGCTGCTAAGGCGAGATATCGCTGAGTTGAAGTCTTTCCTTGATGAAGTCAAGAAGGGGAAAGATAAAGAAAAGCCAGATCAGAAAGCCAAAAGAAAATCCTCAATGGAGCCGGTGTCCAAAACTGACAACAAGAATTGGTGCTCCATGTTTGAAGAGATTGCAAGCTTTAAGAAGATGCTCACAAAGAAGCGTAAGCTAAGATACTTGCGAGGCAGGAATAGGTTTCCTGATGTGAATGTTAAGTTTTTGGAAGGCAGGGGTTTTCATCCTTACGCTGAACCCTTGCAGAGACCCCTCAACTGGAAACCTTCCAACGATCGAGTCTAAGATCTCTTCCATGATCTTATTAGGACACTTGGGATTCTACCAATAGATTGGGTGGAAAGGTTGTTAGAGCTCAATGAATGCAAGGACTACAACGAGGTCTATCATACAACAATGATAGACATTGACTGAGTCCCTCTAGACCTAGTGAATGAGATCTTTCAAGAAGAGAATTCTAAAAAGCGACAGAGGAGATGATTACTTGTTTCTTTATTCTCTTCTATCTTTTGTTACTTTAATCTCCTTTTCAGAATTAATCATGTATGCTTCAATTCCAATATGAATGAATGATTTAACGCTGAAACATCTTGTTGAAGCTAATCTAACATTAGCTAACTTATCTAACCTTCTAACGCCAACTTATATCTTTTGGCTTTTCTTTAAAAACTCTTAAACTATAAAAGAGTTATAAGAGTTAAGGTCTTGACATCATCAAAAAGAGGGAAATTATTAGGAAATTTCATGTTAGATATTTTGATGATGACAATAATAGGATTTCATGTTAGACCCCAAAAGAATGTAAGTTTTTGCTTTCATAGTACAAATGTATAAGCGTTTGAAAGTGTTGTTATTTTGTTAGGCTTGTAATTTTTATCTTTACAGATTTTAGACAAAGTATTAGATACAGAGTCGCTGATAGAATTCTAGGTGAGCCTATCAGAGATGAAGTTGAAGATCAACATCTGAAGTCAAGTGAAGATGATTATTTGAGGTAGACAAAAGTGAAGGCATAACTAGCAGGAATTTTGGAACCTAGTAAATCATTTTCCATTAGAATATACAACCTTAGGAATATGCACTTTATATATTATTTATACTTCATGTCAAAAATACTAGGCCTTGTATCTCATGGCACGAAGTTCAATTAAGACTTTAAAGTGCATGTTCTCTAGGATGTTCGTTAAGTGATGATGCACATATCATTTCTTACTTAATTATTAAAAATGACAACTACATAACCTGGCTATTTCAGTGGATATATGGCACCAAAATATGCAATGCACCGACAATTCTCTGCTAAATCAGATGTGTTCAGCTTTGTTGTGCTAGTCTTGGATATTATTAGTGGGTAGAAAAATAACAATTTTCGTAATGGGGAGAACATAGACAACATGTTGAGTTTCGTAAGTGTACAATTGAAGTTTGAATTCTACTTATAATTAGTAATGATGTTAAATATTTCTAAAAGTATCGAACTCTGTCAGGCTTGGAGAAATTGGCGAGAGGGAACAACAACAAACATGATAGATCCGGTGTTGAGGGCTAGTTCTGGTTTTCTTCAAGACATGTTGAGATGCATTCATATTGGTTTATTGTGCATTCAAGAAAATGATGGTGATAGACCAACAATGGCTTCAGTTGTTCTCATGCTTAATAGTGTCTCTATAACTTTGCAAGCGCCTTCACAACCTGCATTTTTTGTGTCCAATAGCTTCAATGAAGACACCTCAATCCTCCACAACCAAAATTCAAGAGATTTGGAGTTCAAAGAATCATCTGAGACTAAATCTACTCCTTCATCCAGAAATGATGCCTCATTCACTGAGTTACCGCGTTAAGCTCCAAAAGTACGCATATTCATCATTACAAGACATGTAATGTAGCTAGTTTATTGAATTTTTTCTTCTTCTTGTTCTCCCCCCCCCCCCCCCCCCCCCGATATTTTGATGGGTATTAGTTTTTTCTTAAAGATAATATAACACAATGAAATGGGGAATCAAATGAATCAACATAGTTGGATGAATATACCTCCAATATTCTTGATACGTGAACCTCTTGATCGACACTACAACAAAAATTAATATCAATGACAAAAGGTAGTATAACAATGCCAAAAATGGTCACTCAATACATATAATGAATGACAAAATATTTTGTTTGTAACAATAACTTTTAATGACAAGAATTCTTATGAAGGTTTCACTATTAACAACATGTTTAGTGACAACACAAATATACCGACATGTACCCCCCTCTTTAGCCTACAACGATGAATGGGCACCATTTCAATATGATTAGTGTAGTATTAATATAGTTTTTTTCTTGATGTAAATACTACTATATTTAGATACTTTTTTCCTTAAGGTAAATGCACAAGAGAAATTAAT
The DNA here is from genome assembly GCA_019426215.1 of Buddleja alternifolia. NCBI lineage: Eukaryota > Viridiplantae > Streptophyta > Magnoliopsida > Lamiales > Scrophulariaceae > Buddleja > Buddleja alternifolia. The sequence goes on along the minus strand of CM033400.1, from coordinate 33,110,508 downwards.
TTCTTATGTAATAATTATACATTTTTAGATGACTTTTCTGAATAAATTTGGAGTTTTTTAATTCAAAGTTTTGACATTGTCTATTTAAACTAAAGATAAATTTGATTCAAGCATAAACTTGGAATCAAAATAATTAACACTTTAAAATTAACTTATAAAATTTAGAAATTAAAACCAAAACGTACATATAATCATAGTTTAACAATTACAATATGTTTAGTTTACACTATGTTTAAGTGAATCGTCTTTGTTCTAATGTTTTGAATATTATAAGTTAAATTTAAATTGGAAAAACTATTGTTAAGAGAATAGGATGATTTCAAATTAATAAAGACAGAAACTATTTTAATTAATTAGGGAGAAGGAATTCCTCAACTTTACGAATTGCTAAAATAATAAATTCAATGCAAACTCATATTTGGGTTACCTCAACTTTTGGCATTGTATTAATTGAAAAAAACCCCTATATGAATATATTACATGAAAGAGATTGATAGTGGGATTCAAAATGTTAGAAGGAGAAAGTACGAGAGCATGTTCAAATCAGTTTCTTTATGTATAATCTATAAATTTACATAGTTTTCTATACCATTTATTTTTAAATATCAGTTGTATGATTTTTGCGGGACACAATTATTTAGATTAGGGATGTTAATAAAAAAAATTATTCAAATCAAGGTTTGATAATTTTTTATTGAGACCTGTCAAAAGATGGATCCAACTTGTTGCATGACTAAAAAATCATTATTTATAAAGAAAAAAAGACCTTATATAATGTGGTTTTCAATTATTTTAATAAATTTAGAATCGAAATTACAATCTTTTCCAAACAATATTGCATTTCTTATTCAATCTGATGAGTCGATTTGTATTTTAAAAAAAAGATAAACCTCAATTAGTGATCAATGAAGAATTTGTGAGTGAAAAATAGGTTTTTTTAGGAAAAATATAAAATTGGTAACACAAATATGATTTTGTAATTAATTTATCATTTTAATAATTTGTAAAGTTTAGGAATCCCTTATCCCTAAATATTTAAAACTTGTTGTGTCTTTATTAATTTGAAGTCTTCCTATTCCATTGATAAAAAAATTCCCTTTTAAATTTAACTTATATTAGATATTTAGTTTACACTATATTTAGACATTTTTTTCCATAATGTAAATGCACAAGAAAAATAAATTTATTTCTTATGTAATATTTATACACTCTTAGATGACTTATTAAATTTGGAGTTTTTTAATTCAAAGTCTCGACATTGTCTCTTTAACTAAATATCAATTTGATTCAAGCATAAACTTAAAGTAAATTAACTTATAAGATTTAAAAATTAAAACCAAGACATACACATAATCATTGTTTAAACAATTACACTATGTTTAGTTTAGACTATGTCTACGTGAATCGTCTTTGTTCTAAATTTTTGAATATTATAAGTAAATTTTAAATTTAAGTGTAAGGCTTATTTAGTTTACATAGTGTAAACAATTACGGCTAGTTAATGTTCTTTCTTGATTTAAACTTAAATATTTTTCAATTGAAATTTATGCTAAAGTAACTTCCTAGACCAAGTGGTTTGAATACCTTTGACTCATTTTTGAGACCAAAGTCCAAATCCACTTGGCCACAATTTGAGTTTTTTTCAATTTTCAAAATAAAAACATTTATAGTGACCCGCCAGGCCCGACCCCATTTAATGCGCTGACCAAGGCCCGGGAAAATAGTGAAGTGGACCAGTCTCGGGCTAGCCTAAGCCCGTCTCTTGCCCAAGCCAAATTGTCCCTGCCCGACCCACTTGACATCTTTAGTCATGACCAAGGATATGTCAGAATTTATGGGAAAAAAAGGGACAGATTGACAAAAATTGAAATAGGGTTTAAGGGTTGTGCTAATCTAATAGACTACTGTAAGATACACAGAGCCATGTTGCCATGGAAATATCCATATTGTCAGATTATCATATATCTTTATAAATCAAACTTCGACACGTAGTAAGACGGGCTTACTTGACTGTTAGGAAATTTCATATTAGATGTTTTGATGATGACAAGAATAGGATTTTATGTTAGACCCCAAAAGAATGTAAGTTTATGCTTTCATAGAAAATCTGTATATGCGTTTGAAAGTTTGTTATTTTATTAGGCTTGTAATTTTTATCTTTATAGATTTTAGACTAAGTATTAGATACCGAATCGCTGATAGAATTCTAGGTGAGTCTATCAAAAATGAAGTTGAAGATCTGCGTCTGAAGTCAAATGAAGATAAAGATCTGATTCTTAGCGTCTGTCAAACGCTAAAAGACTGTTTCAGGATTTATGAATCAAACGCTCAAGTTACACAAGCGATCAAGGATCAGATTCACCTTAAATAAATTCTCAAGTCATGAAGGACTTAAATGCAATCATCAACGGACATTTATTTCCAATGGAAAATAAATTCAAAATGCATTAAATGCCTGATAAGTGTATTAAATGTGATAAGCTATTATGACTTGTGGACAAGCCACCTTTTGACTAGACTGTCAGATTTCAGAGTTCAAAGTCTGCTCCTATCCAATTGAAACCAACAGAAATTAAGGAATGTCAGAAAAGGGACTATTTAACGCGCTGCGTGAGAGACACGCACCTGCTTATGTCCAACGGACAAATTCCAAGAAAGTCTATAAATAAGACTTCAACAACAAACGAAAAAATAGAAGCTTACACGACCTAGATTACATACGTACATACACAAGAAAAAGTCCAAACTTTGCTGAAATTATTTGAAAGAAAAGCTTATAAAATCCATAGCCAAAAATCCTCAAAGGTTTTCATATACATTCCAAAGACAGTCACAAATATCTCAAACCTCTTCATAGAAGAACCTACACTACTATTGAGATATTCCAAGTTGTTTGAACTTCCCATCATCAAACAAACCCGTGACAAATCCTTCAACATCTTTCATCTGAGTGAGAAAGTTTGTTGATTCACAAGCAGTATTTTTGTGTAAAAGAAGCTTGTTGAAGAAGGCCTTTACTGGAGCTGAAGTCTGTGTGATCAGGGAGCTGAAGATGATCTTCTCTCTCCCTATTTTGTAGGAGTTTCTGTGTGATTCTTCAAGAATCATTTTAGTGGATTGCCTCCAAATGTTCAAAGGAGAAGAAGGTCGTAGTTGGAATTACACCACCCAACGAACCTTTCAAACTTTGTGTTATTTACTTTACTGTCATTTTTACTATTGATTCAAAGAGAATATTTGAAATCATTCCGCTGTGCTAACCCTGATTAAAGAACTAAACTCTTAACTCTATTTGGTTATAGTATTCAAATCTTGAGTCTATGTTAATTTTATCAAAACAGTCTTCAAGTATACGCTCAGCCAAGCGCCTACATTTTCAAGCATCCATAATTTTTGAATACGAAATTTTTGAAGTCGAAAAAGACTTCAGGGTCTATTCAACCCCCCCTCCCTTCTAGACCCTTTCGTATGCCACTCGGGGACCAACAAGTGGTATCAGAGCGGTTGAAGTTGAAATTTTAAAATTTCCAAGTATAACTGCTTGTTTAGATCCTCTTTTAACATTTAGCTGCTTTAAAAATTTTCATGGCATTCGCTAAAGTACCTAAGTTGATCGAGTTAAACTATGATTCATGGAAGGTCAAAGCATTCACTTATCTTTGTTCTTGTGATGATGAAATTTATGATATCATTTCAGATGGGCCGATTCAAATTTTCAAAGTCATCACTAGAGCGCTTGGAGCCACAAAAGAGACTCCAGATGGCTATGTTGAGAAGCCAAAGCATGAGTGGTCCACAGATGAGCGTCGGAGAGCAAATCTAGATAATGTTGGACGAAACGCTCTATATACAGCCATTGGTGATAACGATAACTTATTCAACAAGGTTAAGTTGTGCACTACGACTAAGGAAATATGGGATAAGTTAGCTACAATATGTGGTGGTTTAGCGCAAATTAAGGAAAACAAGCTTTTGATTGCCAAGGAAAGGTTCAATGGTTTTAAAATGTTGTCTAATGAGACGCTAGAGCAATTGGATATAAGATTTACTGCTCTTATTACGGAGTTAACATCTTTAGCCATGGATTTACAAAATAAAGAAATGGTGGTTAAGATTTTCAGAAGTCTTCCCAGCAGATTTTTGATGAAGACAATGGCTATGAGAGAATCGAACATGTTGAATCTTTTAACTCCAGAAGATGGCTTTTCAGAACTTAAAGCATTTGAGTTTGAATTAAATTCAGCAAGTGATGTCGTAAGCAGTCTAGTAATAGAATCTGGAGCGCTAATAGCATCAATCAAGGGTAAATCTGGTAATAAGGCAAAAGTATCAGGTATAAGTAAGGAAGAGGAGTTAGCTTTGCTAAATAAGTTTAGAAAGTTCTTGAGATATGAAAAGAAAGGAAAAGGTTCCAAGCATCAAGGACATAGTTCATATCAAGTGTCTCCTCCAGTTCAACAACAGTATCAAGCGCCTCAATATTTTACCCCTTCTCCCTCAGTGCCGATTCAGTACCAAGCATCTTCTCCACAAGATCTCTCGGCTCCAGTGGTCTCAAAATCACAAACTGCAAGGTTAACAAATGAACAAAAGATGAAAACTAATCTTCGTTATAATTGTAGGAAACCAGGGCACTACCAGGTAAATTGCCCTTATCCAAATGTGTCAAAGCCCACGAGGCAAGACCATGCGGATCGAAACCAATTCAGGAGCAACCTTCGCCAACAAGGTTTGCTAGCGGAATCTGAACCATTCTCCGCACCTGAAAAGGACTTGGAATCATCAGATGAAAGCAGTGATGATGAGCCATCAAGCAACTCAGCGCTAATTTATCTCATGGCGAGAGATGAAGAAGCGTCTGATGACTCGCTATCTAAGGTAACCATTGAACTATCTTATCCTCTTTGTTATGATGAATTACTTGACAAAGTAAAAGAATATTATAAAGATTGTTAAGATGCCGCCAAAATATATCAAAATCACTTCGATATCATATCAGCACTCAAAGGTGATAACATGATGCTCAAGACAGAGTTGCAAGTTCAGAAACAATGCATTGAGAAAAACCAATCACTTTTGAGTGAGATAACTCAATTGAAAAGTGATCTTGATATAATAGTCAAGAGAGAAGCTGAACTAATTGCTAGACTTGCTAAATCAGAGCAGCTCATCTCATCATTGTCTAAATCGTCAAGAAAGCTAGGCAATGTGACTGAGGTAACAAGATTATTTGGTGAAAAGACCAGTTTAGGATGCAATAACGGTAAACAACCAAACAAATCAAATGTTATGGCAAACAACAAAAGAAATGGTGTATTCTTTGTTGAGAAAGGTTCAAAGAGTCAAACACATATTGAACCAAGAGACAATGGTGCGAGGCCGAATGAGAAAGTCAATACTGACTCAGGCAAGGGAAATACGGAAGTAAATGATTCACAAAGAAAGGTTCATCTAAACGCTCAGAAGGTTAAGGATAAACCTTACCATTGTGAAACAAGCGCTAAACGTCAAGCACCAAAAGTGCACCCTAAGCCAGCGCCAAGGAAATACCAATGTCAATATCCACAACGGTCAAGGTCATATTATCGATACTATGATGATTATGATTATGACTATGATTATGATTACTATTATAATCCAGGATATTACTATGCATGTAGCGCCCGCCGACCACCTATGGCCCGCCACACCGCGGCGCTAGCTCAATCCGGGAGACTGTTCCTTCTCAAGGCAGAGCTAAGCGTCAGAACTATACCCATACATCATCTACTGAAACTAAACTTTTACATTCCAAACAAATCAACCATACATCCTTCATCAATCATACATAAGTCAACGAAAACTCTATCTATCACAGGTCTCCAAGCCAAAACATATACATACCCAAAATATCACCCCCTCTAATAGCCACGAACCAATGCTTCCTTTATTCCTCATTTCTGCCTTCATATCCGACATACTAAGCTTATCTGATAAGGAAGAAAGAAGGAGGGATGAGTCCGAATGACTCAGTGAGGTAGGCTAACGGTTTGCTTTACCTTTATCATTGAAATGGAATCTGCAGCGGAAGATTACAAATTAAACAAAATCACACGTATCGAGCTAGTCATTGGAGAAAACAAACTATCAAAACAATAAACATCAATTACGAAATAGATAACAAAGCCAGAATGAACAATTCACATACTTTAAATTCATGTCGTACAATTGTGTTCTGTCTCCCAACTGTCCCACACCAGCGGGAGACTTCACATCTTTTGAGATTTGCAGGTGTCAGGATTCTAGTGGTGGCTCCTACGGGTTCAAGAGGTGGCCTCCGCCGTGGCGTGGCACTTTGTCCCATATAGCACTTAGCTCCCTTTAGCCTGCAAAATTTTCAGGTGTTGGGATTGTAAATGTGGCTCCTACGGGTTCAAGAGGTGGCCCCCGCCATCGCGTGGCACTTTGTCCCGTATAGCACTTAGCTCCCTTCACTCTGCCTTTGAGAGTCGAAGATTATACCAAGAAAAGGACACTAATCGCAAATGGATGCCGGACATCAGGATTCTAGTGGTGGCTCCTACGGGTTCAAGAGGTGGCCCCCGCCGTCGCGTGGCACTTTGTCCCACATAGCCCTTAGCTCCTTTAACCGGCGGAGTAGAGACAAGAAGTACAATGATCTCAACAAGTTACGAAAGATATGGACTCGACATTGGTATGATAAGACGTACGGAATTGACACCGATTAGACCGAAGACCATTTCGAGGGCAAAACACGTACCATAGATGTGAAAAGGATAACGTTGGGAATCATGAGATATTGACATTTAGGAATCAACAATCATCACTATCCAATCATCAATATACCGATAAGATAGTGGTACAAACAAAATGAGACAATCAAATGATATGAAAGCGGGTAAAGCAAATTCAAGCAATAAGAAGGAGATAGAAACTCTCACCAACTTGTTCAATCTTTTGTTTTCGGAAATCATCTCGTAAGTTGAAGCTCCCACCATTGTCACAAATCTAGTAAGTTCAAGCTCCCACCATTGTCACAAAATTGAGATCTTGAAGCTCGAAACTCAAATGTTCATCTATGTGTGAATTTACTCGGGATAGCTCTATCTACCACCGTGTGCCGTCATTTTCACTATTTCTCCATCCATAAACGTCACATAAAAAACACTTGAACTTAACATCCATAAACTCCTAAACAATTCAGATTCCTCCCTGTCCAAACTTCATCCAAAATTACGGTGTTAGGTATGGTAACCCGAGCCTCCAAAATCGATTGCCCATGGCTGTCAGTTTCAGGGGCGTCCTGGCAGTCTTCAAACAAATCTAATTTCTGGTCACAATACAACATGGATTTTAGCAATCGATAACCTTATTAACATCTACACTCACAGATGTTTCCAATGGTGGTCTCAAATGTAAAATCATAGGACGAGAAGTATGGTTTCTGGGCAATAGAATATGATCTGCAGTTTCTGGATTTCAAAACAGGATATGACAGTGGTGCTTTGAATGCAAATTGTGAAATGTTTCCTTAATAGTTTCCATCTAAACCCACCTATAAAAACATATAAACTCATAGATATTTCAAATGGTGGTAATTTGTATACAATCGGGTCAGGTTAAGGATCATTTCCGGGCCAAAGAATATGTACTACAGTTATTGCATTTTTAAACAGGGTACTGGCCGAGTTGCTTTGGTGGCTATTTTTGGAATGATTCTGTACTGGTTCGAAGAAATATCACCCAATAATAGTATCTAAACTCATAAAGGTTTATAGTGGTGGTATTTAATGTACAATTATACTTATGGAAGGGTAGTTTCCATTAAAACGAAAATGAAAGGCAGTTTCTGGAAATTGAAACTGCATACTGGCAGTGTTTCTTTGATTGCAAACTCTGAACTGTTTCCTCAACGATTTATAGAAAAACTCATGCGTAACAACATCTAAACTCATAGACCTTTCCATTGTAAGGGTAATTTCTAGGCAAAGAAATGTATAAGACAGTTTCTGAAATTGAAACCTGGAAACTGCTGCACCGATTTGGAGATTGATTCTTGTAACCTCAGGGACAAGTTAGCAAAACCACACTCCATATAGCTGTTCCTTGTCCTCTTAGGATGATCTTAAGCTAAAGAACTCTGAATGTTTTCCATCATTCACCCATCCAAATAGACATGCTTTGAAACTCTCCCTGAAAGAGAGTAATTTTTGGTTTTGAATACATATATTCATTACTGATGTTATATCTATCATCCATATTACATGAGAGGTGAGTTGTCATGCTCTCAAGGTATGTAGTGGCAACATGAGGGCTGTGTCTTTCTCCCCTTTATACTGATCATATTCCTTTACCAATAATTTACAATTCAGCTCCTACACTTTGTCATGATTATAATCTAACCCCAAATGTTGATGAAACGTGCAGTTCAGTCCACTAGATTTTATATCCACCTTCTAATTCAGTCATAAAACGTATAATCTATTTAATATGCGTCCACCAAAGATTGGTCCTTTTCCATTATAATAATTGCACTTTGATCCTCATTGTTTTGAAAAAAATCTTTTCTTTGCCCGAAACCAATAAAGCCTCTACCAATTAATTTTCAACGACGAAGAATATCCACGAGATCGAATAGACCCACATCTATATCACGTAAGTCACTTTAATGTAATAGGACAATAGAATCGCATAAAATTATCAATAAGGTAAACTAGGGTGTTACAATGCACCCAAAAAGCACACACAACACAAGGTGAAACCCAAAAAGGCTAATCATTCCACAATAAAGACTAGGCAAATATGGGTTCCTAAAGTTCTAATTTAGACTAACGCTACTAATGTGAAAGGACCCAAGTCACAGTGGGTACCTAAAAAGAAATAGAACTTCCCTTTTGATTGCAGGTACCTAGAGCTAGAGCCGATACATCTGTTTGGTACATCGATAGTGGGTCGTCAAGGCACATGACAGGCTCCAAGGATCTCTTGATTAACTATCGAGCCACAAATGGTCCTCAGGTTGTATTTGGTGACAACTCCAAAGGTAAAACCAAAGGTATAGGGACTATACATAGGGGGAACATCATGATAAGTGATGTTTATTATGTTGAGGGTCTTAAGCATAATCTTTTAAGCATAAGTCAATTTTGTGATAAAGGCTTTGAAGTCAAATTTTCAAGCGACTGTTGCTATATTAACGACGCTAAGACTAAATCTACTAAATTGAAAGGAAAAAGAACAAATAATATTTATTTGGTAGATTGGGGTTCAACAATAGATAACAACCCTACATGCTTTATGGCTAAAAGTGAATCTAAAACGGGTTGGTTATGGCATAGAAAAATAAATCACCTCAATTTTAAGACAATGTCTCAACTTATAACGTTAAATATTGTAGAGGGATTACCTAAAAGACCATTTCATAAGGATTACCTTTGTGACGCTTGTCAAATGGGCAAACAAGTTAAATCATCTTTCAAGAGAAAACCTTGTTTATCTACCTCTAGAATACTTGAACTACTTCACATGGATTTGTTCGGACTCGTTCAAACGATCAATGTGAGCGGTAAAAAGTATACTTTGGTGATAGTAGATGATTTTTCTTGATTTACTTGGGTGGAATTTCTTCCATCCAAAGATGAAACATGTGACAAGCTCACAACGCTTATTCGGCAACTTAAACTTTGAAAAATCTCAAAGTTGCAAGAATAAGGAGCGATCATGGTAGTGAGTTTACTAACAAGGTTGTTGAGAACTTTTGTGCAGAAGATGGAATACATCATGAGTATTTAGCTCCTAAAACTCCTCAACAAAATGGTGTTGCTGAGCGTCGAAATAGAACACTCAAGGAAGCTGCTAGGATGATGTTAGCAGAGTACAAGCATGCTCCTAGGTTTTGTGCCGAAGCAATCAACACTGCTTGTTACACTCAAAACTGTTGCATGATCAACAAATAGCATGGGAAAACTCCATATGAACCATGGAAGGGACGTAAGCCAAATGTTTCATACTTTCACGTCTTTGGTTCAAAATGCTTTATTCATAATAATGGATCCCAAAGCCTAAAGACATTTGATCCTAAAGTGGATGAGGGAATCTTACTAGGCTATGCCAAAAATGGAAACAATTTTCGCATCCTTAATAAGATCAAATCGAAGGTTGAAGAATCCATTCATGTTGTTTTTTATGATGCCAACCAAGAATCGAGTAAGGTTAATTTTAATGTTAATGATGTAGGAGTTGAAGATTTGTGTCATCAAGCATCTAAGATCATTACTGCTGAAAGTGACGATGATGATGAGATCTTGGTGCCCTCTCCAAAGATTACTCGTAAGGATATTCAGGATGATAATGTAAGATCTGCTGATCATGAAGAGAATGATCATCAAGAGCAAAATAGGATTTGTGAATTGGAAGCGCCTATGAAAGAGGGTAGTCAAGCACCTGTGCAAGAAGTTAATCAAGCGTCTGATCAACCTCCTAACCCATTCCAACCAGATAGACTGTGGCTACATGATCATCCACCAAAGCAAATTATTGGAGATATTGGAGCTCCTATTAGGACTACAGCCGCTACATTCAATGAGGCTATGTTCGTGAGTTTCCTATCTCAAATAGAACCTAAGAAGGTGGATGAAGCGCTAAGCGATCCAAGTTGGATTGAGGCCATGCAAGAAGAGCTTAATCAGTTTGAGCGTAGTAAAGTTTGGACGCTAGTACCAAGGCCAACTCACCAAGGAGTTATTGGGACTAGATGGGTTTATAGAAACAAGATGAATGAGAATGACATTGTGATAAGGAACAAGGCCAGACTTGTCGCTTAAGGATATTTTCAAGAAAAGGGTATTGATTTGATGTGACATATGCTCCTGTCGCCCTTCTTGAAGCAATTCGCATGTTTCAAGCGTATGCAGCGTTCAACAAATTCACAGTGTATCAAATGGACATAAAGAGTGCTTTCCTGAATGGTAAACTCTAAGAAGAAGTCTATGTGGAGCAACCACCAAGATTCATCAACAACCATGGTAAGGGTATGGTCTACAAGCTTAATAAGGCACTCTATGGCCTAAAACAAGCACCTAGAGCATGGTATGACATTTTTTCTATTTTTCTTATTGGTAAAGGCTTTTCAAAAGGCAGCGTTGATACAACGTTATTCAAAATTACCAATGACGAAGATATTCTCATAGTCCAAATATATGTTGATGATATTATTTTTGGATCTATTAATAAGCGTCTGTGTGAGAAATTTTCGAAAATGATGCAAGAACAATTTGAAATGAGCATGATGGGTGAATTAACTTTCTTCTTGGAATTACAAATTAAATAACTTCCTAATGGCATATTTATTAACCAAGCTAAGTATACATGAGATATGATTAAGAAATTTGGTATGGAAAATGCATCATCTTCAAAGATTCCAATGAGCCAAACGCTTAAGCTAGATAAAGATGAAAGTGGGAAGAAGGTTGATATCACTAATTATAGAGGTATCATTGGATCACTTCTTTATCTTACTGCTAGTAGACCTGATATTATGTTTTTGGTATGCATGTGTGCACGCTTTCAAGTCAATCCTAGAGAGTCACACTTAATTGTTGCCAAGAGAATCCTTAAATACCTAAAAGGCACACAAAATATGGGCTTATGGTATCCAAAGGACTCTCCTTTTGAACTAATTGGTTACTCAGATGCAGATTTTGCAGGATGCAAAATTGACCGAAAAAGTACTAGTGGTACATGTCAATTTCTAGGTGATAGGTTAGTTTCATGTCATCGTAAGACACAACAATCAATAGCTACCTCTACAGTTGAAGCAGAGTATGTAGCTGCAGAAAGTTGTTGTGCACAAATTTTATGGATGAGGCAACAACTTAGAGATTATGATATAATCCTAAGTCCAACCCCTATCCATTGCGATAACCAAAGCGCCCTAGCCATGACTCAAAATCCTATTCTTCATTCCAGAACCAAGCATATTGACATTAGATACCATTTTCTTCGTGACCATGTTAAAAAAAAAGATATCTCCATGCATTTATTGGAATTGACAAACGATTGGTAGATATCTTCACCAAAGCGCTCAACGAACAACGCTTTCTCACTTTAAGAAGTGAACTAGGTATGACTGATTTAAACGCTTAATCATTGTGCATCGTATTTTCATTAGACATATAATGTAGGGGGAATCCACTTTATTTATGTCTAAAAGATTCTTGAAAAATTGTTACAAGTCATCAAGTTTAGGGGGAACCTTTGTACACATCTGTAAGCGTCAATGATCAAAAACTACTTTTATATGCATAGATCATCAACGCTTATTATTATTATTTGTGCATGATATGTTGAACGCTGAACATAAATCTTCTCTAATAAAAGGATGTTAAGCATCAAAATAAATCTTCTCTAAGAAAAGGATGTTAGGCGCTGAACATATTCCCTACAACACTTAATAGAAACTTTTATAAAAACCATATTACATAATTTTTAAAATGGCAAGTGAACTAGAGGCAAACATAGAGTTGGACGTTGATTTATCAATGGTGGTGGAAATCGCTAGAGAATTAGACACTGTCCTTCCAGAAGATGAAATCTCACCAGCCCAGGAAACGATTTGGACGCTGAGCGGTCGACAGAAGTGGTCAAGATTATCCCCACATCAACTGGTCCTCCTCCTTAAGAGGTCAATTTCTTTCCTAGAGGTTATACTAAAGATTTGGAGTATTATTACGCCTGGAGAGAGACTACGCTTAGGAACTTGATTGATATGGAACTAAATTTTCAAACTACCCTTCACAATCCTGCCTTATCGAACGCTCAAAAGACAAAGTTTATCTGAGACGTGATATCGCTGAATTGAAAACCTCCCTTGATGAAGTCAAGAAGGGGAGAGAGAAAGAAAAGCATCAAGAATCCAAGGCGAAAGGAAAAGCCTCAATGGAACCAGTGTCCAAAATAGACAATAAGAATTGGCGCTCCATGTTTGAAGAGTTTGAGAGCCTCAAAAAGATGCTCACAAAGATACTTCAGAGGCAGACATAGGGTTCCCGATCTGGATATGGAATTCCTGAAGGTATAGGTTTTTAGTATAAATCATGTATATTTCAATTCCATATATATGAATGAATGATTTATCGCTGAAATATCTTGTTGAAGCTAAACTAACATTAGCTAAACTTAACTAAATTTCAAATGCTAACTTATATTAACTTTGGGCTTTTCTTTGAAACTCTTAAACTATAAAAAAGTTATAAGAGTTAAGGTTTGGACATCATCAAAAAGGGGAAAATTGTTAGGAAGTTTCATGTTAGATGTTTTTCTGATGACAAGAATAGGATTTTATGTTAGACCCCAAAAGAATGTAAGTTTATGCTTGCATAGAAAATTTGTATAAGCGTTTGAAAGTTTGTTATTTTATTGGGCTTGTAATTTTTATCTTTTTAGATTTTAGACTAAGTATTAGATACCGAGTCACCGATAGAATTCTAGGTGAGTCTATCAAAGATGAAGTTCAAGATCAGCGTCTGAAGTCAAGTGAAGATAAAGATTTGATTCTTAGCGTCTGTCAAACGCTAAAGGATTATTTCAAGATTTATGAATCAAGAGCTCAAGTTAATCAAGCGATCAAGGATCATATTCACCTAAAATAAGTTCTCAAGTCATGAAGGACTTAAATGCAATCATCAACGGATATTTATTTCCAATGGGAAATAAATTCAAAACACATTAAATGCCTGATAAGTGCATTAAATGTGATAAGTTATGACTTGTGGACAAGCCACCTTTTGACTAGACTGTCAGATTTCATAGTTCAAAGTCTGCTCCTGTCCAATCGAAACCATCAGAAATTAAGGAATGTCAGAAAAAGGGACTGTTTAATGTGCTGCGTGAGAGACACTCTCCTGCTTATGTCCAACGGACAAATCCCAATAAAGTCTATAAATAAGACTTCAGCAACAAACCAAAAAAAAAGAACCTTACAAGACCGATATTACACACGTACATACACAAGAAAAAGTCTAAACTTTGCTGAAATTATTTGAGAGAAAAGCTTATAAACTCCTTAGCCGTAAATCCTCAAAGCTTTTCATATACATTCCAAAGACAGTCACAGATATCTCAAACCTCTTCATAGAAGAACCCTACACTACTATTGAGATATTCCAAGTTGTTTGAACTCCCAACATCAAACAAACCCGTGACAAAACCCTCAACATCTTTCATCTGAGTGAGAAAGTTTGTTGATTCACAAGCAGTAATTTTGTGTAAAATAAGCTTGTTGAAGAAAGTCTTTATTGGAGCTGAAGTTTGTGTGATCAAGGAGCTCAAGATCATCTTCTCTCTCCCTATTTTGTAGAAGTTTCTGTGTGATTCTTCGAGAATCATTTTAGTAGATTGCCTCCAAGTGTTCAAAGGAAAAGAAGGACGTAGTTGGGATTACACCACCCAACAAACCTTTCAAACTTTGTGTTATTTACTTTACCATCATTTTTATTTAAATTTAGGCAACTAATAACAACTTGGTGACGCTAAACCTTTCAAAGAAAAGACTTGAAATCATTCCGCTGTAATAACACTGATTAAAGAACTGAATGCTTAACCCTATTTGGCTATAGTATTCAAATCTTGAGTCTAAGTTAACGTTATCAAAACAGTCTTCAAGTAGACGCTCAGCCAAACGCCTACATTTTCAAGCGTCCATAATTTTTAATACGAAATTTTTGAAGTCGAAAAGGACTTCAGGGTCTATTTAAACCCCCCCCCCCCTTCTAGATCCTTTCGTATGCCATTTGGGACCAACATTGACATATTGTGCCACGATAAATCGTTGTCTGATCTGAACATAAAAATATACGAGGATAGACTAAAATGGATAAATTCATGAAAATATGTATTTTAGAGTCTCTTCTTCCAGAGATAATCAAGATTTTACAAATATTGTTACAGCTGGAACTTTGTAGGAAGACAAAGATCATTTGGATTGAAAACCTCCAAAGGTTCAAACTAAAGAAATATATAAGAAATCTCTTATATATTTTAAATCTGCTTATACTATAAAAATTGAGGAACAAGGATTACCCTTAGTTTCAGACCAACAAACTCTTCATTTACTCTCAAAAGCTTCTGTTGCTAAACATATTAATAATGGTTATAAATTTTTACACATTGGTTTGGTCCAAATTGCTATAAAACCATTAACAAGGGAAGGTCTAAATACTAGTATATTTCTTGCATGAAGAGATTGTAGACATTTAGACTTTCATGATTCTTTACTTGGTCTAATTGAAACTACTCTTTGTAATTGCCCAATTTATTTCAATACTTTTCCCAATGTCATTGTTTCCCTTCTTGATCCACATATTTTAGATATTCTTATATTAAATGTTAAAAACTATAATTACAAAAAGAAAACAAGATCTCACATTCATGAGATTTTTTATTGTCTTCATTACAAAATTACTAACAGTGCTGTTTCTCATATGAAATCTCCAGGACAAAATGTCTTCTAAAAAATTAATAGAGCAAAATCTAGTTTGATGGTTCCAAAAACTATCGAATGGAGAAATATCACTTTACCAGAAATTTGGGATTTACCCCCTGGTTCAAATCCTTCGTCCCAACAAATAGAAAATTCTGAGATTGTTCATAGTATTCAACATCCTAATGGATCAGTTGGAGTCAAATTCCTTAGACAAACCTCCTTCAAAATTCCTAAAGAACCTGAAATTCATAATCTTTCCATCCCTCACAGACATTCTATCTCTACTTATTCTGAAGAAACTAGACAGAGTAAATCTTCCTTTCAAGGAATTTGTATAGACCATAATCTTGCTCAACCCATTTACCAAGATTATGAAGATTTAGATCAACCTGAATCCACTAGATTTGTTCCTTCACAAATTAATACTATTAAAAAGGAATTTCTTATCAATAAAGATTATCTAAGAAAAACCTTTTTTCAGAAGATAATTTCTTAGATCGAAAATGGTTTGTGAAAATTTTGGTAAAATACAAAGAGATCAGATTCATTCAGATTGGTATGAGTATATGACATATTCTCAACAAAATGTCCCAGCTTTTAACTATTTTTTCCAGACTTATGGAGAAAACAAACTCCTGGTAATTCAAAAGATAAATAAAAAATGAACAAAAATAGATGAATCTATTATTTTTAAAGAACATTCTTTCTTGAAGAACCACGCATTATGATAAAAGATATAAAAGTATCGTGCTTACCTGTTGTTGGGATATGTGGAGTCGAATCAAAATAGGGTCAAGAAGAGAAGCCAAAATAGAGCCATGAAGGGTCGGGGTTGATAGGAGTCGCGAAAGAAGTCAAAAGGTTGAAAAAAGCAAAAAGAGGGGTTCTGCACATCTGGCGCTGGGGCGCCACAACAATCTGCATGGTTGGCGTCGTGGCACCACATTTGGCACTGTGGCACCACGATCGCGGACAACAGCTTTAATATACGCATTTTTGACGTGGTTTTCGCGTTTTGGGCGGTTTTTGGCATGTTTTGAGTCCTAATTTGATTGGAATTGTTTCCTATTGTGATAGGAATTATTCTCTTTGTTAATTAGGATTGTTTTTCTAATTTGTTAGGGTTTAGGTCTTCTCCACTAGTATAAATGTGAGAACTCTACTTGTAATTCATTGATGTACTCTGATTCACTCATTGAGAAATAAAGATGTAGTCTAGGTTGGCTCGTGGATGTAGGCAATTATGCTGAACTACGTTAAAATCCTCGTGTTTTTCATTTTCATGTTTAGGCTTAGATTTATTGTTTCTTAATTATTCTTCATGCTCAGATACTACCATCCCTAACACCTGTTTCTGGCATTGACCAAAATTCTTCAAAAGAACATGTTTCTATCCAAATTAGACAAAACAATTTTGCCAATCTTAGTCTACATTCTTTATGTAAACAACTTGACAAAATTGAGTCTAAAATTGAAGATGCAAAAGACAATATTTTAAGTCTTTCCTCTTCTACCTCTTTAGTAGAAAAGATACATCTCTACAAATTTCTGCTCAAACTCTACTATTTCAAATTTCAAATTACATACCAAAACTTAATTGTGAAAAGACTTTACTTTCTGAAAATCCAAGGAAGTTTAAGAGATCTTGGAAAAGACAAGGTTATAAATACCTTAGGACAATATCAAAAATTTGTTTCTGATGAAAAACAAGAACCCTTTTTCCTCAATCCTGTCCAACAACAACTCCAACATTTCAAAAACCTTTATCCTAGACCAACACCTCCTGATTTACAGTTGGAAGAAACTCAAAATTCAAGGTCATTCAATGGAAATTCCATTTATAATGGAATTTGGATGGGTTGTCTGAATATCATATTCTTAGAATTTGAAAACAAATGGTGATGGCCGCCACTATTTACAAAAAAGAGCTAATCTTACTGATCTAGATGCAGCCAAAAATCTTATACTTGGTTTTAATAGTCAACTCAAAGGATGGTGGTATATGGCCATGACTATAGAATCTAAAAATCAAATCCCCCAAAGTGTTAAATGAGACGAACATGGGAACATCATAAATAATGATGAGGGCAACCTTTTCCTACCGTTGTTTCATCCCTTATTTACACCATTGTTATTCATTTCATAGGAAATCCTGAGATTTACCAAGAAAGAAACACCGAATTTTTACAAAACTTCAAATGTAGAAAACTCCATGATTGCGTATGATAAAAAGATATTTTCTTCTCAAAAATTTGCAAAAGAAATGATGCAGATAGTTATTTTTGGTTAGAAAAAATTATTCCTAGTTTACCAAAATTATTTGCCGAAAAAGTTCATGAAAGAATAAAAGAAAAATCTAATAATGATATTTCTTCTCTTTCATATGGAGAAATACATAACCAAATTAACCATATAGATTGACAATTGTGTAATGACTTAAGATTAAAAGAACAATTGAAAAAATAAAATCTCACATCCCGAAAGGAGTTAGGAAGTAGGTGTGAACAATTTGGATTTCAAAAGATTCGTTCTCCACCATCAAAACACAAATCTTTGAAACATCACAATTCACCACCCAAACACAGAACCTACTAGAAGACATTACAAAAAATATAATTTCCAACTAAAACCCCATAAATGCAAACAACCGGGACATTATGCCAGTACCTGTAGAGTTAGACAAAGAATTCAAGAGTTAGGACTATCAGATGATATTACTATCCAATTGTTAATTCTTCTCAATGAGGAAGAAACGAAAATATTTGAAAATGATGAAGGTTCCCATGTTTTAAACCAAATTCAACCAACCGAATTTTATTCTTCATCTGGTGAAAGTTCTGAAGAAACAAAACAAGAAGATCTTATTAAAGAATGTTCTGGATGTCCTCCAGGCATGTCTTTGTAGTAAACAAATGGCCACATTAACAAATCAATCTTATTTGATTCTTGATTTAATTGATAAAGTACATAATCATGAAGAAAAAGAAAAATATCTTCATAGACTACAAGAAATGATTTCTCAAAATAAAACAGATGTGAAGATTTCAAAACAAGGATTTTTTTATCAATTTGATCGATTTTTCGGTCAAACTTGTCAAAGTGACCAATTTTCGGTAACATTTAGCAATCTAACCTGAAGGCGCCATTTCAATTTTTCATTTTTCCAGGATTTAAATTGAAGGCGCCATTTGAAATGGCGCCTTCAATTTATATATATATATATATTATTTTTTTTATTTTGAAGGCGCCATTTCTTCAAATTGTTTTATTTTTCAATTAAATATCCCATTGTAGCAGTCAAGCTGACTGCTACAGTAATGAAGGCGCCATTTCAAATGGCACCTTCATTTTTTTAATTTAATTTTTAATATTGCTTTTAGAATTTGTTGAATTTATATGAGGATTTAGGTAAAAAAAAAAACAATTTCTTTTTCCTTAGTTCGGGCTCATTTTTTGTCATTTTCTCTACATTTTTAGATTTTGACATGAACACATATATTGTAGACTGATTCACAATTTTTTTAACGGTGCAAGAATTGGTTTATTTCGATACCCAAGTGAAGAAATACATGTTAAGAAAGAGACATTAGAGTAGTTTCTTTTGCAAAAAAAGTTTATTCCTCAGTTTGGGATGATTTTTCGACGTTTTTTGCACATTTTCGGGCTTTGACTTGAACATATAAATTGTAGATTGACTCACAAAGTTTCTAATGATGTGAGAATTAGTTTATTTCGGTATTCGGGTGAAGAAATATGACATGTTAAAAAAGAGACATTCGAGCAATTTTTTTGCAGAAAAAATATTTTTTCTCTCAATTCAGGATGATTTTTTGACGTTTTCTTTACATTTTCATGCTTTGAATTGAACACATAAATTATAGATTGACTCATAAAGTTTCTAACGGTGTGATGATTGATTGTGACGACAATTGAGTGAAGAAATATGACAAAGTAAAATAAAATAGTAATAAATATAAACTACAAAACACTATCTATATAGACAAGACGAACGTCCAAGACACACAAAATAAACATCGAAGACATAAAAAACGACGATATAAACTACAAACGAATGTCCAAGACATACAAAATAAGAAAAACTAAATTGTCGTCCCTCACCAACTGTATGATCAATTTGTGTTTGATCATCCTCATAACCAGTCAAATTCAAATCCATATTTTGTGGACTAGGTAAATTCATTGAACTCGACTCTCCATGCTCTTGTATAGCTGTCATATACGAGTGAAATGCAATAGGTGATGCATGAAACTCCGGATGTGTTAATATCTATCCAGGTAAGAGATCTACGCTCATATCCTCGGAATAAGACTGTGCAAATGTAGACATATAAGGAATGGAAGGAGACTCCATGTGTGGTTGTGGTGGATCGGGCACATAACACCCAACCCCCTCATTGTCCATATTATGGAAGTTGCCATGTGATGCTGAAGCACCACTAGTGAATGTAGATGGACCCAATTGTTCAAACGTTGGCCTAAATGAAGTAGGATAAGGCCCTTCAAATAGAGGAACGTCATGTGGTGGATCTTCTCGTTGTTGGGCATCTCTGTGTTGTCGCCTATTTTCTTCGTGTACAACTTGACGAGCTATGGTCATGTAACGATGCCTAAATGCCATCAATGAATCAAAGGTTTCATCTTCTTCAAGCATCGAGTCCGTACGAGCCACAATTTGTGCCATTTGCTCAGCCTATAAATCATGTAAAATTATAAAATTTAATTTTTTTATTACAAACAAAATTAAAAGTGTTAAGAAATCAAAATTTAATTTGATTTACATACCAAATGTGACTGCATAGGTGCATCTCCATATTGATACCCAGTCTCCAAATTCACGCCACCACGCCCTATGAATCGACGTGTAATTGCGTTATACCAATTTTTTTATCCAACAATGGTAGCGGGTGCACCCTCACTGATCAATGGTCCATGCATAATTTTGGAGCGTCTTTTTGTCCATAAGTTTACATATATATTATGGTGCATGCTCCAACTCTTACCAACATAACCTGTGCGACGTTCATTGTGCAATGTATCCTGATCTCGTATTGGATTTGGAGGAATATCCTGTTGTATTCCAAATTGGCGCAGAACACGCTCAGGGCGATGCATTTCCACAATGTCATAGAAGATTAATGGACAATGTGATCTCCAATGTGCATATCCTTCTTCTGGTTGCAACCATGTAAGCTCGTCGGGATCATAAGGCTGCCAGAAAAACTGCATTTATGAAAACAAATATTACGAACAATATATCAATTATCAACAACAATGTAACAATATAAAAATAGCATCATCAATTTTTTTACATCAGTCTGTGACATTGTATCCAAAATATCTCTAATAACTCGTAGTTCCCTATGCGTCGTATGCATGTGACTGAGATGTTTTGACCACCTATATTTGATAGTTTATAACATTAGTGAACATATACATTGATTATTAATACAACAAAAAACTATATAAAATATTTTACCGTGCACCGTATGGGTACGTTGGAAGTGGCTCATTTCCATCAAGACGCATCGGCACCCATCGATCCTTTTCAGCTAACTGGACAGGCATTAATCTAGGTAACCGTGACCATGCCCAAATCTGTGAGATAAAATAATTAATACAATTTTAAATATGAAATATGATTTCAATTAAGTATATACAAATTTAATTTTTACCTGCAAAAGCTGTATACCTCCACAAATATTTTTTACATAATCTTTCGATGAATTGCACAATCCACGATATAGACACGCTAACACAGCATTACCCCAACTAAAGTACCGAACTCGCCCAATGTCACACATATGATAGAGAAATAACAAATTCATAGAGTTGGCCGAGGTATTTGGGCACATGACTCCCCCTAGGAGATATAGTGCACATGCGCGAGCATATTGCACTGCGCTTTCATCAGTTGTTCGATCAGTAATGTTCAGATTTCCAACATATGTATCCAGGGCACTAAGTTTCAATCCCCCACCTTTGAACGCAGACTGATCTGGACGAAATCCTAGTAAGTTCTCACAGAAATTTGTCTTGCAACAGGACTCATGCTAAAATCTGTGCCTGTTATAACATCACCCTCTATAGGGAGTCCCCAAATAGCTGCAATGTCCTCAAGTGTGACTGTTGCCTCCCCACAACGAAGATGAAATGTATGGGTTTCAGGGCGCCATCTTTCAACCAAAGCAGTGATCAAGGATGCATCAACTTGAAAACACCCGCAACGTAACACTCCACCGAAACCCATATCATCCAATATACATAAAACACGCGTAGGTAAATCTTTTGCTACATGCCAAAACTTTTCGTCATGGCGCCTAATGTGTAGTGAATCATCAACATCAATGTGTCCAGTATACACCAGATCAGATCTATGAACGGACTGTAAATATAACACTTGATCATCAAATGGACCTGGAGCTACAACATCATCCATCTTGCAATTATGACAACATATTAATCAATATAAGCAAAACAATATTAAAGTGAAACAAATTCAATAATCCCAAATTTTGCTCAAACTCCAGTACGAAAAAAAAATAACATTTGAGTTTTATTAATTTGTAAATATGATATCCTCATTATTGAATTTTCATTGTAATTTTCAATGCTATAGAGTTTGTTTAGTGCATATGTTAGTTTACTGTATTAGGTGTAACTTGGGTAAAGAACGGCATACTTGCATATATAATAGGTCAAGTTTTTTGCATAATGATATAATTGATAAAAAATATATAAGTTTACAAAATAACTTTCCGGAACTTGAAATTGATATTATAGATGTTTAACAAAATACTTGATTCTTAACTACTACATGGTAAAATCAACATGATTCCCAAGAACGTAGGACAATACATGAAAAATCTTCTAACAGATGAACATTATAATCATTCGCCTTAAGTGGATGTATGTTGTTGACTTCTCTAATATTGTTGTCTTGCCCGAGTTTGTGGACGGTCCATTTCATTTCGAATACGAGTTGTTCAATCACGACCTGCACCACGACGGGCTCGCAATGTTGGATTGTGAAATAGCTCAAAAGATGGGACATCCCAATCCGTGTCCCATACAAAGGGTTGAATCTCCCCCGATATGTTTTCCAATACGCTTCTATACTATGATATGGCTTCACGAGTGTGTTGGATGTTACTTTAAAATGGCGACACACACTTATTGCATGTGAGCAAGGAATTCCATATTGACTCCATTTACCACAAGAACACATATCTTTGGACAAGTCTACCACATAGATCTTATTTCCTCCACCTACATGTCCATGTGATAAGAC
Organism: Buddleja alternifolia; assembly: GCA_019426215.1. Classification (NCBI taxonomy): domain Eukaryota; kingdom Viridiplantae; phylum Streptophyta; class Magnoliopsida; order Lamiales; family Scrophulariaceae; genus Buddleja; species Buddleja alternifolia. The sequence continues at coordinate 33,087,718 of CM033400.1, read as the reverse complement.
TGAAGCAGTTTGGCTCCTTCTATCATACTTAGTCACTGTATGCATTAGAGAGTGAGCAGACCATAGTTCGTACTTGTCATTTGGTTTGTCTGGCCACTGCTGATTTCGACGAACCATTTTTTCCATATTTTCTTGTCTTTCATAAAAAATACTTCACACACCTCTGAAATGACATATCCACAATAGCTGTGATATGAAGATGACGGGTGCCCTTTAGTACTCCATTAAGTGACTCTGAAATGTTAATCGTCATACTACCGCAACGGAATCCCCCATCATGGGAAAAAGGTCCACTTCTCCGGATCAATTTTGCTCAAGTAGTCATGTGCTTTTGGCTGAATTTCGTGAATTTGTTCCATGATAGCATTAAATTTACTCACCAAAGTTGCTAAACCGGCTCTATAACAAAGGTCCTTTAAAAGCTGATGCTTATGTCTACTATTGAAGTTAGAAGCTACATGCCGAAGACAGTATCGATGCACTCCATGAGGGGGTCTAAAACAACGTGTAGTACCAGCTGCATCACGAAGGCCTGAATGTCAATCAGATAAAAGACATATACCATCAACCCCTTTTACAATGTGTTTACTCAGAAGCTCGAGGAACCATTTCCACGAATCAATAGTTTCTTCATCGACGACTGCGAAAGCTAGAGGCAAAACCATCTCGTTTGCATCCATAGCACAAGCAATCAACATCTTGTGCTTATATTTTGAATATAGATGTGTTCCATCCACACTTATGACTTTACGACAATGTTGGAAGCCATCTGTGCAGGGCTTGAAGGCCCAAAAGACGTATTTCAACGTAAAATGCATCGGATTAGATCGATAAATATGATTCCACTCCACAATTGTGCCTGGGTTATACTTTTGAAGAGCTCATGTATACTTAGGCAACATCTGAACTGAGCTCTCCCAAGTGCCATACACATTTTCCACTGCACGTCGGTAGCTGTACCATGCTTTTGCATAAGAAATTTCAAATCTATATTCCTCCTTGATCATCTGTTGGATAATATTTATCTCTATGTGAGGATCACACTTAATTATTCCCATAATTCTGCAAGCAATATGATTTTTATCCAAGTTGCGATGATCAATAGACACTTCATAAATCAGACACGTGTGCGGCCCAACATACTTTGTGATCATGAACATCCCTAGGTTTTTCTAAAGTGAAGCTAAAAGCTTCCAATGGCATGACATGTCATCTGATTTAGCTTTGCATTCAACGTTCCACATTGTTTTTGTACTCTTTAATACGCGATATTCATGTTATGCATCTCGTATCGAGTACACTTTCACAGCATCAATTATGTGTTGCTTGGATTTGAAGACCATGTTCTTACTAATCTTTTCACTGCTTTCATCATAGAACTTCAACCGACTACTTGGGATATCCGTTGAATCACAATGTACCTCGGGATGTGTTGTAGAAAAGAACTGTATTACTGGATAGATCTCTGGTTCATTTGTTGTGGAGGGCATTGGTGCATTAAAAGATGCTTGTTGTTAGGATGACGTCCCTTCACCAAAATCTGTAGCTTCCTCATACGCTACACTAGCATCAGAGTCAATCTCATCTGGCTCAGAGCCACTTCGAGTGGAACCCGAGTCACTATAATCTTCTTGAAAATTGTTCACAAATGGCTCAGGGGCGACATCCTCTGTGGGAGCATTATCAACTTCTCTATATCTATTATTCTGAAAATCATCATGCCATATCCCGGAAGTATCTCTAGCACATGCTGATGGACCGGCACTGAAGTCGTGAATTCCAACACTTGCCAACCCTTAGGTAATGTTCGGCAAATTCCCTAGATTATCTTGCGTTAACATCAATACATAAGTACCCCACTCATCACTCGCATTCATTTCAGGAGCAATATTGGAGTGGATCGGTATCTTCTCAATAAAAAGTTCCAAATAGCTCATCCCATTTTCAGGATCCAATAAAAACCTCAAATTGTTATCATTTTCTATGTCCATAACGATATCTCTTATTCGCGACATGTCGTTCATGGAATATTTGCCAGAGACTTTCAACAAACATCCATTGGAATCGATGCGAGTGTTTTCATATATTTTGGACAACAATCTGCAAAAAATTTATCCGACGAGATATACTCATATATGCGACTAGGTTATAGTCGTACCTCACGGAATCACCATTTTGCAAAATGTTACCTCCAAAGTATAAAATAACTGGCACATTGCTTCGATTTGACATATCTTTAAAAAATAAAATTAAATATTTATCAGGCAAAAATCATTCGTGATTAAATATATTCATAAGTGATGTCTTACAGGTCTATCAGAAATGATATCCACACTATTTATGTCAATTATTTATCAAAAAACTCTAATTCTAAACATAATAAAAACATTAATTAAATCATATGCGCATATATTAATTTACTCTAACTCTAATTAAATGATCATTGCAAGAGAATTCATGTAGTAAACGTACTTATAAAAAAAATGTAGTAAACAAAATACCCTATGATTTCTTAAAGGGTGGTTGCCCCTCTCAGTAATACCCTATGATTTCTTCTTCCATTTTAAAAACTGAAATTGTAAGCTTTACCAACCACCCCTCTTATTCCACCACCACTACAACTACGGATCTTCTATTTGGTACTCTCTCTCTCTCTCTAGTGAAAATATGAAATGAATACTCTCAACAACCCCTACCATCAACCTGCAGCTACGTGCATGCCTACACCAACCTAACTTACCCTAAGACTGCAAATTTATGGAAGATACTACACGCAAAATGCAAAATCCATGCAAGACTGAAAAGTACGTTGCAGAAGCACTATTCATCACTTTAGCAGTCAGCTTTGTTGACTACTACAGTGACATATTTTTTGAAAAAAAAAATTTATAAATCAAAGGCGCCATCTTCAATTTATAATTTTTTTACTTTAATTAATTGAAGGCACCATTTCAAATGGCGCCTTCAATTAAATTAAAATAAAAAAATATATAAATTGAAATGGCGCCTTCAGGTCATTTTGCTAAACTCTACATAAAACCGGTCATTTTGATAAGTTTGAGCCAAAATGGGTCAAACTGATAAAAAACCCTCAAAACAACCAATTACACACTTCAAAGATATTATGGGGATGTTTCCAGCTCATGATAAAAAGTTGTCTTCTTCAGATTTAAAACATGAGAATAATAATGTAAAAAGAGAGATCAAAAACCTCAGAGAAAACCAAGAAAAATTACAGCAAGATGTATTAATCCTCAAAATTAAAACACAAATTACTAATGAATCTTTCAATAAGCAGCCTTCTAAACCTTCTACTTCTGAGGAAGAAGAAGATTCTTTTGTCAATACTCTTTCACGATTTACATACCAAAAATGGTACATAAAATTAATTTAGTTATTGAAAATTTTAAACTTCAAGCAATTACATTTATGGATTCTGGTGCAGATATGAATTGCATTCAGGAAGGGCTAACATCCATTGAATACTTTGAAAAAACAAAAGAAAAACTTTCTGTTGCAAATTCATAGTCTAAAGATTAATTTTAAACTATCAAAAGCTCTATCTGTAATAAAGGAATTTGTTTTGTAACAAGTTTTGTTCTTGTCAAAGATCTAAATACACCTATCATTCTAGGGAATCAATTTTTACACATGTTTAATCCTATCCATGTTGATTCAAAAGGCATAAAGACGATGATTTTGGGAAAAGAAGTGTTATTCCAGTTCCTATTCCCTGTAACTCAACATGATATGAAAATCATAAAAGATTCTTCCATTTTTGAAGAAACTAGTCAAAGAAAAGAAAAATAAATTTTCTTTTTAAAAGAAGAAATTTCTCATCAAAAAATAGAAAAGCAAATCTCTGCACCTTTTATACGACAAAGAATTCAGAATTTTCAAAAACAGTTAGAAACCAAATTTGTGCTGATCTTTTAAATGTTTTCTGAGAAAGAAAGAAACATGTTGTTACTCTTCCCCATGAAACTAATTTTCATGAAAGAGACATTCCTGCCAAAACTAGACCAATTCAAATGAACCAAAAGCTTTTAAAATATTGCAAAAAAGATATCCAAGATCTTCTTGATAAGAAGATTATTAGGCCATCAAAATCCCCTTGGTCTTGTTCTGCATTCTATGTTCAGAAAAATGCTGAAATAGAAAGAGGAACCTCAAGACTTGTTATTAGTTATAACCCTCTTAACAAAGCCCTCAAATGGATTAGATATCCAATTCATAATAAATCCGATCTTCTCAAGAGACTTTATAATTCTAAAATATTTTTAAAATTCGATATGAAGTCAGGATTTTGGCAAATTCAAATAGATGAACAAGACAAATATAAGACTGCTTTTACAGTACCATTTGGATTAAAAAATTTCCCGTCTGAATTTCAAAAAGTTATGAATGATATTTTTACACCATATACTTCATTTACGATTGTTTATATTGATGATGTTTTAGTTTTTAGTGAATCCATAGATAAATATTGGAAACATTTACAATATCTCTAAATCTAATCAAGAAAAATGGACTCGTTGTTTCAACATCCAAAATAAAACTTTTTCAAACTAATATCATATTTGTAGGACATCAAATCCACTAAGGAACTATTGTTCTATACAAAGATCTTTAAGTTTTGGATATAAATTTTCAGATCAAATTTTTGATAAAAATCAATTACAAAGATTTTTAGGATCTTTAAATTATGTATCGGATTTTTATCCCAATCTTAAACAAATCTGTAAACCTCTATTTGACAGGTTAAAATCTCCTCCACCTTTGTGGACTAAAGAACACACTAATATTGTCAAAAAACTCAAAATAGAAATTTAAAAAAATCCTTGCTTAAGCATTTGTCAGCCAAATGCACCTAAAATAGTTTAAACAGATGCCTCTAAAAATGTTTATGGTGGTATCCTTTGCAAAAATATTAACAACAAAGAAGTTATTATTCGTTACTATTCCGGTTTATGAAAAACCACAGCACAACAAAATTATCCTATCATCAAAAAGGAAATTCTTTCCATTGTTTTATGCATTTATAAATTTCAAGATGATTTATTAAATTAATTTTTTTTTACTAAAAATAGATGGTAGAGCTGCAAAAGATGTTCTTACAATGGATGTAAAAAATCTAGTTGCGAAATAATTTTTTGCAAGATGGCAAGCTATTTTATCTGTATTCAATTTCAACATTAAATAAATAAAAGGCACTCAAAATAGGAAGAAGAAGAGTAAAAGATTGGGATTGTCTCAAACTAGAGATGATAGCACTTCAATCATTAGACCTGCTTTGTCTTCTGGGGCTTTCAGGTATAGTTCAATTTCAAATAGGTCTCTCGGATAATACTATGGTGCACCGATAGTGTTGCTCTCAGTGAACCATAGCCACACATTCAAGGGGTGGGGGCAGTTTTCATTCCCTTCCCCCACGTAAAAACCACCTCCACCCTTTAAATGTGTGACAGTTGCTCCCGGTGTGCTATAATATTCTCCAGGTCTCTCCTAGTTCATGTAAAGTACTGCATACTATTGTAAATTAGAAAATAGCTGTACTAAATATAGAAATTTAGCATTTTCGACAGAAATTCTGAGTTTCTCGGTACTTTCAATTCAATTTTGAATAATATTCATTGAAATTCTGTTCGAAACTTGTTTGATCCAAATTCGAAATTTTCTAAAATTTAAAAATAATATTACATTATTTTGTAGAATATCTGCCGAAATTTCATGAAAATTTGATTGAAATCTGAAATGTTTCAAAATTTCAGAATAATATTTAATTATTTATATTTGATTTAAATATTTTATGTTTAATTATAATATGTAAAGTTTAATTTTAAATATTCATTTTCTTTCTTTGCATCACACCTCTCAAGTATGAAAGTGGAAGTAGGAATAAGAATGATTGTAACAATTTTGATCCTTGTACAACTCTTTGTCATTTTGAATTATATATTTTATCAAAATTTTAAGTGTTTCGTTTTAGTGAAGTTCAAAGTATTTAGTCGCTACCTTACTTTCCAATCCTATTCATTTTAAATTTCCGTCACAGAGTTTACTAAAGTTAACTAACACAACTCACTTTATATACATATATGCAATAATCTTGATGTAAAAAAATGCATAGTTGTGCTAATTAAAGATATTCAAAGCTTTATTTAAATTTCAATTGTTTTCAATAAATTTTCATGTTTTCTCTATAATCAAAACCGAGATTATACCTTTTCAACCCTCTCTCTCCCCATCTCTCTCTAAACCCTAGCCTTTTTCTTTTCTTTTGTCCTCCACCGACGATGGCTTGTTGAAGCTTCGTCCACTTCAAAATTGTTAGCACCATCGTCAACGGGTTGGGTTGGAGCACTCTTTTTCAAGTTGTACATCACATCTTCAAATCTGACAAGACGGATATGGATCTAACGAGACAGAAACAGATCTGAAGAGATGAAGACGGGTGATACATAAGTTTTTATATAGTGTTTTAGATTTTTTGTTTAGTATTTTATTTTCTCTCTCGTATGAGAGTTTGCTTTCTCTCTCGAATGAGAGTTTCATCTCTCCTTGAATAGGAGTTGCACAAGAATTTTCTTGTGTTCGTTTGTGAGTTTTTAAGATTTGTTATCTTCAAGAAAAACGAATGGGAACAAATGTGTATTTTTAATACATTGGCAAACTTGACAAGTATTTGTCTATTGAGGATGATAAGTATACATTGGCAAACTTGACAATGTGTATTTCTTTTTTGAAAATATTTATCAGCATAAAATTAATGTATTTTTTTTTAACAAAAAGTGGTTATTTTTTTTCATTCAATAAAGAGTTTACAACGTCAAGAACAATACAATTTATATTGTCTCTAACGATGTAATTAAGAACAATTGAAGCACAAAATATCATGTTCACTCGTCTTCATCTCATTAGAACCATCTGTATCTCGTTAGATTCATCTTCATCTCTCATATTTGAAGCATGGATACACAACTTGAAAGAGTATGGTCCAATCTAGCCCACCGACGATAGTGGTGGCAACAGTGGTTATGGAAACAACTGCTTCACGGAGGAAAAGAGTAGAGAAGGACGACTAGGGTTTTTGATAGAGAAAAAAGAGAGAGAGAGAATAAAATTGTAAAGTATATAATAGAATTTTAAGCATAAAACTTATGTGTCTTATCATCTCAACTTGAAGGAATAATTGGTAGATTGTTTCTCATTTGAGATTGGACAACTGATTGGTCTATAATAGAATGAGTAATTATTAATTTTACTTTCATACAAACTCCCCAGTCATGTTCATATTTATACGCAAGTTTTTTGTTGTTTATTATCGTGTAACGGTTTCATTCTTTTATATAAGAAATCTGGTTTCTCAAAGCATGAGAGGTTCGGTCATTTTATAGTCTTTCAGTAAACTTTAATTAAAAGAAAAAATTACAATCTTGGTCTTATATATTAGGGGTTGGCAATTTTGAAACAATATCTTTTTCAACTTGCAATTAAATCTTTTATCTTTCAATTTTGTGGCAATTTCAGTCCCCAGAGTAGCAATTTTGGCTCTTCGAGCCGAAAAATTCAAAAAATTGGGGATTTTGCATCTAATTTGGGGGTTTTTAGATTTTGGAGGGAAAATTGGAGGTTTTGCTAATATTATATATATATATATATGTTGTATAATAATGTGGGTATGGAAACAATTCTTATGAAAATCAATAGGCTAGGCACACCTTTAAAGATGTTATCTTTAAGGTATATATTTCTCCCACTATAGATGTAGATGATCTCAAGAAATACACCTCTAGGATACAAAGCCTATTAACTAATTTCGCAAGGCTACACTCCTTCGAAATTCTTAAGAGGAAAACTCAACCAAGTACCAAAATAAAAAGACTTGAAAAATATAGAAAAAAAGAGAGAAATATTTGATTATCTTAGAGTATTGTCGGCCAAACATATAGGAAGTATTTATAGACTTCCACAAGTTTCCACCAAAAGGCACCTTTTCAATTGAAACGGTACTTCCAACCAAAAGACATCTTTTTAACCGAACCGGTACTTCCAATTCAAACACCCTTTCGGCTCAACCGAATCAGTACTTCCAATTCGAGACACCCTTTTAGCTCAACCGAATCAGTACTTCCAATTCGATACACCCTTTCGGCAAAGTGAAACAACTTGATCCGAAATGGTACTTTGACCATCTCAGGTGACCGAAAAGTTAGACTAATTGGAAACCAACCTTTCGATTCAATTGGAACCGATTTGGAACTTCCAACATTAACATTTAATTTCTTTCTTTCTTTCTTATATATATATATATATATATATTATATATAGAAACAAATAAAATAACCCACATAATATATATATTATTATTATATGTAAATATATATATACACAACAATCCCCCACTTATTTACATATAATACAAAATACAATAACTTGGTCTTTATATAGTGAATAGTCATGAAGTGGACTTAAGCCTTTAACTTATGGTTGAATATGAATCAATTAAGTAGACATATTCTCACTATATATGAGTTTTTGCTCTTCTTTGGTTGGTGGCACCGTTGATAAAAGGCCTTGTGCTCGATCCTAGTATTCACAAGTACTCTAGGATTCTACCGATGTTAATCCAGAAGAAGCGGCCTCTCACTTCTCTACTTGTATAGGTAGACTTATCAAGAATGTCCACACACATTCCACTTAGCTATAAGCCTATTAAGAATTTAATTAAATTCATCCTAACCTCATGTGGTAATTAGTGCATAGGTTAGATATGGAACTTTGAAATAGTGTCACCCCAACTATTTTTAAGTTATGCACTTGAAATGTATCCATGATTTCATTTCACTAATATCTTGTATTGAATTGCCTTTGAAAACCCTTATGTTAAGGTGACAAATGTGTGACTTGTACCTTAAGATAGAGTTGGTTTCAATCAAAATACTTTTTGATCGGTAGTAGTCTCATATCTCCCATAACCTTTGTTATCTTTTCTCCGGATAATGGTTTTGTTAGTGATCAGCTAACATTTGATTTGCAAATCATAAATTTCTCAATAAATTAAATCAAAGTCAATAGATACCTCATCGTATCACTTTTAGACATGTACTTTTGTACTAAGGAAAATATAAGTATAAAAATTATCTCATAAGTATTTTCCTTATATATACATCTCTATATGTATATACATGCACATAATCACTTTTCTTAATAATATACATCTCTATATGTATATACTTGTGGTCACACTATAGAGAGTTCTCATATATAGTGGACACTTCAAGCATCTTTTCATGCTTAAGTCAAAAGGAATTCATCACAATATATATAAATACTTATACATATATAAAGTTCACGTATACGTCAAGAATCTTCCAAATTCTCAAATCAAGGATTAGGCATATATCCATATAAAACATATATGAAAAAAATTCAACTATGCCTTCCAATTATCTTGAGATATTCCTTTTGAATTATAGGAATTATCTTAATGTGAAGATCAATTGAATACTTACGGTACAAACATGAATCACTAATTCCAATTTTACATTGATATATTCAATGGTAAAATCACATATCTTTTCACCATAAGATTTATTAAGTCTTGCATCCATATATTCTCAAGTAATAAGGATATCATGCAATGTAATATAAATGCACCTTTTCATGAATAAGCACTTTATAATAAGAGTTGTTGCATAATCAAATAAACGTGCTAGGTAAGATAGAAAATACTATCTTCCCAATGCAATTTCATCATAAATTACTCTCAATTTAGCATAAAGAATTTAACAGATATATGTGTTCATAAATTAAGAATCATGATTATAGTTAAGACATATAGTTCACATAGATGCTGTTGAAAAATTGCATAAAGCCATCCAACCTATGTATGTGACATTTGATAGCATAACACATTTTATAAATATATGGCATTTTACAAGTATCCTAATATTAAACACGTTTACATATACTTTTGTGTTATCTATCTCTACTCATTTGAGAATAACCAGTTAAAATAGATTTCACGGCTTTAGAACCAAGTTTAGTCCTTTTCAAAGTTACATCTAAAACATATGCAAAACAACCCCATACTTTGAAATGTTTAATGCTAGGTTTATGCCCAACAAATAATTCATATGGAGTTTCCATCTGCTTTTTATTCATCACTAGATTACTAATGTAACAAGAGGTTAATAGTGCTTCACCCCAATAACTCATTGGAAGTTCCGAATGAATTATCACAGCACTAACCATCTCCATTAAGGATCGATTTTTCCTTTCGGCTTCTCCATTTTGTGGAAGAGTATTTGGTGCCGAAAACTCTCTAATAATACCATTTTGTAAACAAAATTCTTTAAAATCATTAGAAAGATATTCACCACCTCTATCGGATCTTAATCTTTTAATCCTTAAACCAATTTCGTTTTCAACTTCATTTTTGAAGATTTTAAACTTATCAAAAGCCTCATCTTTTGTTCTAAGTAAGTACACATAAGTAAACTTAGAGAAATCATCTATAAAAGTAATAAAGTAATGTTTTCCACCTCTAGTGACATGTTCTTTATTATCACATAAATCCGTATGAATTAATTCAAGTGAAGATGATGTTCTACTCACACTTAAAAAAGTAGTTTTAGTTAATCTAGATTATGCACAACATTCACAATTATTCATAGAAAAATTAGATGAGTTTCTAGGAATTAATTCACTACTAATCATGCGAGACATAGCATTTAAATCAATATGTCCTAATCTATGATACCAAAAATCATGCTTATCATGCTCAATAACATAATTATAATTTGAACCATAAAAGTAAGAAGAACTAGAAATAGCTTTATTGATACTCAACAAGTACATATTGTCTTTAATGTAGCATTTCCCAACAAATGACCATTTCTTAGTAATAATCACTTGTTGAGATCCAAAAGCCACTCTAAAGCCATTGAGTGATACTAGATTTTTCCTAATAGAAGGAATATGATAAACATCTTTCAAAGTTAATGTCTTCTCGGAAGTGAGCGGAAGTTCCACTGTTCCTCTACCCAAAACCACATTGGTTGAAGAATTTCCCATGTAGACAGTTTTAATCTCGTCCAATTCTTCATATGTTTTGAACAAGTTTTGATTTGAAGTAACATGACATGTTGCGCCAGAATCCACCCACCAATCGGTGTCGGCTTGACCAACAAGACAAACTTCGGTAAGCACAACAAGATCATTTATAATAATGTTTGTCTCATTCTCTGTCTTTGGTACTTTGCGATATCGACATTCTTTAGCAAAATGTCCCGATTTACCACAATCATAGCAAGAAATTTTCTTTTTCTTTATGCCGTTCCCACCATTTCTTTTAGAATAAAAGTACTTCCTTTCTTGGAATTTTCCATGGTTTCCCTTGGAAGTTCCAGGACCACTTTTTGCTTCTAAGTAGTTAATACCGTCATTTTTCACCATAATTGAACTATCCCTTTTAAGACTTTCGGTCTCAATGTCGATGCCCTGAAGAAGTTCATCTAAAGTGATAAACTTCTTGTTATGTTTCAACTTCTTTTGATAATCCTTCCATGAAGTTGGAAGTTTCCCAATGATGGTAGACACTTGAAAAGTTTCAGTGATGGATTCACCCGCATCGGCACATTCCGTTGCAATGTCATTAAGTTCATTAACTTGATCAATAACAATTTTAGAATCAACCATCTTGTATTCCATATACTTGTTAACCAAAAAAGACTTATTTCCAGCATCTTCATTTGCGTACCTTCGTTTAATAGCATTCCAAAGTTCCGCTGTTGTTTTGGGAATGTGAAACACGTTGAACAAAGTGTTGTTGAGCGACTGGAGAATAGTGTAGCGGCAAATGAAGTCGTCATCCTTCCACTTCTTCACTTTTGTTTCTACTTCCGTCTTTTGTGCAATAGCAACATTGGTAGCGGAACCAGAACTTCCACCAGAATTTGGTTCGGTACTAGTAGCAGGACCAGAACTTGGTGCGGTACTTTGACTGGAACTTGAAACCTCGGTTGGACATGGTTCCGAAAAAACATAGAACACCTTAGCAATTGTCAGTAGGTATTCAAGCTTGAGACTCCAACGTTTGTAATTCAACCCATTGAGACGTTCAAGTTTGTCTCCTTCATGCAATTGTGTTTTCACAAGAACCGACTCCATGATAGAAAACATATATACCTTAAAATTGTTGTATAATAATGTGGGTATGGAAACAATTCTTATGAAAATCAATAGGCTAGGCACACCTTTAAAGATGCTATCTTTAAGGTATATATTTCTCTCACTATAGATGTAGATGGTTTCAAGAAATACACCTCTAGGATATAAAGTCTATTAACTAATTTCGCAAGGCTACACTCCTTCGAAATTCTTAAGAGGAAAACTCAACCAAGTACCAAAATAAAACGACTCAAAAATATAGAAAAAAAAGAGATAAATATTTGATTATCTTAGTGTATTTTCGGCGGCCAAACACATAGGAAGTATTCATAGCCTTCCACAAGTTTCCACCAAAAAGCACCTTTTCAATCGAAATGGTACTTCCAACTAAAAAGCATCTTCTTAACCGAACCGGTTCTTCCAATTCAAATACCCTTTCGGCTCAACCGAATCGGTACTTCCAATTCGAGACACCCTTTCAGCTCAACCGAATCGGTACTTCCAATTCGATATACCCTTTTGGCAAAGTGAAACAACTTGATCTAAAATGGTACTTTGACCATCTCAGGTGACCGAAAAGTTAGACTAATTGGAAACCAACCTTTCGATTCAATTGGAACCGATTTGGAACTTCCAACATTAACATTTAATTTCTTTCTTTCTTTCTTATATTATATATATATATATATATATATATATATGTAGAAACAAATGAAATAACCCACATAATATATATATATATATATATATATATATATACACAACAATATAGTTATATAAATACACAACACACACTAACAACACCAACATTGAAATAATAGTATACAATCATTAATGATTAAACGTAGCAACTTTTTCATTTTTCATACTTATTGATCTTTTTTTGTTTATTAATTAAGACTCATAATTTTAAAGAATTGTAAAATAATATTATTAAATGTCAATGGTTGTAATATATATATATATATATATATATACATATATTATTTAAAATTCAATTAAAGTATGACAAATCCATAAATAAAATTCAATTAAAGTATGACAAATCCATAAATAAATATATATTGTATTTATATATACACAATATATATGTATATAAATTTATATATATATATACAATATTTAATAATGTAAAATTATGTTAGTTCATGATACTTTAAGAATGGGAAAAATTACAAATTTGGTCCTGTAATTTTAGGAGAGTGACAAAATTGGTTCCGTACCTTGTGCAACTGGAAAAATTGATCCTGTAACTTTCAAACAGTCCCGATTTAAGGACATTTTTCAATTGAGAACCCTAATTTCATAGGAAATAATCACATGTAGCGGTCAGATTTGCACGCTTGGAGTATGACAGGGCTTTTTTTTGACATTACCTACTTAGTTTTATTTTATTATTTATTTTCTTTCACACAGAAAAATCTTATTTGGCATCCTATGTGTCAAAAAAAAAGCTCTGCTATACTCCACACGTGCAAATCTAGCTGCTAATTGCAAAATCCCCAGTTTTAATTGGTATTTTCTTGCAACCCCCCCCCCCCCCCCAATTTTAATTGTTCACATGCGCTACATGTGACTGTTTCCTGCGAAATTAGAGTTCCCAATTGAAATGTATCCTTATATCGCAACTTTTTGAAAGTTACTGGACCAATTTTACTAGTTGCACAAGATACAGGACCAATTTTGCCACTCACTAAAGTTATTGCAATTGTTCCTTAAGAATCTGAGTATTAATAAGTAAAGAAAAAAATTGATACAACAAGTTAAAGTATGAAAAATAAAAATAAATAGTTTTCGACATTATTTAGTGATTGTTTATTATTATACTTTTATTTTCTATGTATGTATGTAAATATAATTTAGTGTTTATTATTATGTTTTTATTTTCTATGTATGTATGTAAATATAATTTAGCAAGTTTATTTTAATATTGTGCATCTCAAATTGAGGCACAATAATTATTCCTCCCTTCCCCCCAAAAAAAAAAATTTTTAGCAAAAGTTCCAATTTTCCCTCCAAAATTTGAAAAATTCCCAATTTTTAGAATTTTCCAGCCCGGAAGACCAAAATTACGACTCTAAGGACTGAATTGCCACAAAATTAAAAAATAAAAGATTTAATTATAAGTTGAAAAAAATATTATTTCAAAATTGCCACCCCTAATTATATGGACCAAAATTGCAATTTTCCTTCAATTAAAATAAAGTGATTGAAATGCCCACACTGCTGTCATTGTCATACTCATTGCTAATAAAGTTCAACTTAAAAAATTAATATGAAATCGTGGATAAGCAAGACTTGGTCAAAGTCAATAAATATTGCCTTATGAATTACGCGGAAACCGATTAAATTAATTTGTATGGGCACCGGGCACCAACCTTGTGTAAAAATCTATGTTAAATTGATTTCAATAATTCTAGTGACATCTCTTACATCATAAGATATATTGAGTGCAGTCCCTACATAAATTTCTATGAGAAAAATTGACACAAAATTAACACTAATACCATTAAAATCGATTTGACATAGCAATACCCCTAAAAGTATGGCCGCTGATAATCCCAAAGCAACTTTATTTACATTCCTATTGCACCTCTAATAGTCAACGAATTTTAACTCATTAGCCAGTTCAACAAATAATTTCGAAAATCTCGAGCACATGCATTCCGAAATTAATATGGGCATGCCAATTAATTGAAATCTTAGGTGTGCCCAACTATAAAAGTCTCGTTAAACCTTCTCCAAATCTTTTTATTAAATTATGAGAACCTATTTTAGAACTCTTGTTATACTATGGCAGTTAACATTAACTCATGAACAAATCTCTACATTCTTTTAAAGGTTAATTATCATTACAACAAAAAGTAATATTAGTGATAAAATTAAAAGTGACAATGTTAAACTTGTTGCTAGATATATATAATGAGTGACAATAATTTTTGTTTTGTCACAAAAAGAATTAATAGTGACAAGAGTTTTTTTTAAAGTTGTCACTATTGACAATTAGTGACACATGTATAGTGATAACACAAATAGAATGACAACTACAACTGTTGTCACTAAGTTATCATTAAAGATGTGTCACTAATTGTCAATAGTGACAACAAATTCCTTATCACTAAGTATCAAGAGTGACAATATCTATACAAATCTTATCACTATTAAACATGTAAAAGTTATTCTTGTGACAAAACAAAAAATCTTGTCACTAAAAATTTACAATTAGTGACAACTTTAATATTGTCACTTGGTATTTTGTCATTAATGTGTTGTTTTTTTGTAGTGTATAAAATGCCCCTTAGATATACTCACTATCACATATACTACCATAAACTAAATAATGTAACAAATTGGTTCATCAGTCAAATTTATATTTGCTAGCATTAAATCACTTAATGGAATTGCCAAATTTACTCCCTCTTTACATTGACCATGGATGTTTTTATCGGTAAGAGTAAACAGTTTTTTTTTTTTGATTTTATATGCTTTTTATTTACCAATAAAAGGTACTATAAAAAAATAATATTAGTAGTAAAACTTAGATACATATATTTATTCATAAATACCTCTCACCACAAACAAATTAAATACATAATTAGATATAATATCGAATAATTAAGTACCTCTCACCTAAACGTGATACTAATGCAAGAATATTTAGTTACCAGTAATCATTTTATGTGCACAGAGATCTAGAATAATGCATTCTGTCATTTGGCTAGCCCAACCTTAGTCCAAAATTAATGGATAAAATAAGTATATTATCTGGGCATATGTTACATATCTAATCTTTTACTGTATAGAAAATACTTAATCACAAAAGGAAATATTAATAAGAAAATAATATCATGTATCTTTTACTATACGTATAATCGAGTGAAAAAATCGAGCAAAAAATTGTATGAGAAATCGAGTGAAAAGAGAAGAAATTGGTAGGAAACTGAAACAAAAAAATCAAGTGAAAAAATTGTGTTTAAAATCGAGAGAAAACGCCTAGTGAAATAAATGAATAAAAATCGACTGACAAATTTTACTAGAAAAAGAAGGAATGAACTTTGTTGGTTTAATGGTGAGAAGTTGCTAAAATTCGGCATCAAAGCAAGCCATATATATATATATATATATAAGGTATATGGGCAATTTGAGAAAATAATTAAATAGTCATTAAAAAAATGGCTGCAAAATTTTACTAAAGGACCAATTTGGTGAGCTTTTTGGTTAGGGGGTATATGCGACAATGAATACAGTTCTAGGGGTATTTTGTATTTTGGCTTCTTTAAATTAGGGCAAAATACACTTTGCCCCCTGAATTATAGCTCTCGTAATAAATACCCTCATGAATGGTTAAAAAATACGCATACCCTCTTCTATATTATAGAATTGTCTTAATTACTATTAACCATTATTCTTATTTTTATTTTCTCATTTTTTTTCACCATTTTTTGTCCTTTTTGACCATTTTCTTTTTCACAATTTTTCTTTCAATGTTGGTCATGTGCTTCTCAATATCTTCACCCCAAAAGTGAAAAATTCCAAAATTATTTAGTCACGTGACAAACATATGGCCACTTTCTGGTCATTTTTTGATGTCTAATGGAATTTGTCCTTAAATTACAAAATATAAACAATTATTGTTCTTAAATTGCCAGTAGTATAATTTACATGACCAATTTTGCTATTCCCTATATTTACGAGTTCTGCAGTTTTGTCCAACTTTTCTACAGTTAGTATTATTTCAGCGTCAAAGGAAAATTGTTGAATTAAAAATGAATGAAATGGTCAATGGTCAGCAAAAAAAAAACAATTAGATAGTTGCGTCGCCTTAATATTGTCGTTATGGACTTATGTCCCAGTCATTAGTCATTACCAATACATATTCCAACTTGTACTCTTT
This sequence comes from Buddleja alternifolia, assembly GCA_019426215.1. Classification (NCBI taxonomy): domain Eukaryota; kingdom Viridiplantae; phylum Streptophyta; class Magnoliopsida; order Lamiales; family Scrophulariaceae; genus Buddleja; species Buddleja alternifolia. The sequence continues at coordinate 33,070,650 of CM033400.1, read as the reverse complement.
TTCCTTAAAAAAACTAGCAAGGTTGGAAATTAGGGACACGTTGATACAGTTCAACTTCTCCTATAATCTCCATAGTTTTGCTTTTAACAGCACAACAAATACAGAAAGAGAGCAATAAAGTCATGAGGAGTTGTCAATCATGGCTTCCCTTCTTCATCTCCCTCATTCTAACAAACATCTCATCCACCCTTGTCACAGCCCAGAATCACTTCTGCTTAAATAATGGTAACTACACCAGTAACAGTACATACAGCAATAACCTCAATACCATCCTTCCATCCATTCCCTCAAACATGTCCTCTCAAGGATTCCTCAACGCATCCGTGGGTCAGAACCCCGATCGAGTCAACGTCATAGCGCTCTGCAGAGGCGACGTTCAGCCCGACCTATGTCGTAGTTGCATCCAGAACGCTACAACCGAGCTCCTAGATTTATGCCCGAATCAAAGACAGGCAATCCTGTGGAGAGAAATCTGCACGTTAAGATACTCAAACGACTCGATTTTTGGTAACATGGCTGATCTTCCGGCTTTTATGCTGCGAAATACGGCTAACGTGACGAGCCCTCAGCAGTTTCGCGATGACCTGAGGGCGCTCTTTGAGCAGCTTAGGGTCCAGGCGGCTTCAGGTGGGTCGTTGATTAAGGTGGCGGCGGGAAATCGGACAGCCCCTGATTTTCAAACAATTTACGGGCTGTTACAGTGTTCACCGGATATATCGTCCGACGACTGCAGTCTTTGCTTAGCAACAGCTGCACAACGTATTCCGGGATGTTGTCCTAATTCGAGAGGCGTGAGGATACTTCAGCCAAGCTGCACCCTTCGCTATGAGAGTGATCCTTTTTATAATTTAAGTAGGATTCAAGAAGCACAGCCAACTGCCCTAGGGCCAGCGCCCCCTCCGCTAACTCTACCTTCTCCACCTATACTTTCGCCACCACCAGGTAATTTTTTTCTTATTTAAATCTTCTATTTCGTTATCTGAATTGGATTGATAAATTTTTTTCTTAATTTGGGCAATAGCTCTTTCTAGATTTCTTAATCACGTAACCTAATTTGCTTACAATCAAATGAAATAGGAATAATTGCACTCACACCCCCCTTCACTTATTGTGTAGTTACTAAAAGCCCCTTGAGGTCTTCAAAATAACCAATACACCCCTGTCAGGGATGAGTCTATAATACAGGGAAAATTGCTTTTTTTCGTCCCATAATTGGCACCCTCTATACTTTTGGTCCCGCGCTTCTTGGTTTTCCCACTTTGGTCCCATAAGTGGTCAAAATTTACACTTTTGGTCCCATGACCAAATTCTGTTAGGAATTTAACAGTTATGGCCGTTAAATTAATAAAAAATAAAAGAAAAAACGTTTTTACCGTTAAATTAATAAAAAATAAAAGAAAAAATATTAAAAAAACAAAAAAAGTTGAATTACCATATTACCCCTTCACATTTTTAGATTTACTTCTAATACCAATTTTAAATAAAAATCTAAACTTAAAAGAAAAGTAAATATATATATGTATATATGTATATACATATATGTGTGTGATTGTGTGTGTGACTGCATGTGTGCGTGTGAATACGTGTGTGTGTGACTGTGTGTGTGTGTGTCTGATTGTGTGAATATGTATGTGTGACTGTGTGTGTGTGACTGAGTGTGTGCGTGTGAATACGTGTGTGTGTGACTGTGTGTGTGTGTGTGTCTGACTATGTGAATGTGTATGTGTGACTGTGTGTGTTGCTATGTGTGTGTGTGTGCGTGCGAGAGTGTGTGTGTGTGCGTGCGTGCGAGTGTGTGTGTGTGTGTGTGTACGTGTAATTACGTGTGTGTGCATTGTTGTGTGTGTGAGTGTGTGTGACTGTGTGAGGGTGGGGTGGGAAAGACGACTACTGTTCCCCACCCCTTTTTTTTAATGTTTTTTATTTTATTTTTTATTAATTTAACGGCCAAATCTGTTAAATCCCTAATGGAATTTGGTCATGGGACCAAAAGTGAGAATTTTGATCACTTATGGGACCAAAAGTGAGAAAATTAACAAGCACAGGACTAAAAGTGTAGAGAGTGCCAATTATGGGACGAAAAATGCAAATTTCCCCTAAAATATATTATTAATGACAAGGGTGAAATCGTAATATGGGGAAGTGAAACTGTAATCATCTATTACTGGCAGGAGTTATGGTTATTTATCAAAAGTATTAGACTAAAAATAAGGGGCCGTTTGGGGGAAAGCCCCACTGACTTTAAGCTTAGAATCTAAGGTCTGCATTTCTACGTGTCAACAACCTAGACTTTGAAGATGAAACAGAATTTTGATGATCCTATTAATGTTTGCTGTGACTGTCAATCTATTAGATGATAATTGTATGCATTATCGGTTCAACACAGGTCGGGCATGTTTTTTGGGTGAATCACTGGCATATGAACTTTTATAACCTTTTAATATAAAATTTGAATTTTCAATTCAACTATGTATCTTGTTAATGAGTTTATGGTAATTTGCTAACCTTCTTTAAAGAAGGTATGATATTATAGATTATAGGGTAAAGTACACTTTGTTCCCCTGAATTATATGTGTTGTACCAAATAATTTTCTAAATTATACAAAATACATATAACTCCTCCATTTACATGAAATTATCTTTATTGCCTTTGACCATTTTTTTTTTATTGTCCACCATCTTTTTTCTTTTTCACAGATCTTCTTTTCTTACATAAACTAATTAAAGTTTATGAAATACATTAGAATTAATTAATTAAATTAATAATTTACAATATTTTCAGCAATAATGTTAAATTAATTTGATGACAACTTATTATATTAATGTGATAAAGTTTTATTAATGTATTGTTATCAAATAAAATTAACCATAATAGATATTTAATATATTTTATGTATATTTTCTTACTACATATATATATTTATTTCTAACACCCTAATTTTTTTAAAATGTTTATCCGGAACTTAATGCAAAAAATTAATAATCTAGTAATATATATATATATATATAACTTTATGTATATATTGACCCCTATTTAGAATACATGCACACTGAGGCATATTTATGTATTATCAAAATTTTACATGAAACATATTAAAAATCCACTTGAATTATTTTAAATATTTTTTTATTCCGAACAAGGTAAGCGTATTTCATTCAAATAATAAGACTATACAACTACTCCAGGCATGCTTGAGTCACCATATTTCCAAACTTACAATTCACAATCTGCCATATGTTTTCAACTATTGTATTTGTGTCACTACTCTTTACCTGAAAAATACGTCTATTGCGCTCTAACCATAACATATAAATTGTAGCAGCAAAGATGGCCCTTTTTTTACAACTAAGGACAGTTTTACCTCGGCTGATTTTCTGGATCCAGTCCAAAGCTCCATTCCATGTATCATGACTACATTTGATTCCCATTCTGCCCCATATCTTCCCCACCATTTCTTGAGAGAGTGCACATTGGAAGAATATGTGGTCCCTTGACTCTTCAACACTTGCACACAACACACAATTAGTATCCTCTATCTCTTTCCACATCTTCAATTTATCTCTTGTTTTAAGCTTATTCTGCATTGCCAACCATACAATGAAACCATGTCTTGCTATAGGCCCCTCACCCCACACCACTTTCTTCCACTCAACTTCCATAACATGATCGTAAGCTTTATGTATAGTGAATCCCCCCCCTCAGGTATTATGCAGAACATCAACTGCATTCAAAAAAATATCTCTTATACATAAGCTTTCTCCAAAACCATGAGCTAGTACTCTTAACCCCCACTGTCCACATACTCCTAGATTTTATGTAATAGGCATGTATCCATCTCAACCCATATAGAATCAACTTTTGCAGCAATACACCAAATATTTTTAAAAATAGCTGCTATATTCCACTTTCTCATAGAAACGAGACCTAATCCACCCTCCTGCTTTGGTAAACAAATTGTATCCCATTTCACAATAGCCTGGTATCTACCTGTTACCTTCCCTGACCATAAAAGAAGCTCTACAATGTTGTTCTATTTTATTAACAACAGTAATAGGCAATAGCAATACTTGGCTCCAAATTCCAATACATTTGGATACCAAAAGCCACAGCTTTAATCAAAAGAACTCTACTTGCAAATGACAAGAACCTGGATGTCCAAGTGGTGATTTTTTGTATAATTTTTTCAACAAGGGGAGCACAATTGTTCACTGTAAGTCTAGAGGATATTAGAGGGACCCCAAGATACCTCATAGGCATATCCCCCTCTACATATCCTGTCTGTTGCAGAATGCTCTGCTTCAAATCTTCTCCAATACCCCCACAAATAATCTGACTCTTTCCCAAATTTGCTTGTAATCCAGTCACCTCAGAAAACTGATCAAAACTTTTATGAATATGCCCAATGGATGTCAGATCACCCTTACAAAACATCATTAAATCATCTGCAAAGTAGAGATTTATGAGTCCAACTTTTTTACACTTAAGCAGAGACATAGGGTCTCCCTGTCTTAACCCTCGTCTTCCTTTGAGATTCCCAAAAACACCTCCATTCAGCAAGATAGAGTATCTAGCAGTAGATACACACAGCATTATCAGTTCAATAAAATTTGGAGAGAAACCATAGGACGTCAACATTTTTTCCAGAAAAGCCTAGCTTACTGTGTCATATGCCTTTCTGATATCCATCTTCATGACAACTCTAGGAGAATTTTTTTTTCCTTTTGTACCCCTTTACAGCTTCATGACAAAGCAAAACATTATCCATGATTGTCCTCCCCTTTGTAAAAGCAGCCTGAGCCTGATCCACTGGTAAAGGCAGAACTCCCTGTAACCTGTTGCAAATCAGCTTAGAGATGACTTTATAAACCACTGTACAACAAGCAATTGGCCTAAAGTCCCCAACTGTAGTTGGGTTAGGGCATTTTGGGATTAAATGCAGCAGGGTGTGATTCAACTCTGCTAACATTTTTCACTTGTCAAAACATTCAATCACATCTTTTGTAATATCTCCGCCCACTATATGCCAAGTTCTTCTGTAAAACCCCGAATTGAAGCCATCTGGCCATAGACTTTTGTCCTCTGGAATAGAGAAAACAACCTTTTTCACCTCTTCCGCTATTATTGGTTTACTCAAAATATCCTAATCACTCTGATTAAGCACATAGCCTTGATTAATCACATCTTGTTGAATATTTGTTGTTGCTGTACTCTCTGTACCCAGCATCCCTTGATAGAAACTCAGGATTTCAGATTTGATACCCTTAGGGTATTTTTTTTTTTTTAATATTTTGACAATGCATTAGTTGAAATTTTTTCGAACATTAATATAATGTATAGTCACCAAATTAAGTTAACGTTTGGGCTGAAAGAAATGTCACTAATTATTATTCTACTAAAATGTAACTAATATATGTAAGAAAATAAAATTTGTGAAAAGGAAAACAGTGGAGAAAATGAAAAATAAAAGGAAAGTGCTTAAGGGTAATTAAGAGAATTTTATGCAACTGAAGGGAGTAAATGTATTTTGTATAATTCAAGAGGGTATTTGGTACAAGAAGTATAGTTCAGGATGACTAAGTGTATTTTACCCTATATTATGTATTATAAAAAACGCATTAATACTGATAGTACCTGTAATGTATTAGAACTGAAAATCAAAGTTGCCAATGTTTACTTCATGTATAATCTGTGTTTTAGTTTGTTTGGGGGTGGAGAGGATTAGGGGAGTTAAAACAAATGTGTATTATACATGGGAGCAAAGAAAATGTAACAAAGTGAGTCTATTGTTGGATGCAAATATATAAATGTCAAGATCTTTCATCTTCTATTCCATAGTATAAGTATATACATACTAAGTATACATAATTATCTAGCATTAATACTATTCAAGTATGTTGTTCATGAGTATAGTAGTAGCAGCATGTGACGAGGAGTTCAATGGTTGTGGCTTGTGTGCATGTAGACAAAGAAAATCAGAGCTTTAATTTATAGTTTTTACAAGAACATTCAAAACTGGCATTGACAAAATATCATTGAGCGATTTTGCAGGAAATGACACTGATAATACAACCCGAACTGTCATAATCATTGTTGTTGTAATTATCGTCTCTGTATCAATAGTTGCTTGTGTTGGCATCTTCATGAGAAAGAGAACAAAGCACAAGGCAAATGAAAATATTGAACGTACGTTCTCCATCTTTTTACGATGTATAGTTTAACTTTAACAAGAATTGAACTATATGTTTATTCTTCTTTACTTAGATGATGAAGAGATGAGCATAGCAGAATCCCTGCAATATGATTTTAGCAAAATTAGAGCTGCAACTAATGATTTCTCTGACTCGTCCAAGCTGGGGCAAGGTGGATTTGGCACTGTTTACAAGGTAAATGGAAATGTGTTTGCAATGTAACACACATCTAATATACAGGGGATCTTGTTTAGATATTTATGTTTTGTATATATCTCAGGGAAAACTACAGAACGGCCAAGAAATAGCAGTAAAGAGACTGTCCAAAAGCTCATCGCAAGGTGACCTAGAATTCAAGAATGAGGTCATATTAGTGGCTAGACTTCAACACAGAAATCTGGTTAGGCTATTGGGTTTCGCTCTAGAGGGAACAGAAAGGCTTCTTGTATATGAGTTTGTTGAGAATGCTAGTCTAGACCACTTCATATTTGGTAACATATTCTCTAACTTTCAACAAACAACAATTGTTTTTCTTTCTTTTTTCCCTTTTTGCATAGTCTCCTTTAATATTTGAGTTCTAATATTGACATATGCTCTGACCGTACATGTAGCCCCCACCAGAAGTTCATATATTGATTGGGATAGGCGTTACAAAATCATAGGGGGTATTGCAAGAGGACTTCTTTATCTACACGAGGACTCCCGGCTACGTATTATTCACCGTGATCTAAAGGCTAGTAATATCCTTCTAGATGGAGATATGAATCCGAAAATTGCAGATTTTGGGATGGCACGATTAGTTGAGGTAGACGAAAGTGAAGGCATAACTAGCAGGATTGTTGGAACCTAGTAAGTCATTTTCCATTAGAATATATAACTTTAGGAAATGCACTTTATATGTTATTTATACTTCGTGTCAAAAATACTAGGCCTTCTATCTCACGGCACGAAGTTCAATTAAGACTGTAAAGTGCATGTTCTCTAGGATGTTCGTTAAGTGATGCTGCACATATGATTTCTTACTTATTAAAAATGACATCTACATAACGTGGCTATTTCAGTGGATATATGGCACCAGAATATGCAATGCACGGACAATTCTCTATTAAATCAGATGTGTTCAGCTTTGGTGTGCTAGTCTTGGAAATTATTAGTGGGCAGAAAAATAACAATTTTCGTAATGGGGAGAATGTAGACGACATGTTGAGTTTTGTAAGTGTACAATTGAAGTTTGAATTCTACTTATAATTAATAATGATGTTAAATATTTCTAAAATTATCGAACTCTGTCAGGCTTGGAGAAATTGGCGCGAGGGAACAACAACAAACATGATAGATCCGGTGTTGAGGGCGAGTTCTGGTTTTCTACAAGACATGTTGAGATGCATTCATATTGGTTTATTGTGCGTTCAAGAAAATGTTGATGATAGACCAACAATGGCTTCAGTTGTTCTCATGCTTAATAGTTTCTCTATAACTATGCAAGTGCCTTCACAACCTGCATTTTTTATGTCCACTAGCTTCTATGAAGACACCTCAATCCTCCACAACCAGAATTCAAGAGAATTGGAATTCAAAGAAATGGAGTTCAAAGAATCATCCGAGACTAAATCTACTCCTTCCCAGAAATGATATCTCAATCACTGAGTTATATCCACGTTAAGCTCCAGAAGTATGCATATTCATCATTACAAGACATGTAATGTTCACCCACCCCACACACACACACACACATATTTTGATGGCTATTAGTTTTTTCTTAAAGATAATATAACACAATGAAATGGGAAACAAATGAATCAACATATTTGAATGAACATAGCTCCAATATTCTTGATACTTGAACAAGAATTCTTATGAAGTTTTCACTATTAACAACATGTTTAGTGACAACACAAATATACTGACATGTACCTCCCTCTTTAGCCTACAACGATGAATGGGCACCATTTGAATATGATTAGTGTAATGTCGCTTCTATATTATTGATCTGAGGTTTTCAATTATTTTAAAAAATTTAGAAGCGACATTACAATTTTTTCCAAACAATACTGCATTTCTTCTGCAATCTGATGAGTCGATTTGTAATACAAAAAAGAAAAATAAACCTCAATTAGTGATCAATGAAGAATTTGTGAGTCAAAAATAGGTATTTTTTTAGGAAAAATATAAAATTGGTAACACAAATATGATTTTGTAGTTAATTTATCGTTTTAATAATTTGTAAAGTTTAGGAATTCCTTCTCTCTAAATAGTTAAAACTTGTTGTGTCTTTATTAATTTGAAGTCTTCCTATTCCCTTGATAAAAATTTCCCTTTTAAATTTAACTTTTATTTAGATATTTTTTTCCTTAATGTAAATGCACAAGAAAATAAATTTATTCTTATGTAATATTTATACACTTTTAGATGACTTTCTTAATAAATTTGGAGTTTTTTAATTCAAAGTCTCAACATTGTCTCTTTAACTAAATATCAATTTGATTCAAGCATAAACTTAGAATATATAATTAACACTTTAAAATTAACTTATAAGATTTAAAAATTACACTACAAAAAAAAATGATTATTGCCTATGTTAATATGTCATGGTGAAAAGTCTCTTTGCCATGGTTAAAATCAATTGACCACGGCTCTGCTAGGGCTTTGGCCGTGGTATTTGCAAGCATGGCCAAAACATTTACCATGACTTATAACCATGGTCAATGTTTTGTTCATTATAAAGACCATGGCTTTTAGCCATGGTAAGAAAGTGATAGGTTAACATTTCTTCCACCATGGCTAGTTAGTACTTAAAATAGTTAGCATTCTTTTTCACCATGGCTAACTTTAGTGTGACTATATAAAACATCTACCACGGCCAAATTAGCCATGAGCTTAGACCGTTATAGACCACGGTTTCAAGCCATGGCATATATTTTCATTACCAATACTCAATTTTCTTGTAGTGTTAGAACCAAAACATACACATAGTCATAGTTTAAACAATTAACTATGTTTAGTTTAGACTATGTTTAAGTGAATCGTCTTTGTTCTAAATTTTTTAATATTATAAGTTAATATTAAATTTAAGTGTAAGGTTTATTTAGTTGACATAGTGTAAACAATTACTACTAGTTAATATTCTTTTTTGGTTTAAACTTAAATATTTTTCAATTGAAATTTATGCTAAAGTAATTTCCTAGACCAAGTGGTTTGAATACCTTTGACTCATTTTTGAGACCAAAGTCCAAATCCACTTGGCCCCAATTTGAGTTTTTTCAATTTTCAAAATAAAAATATTTATAGTGACCCGGCCCAGGACCGGGTCTATTAAATGCGCCGACCTAGGCACCGGAAAATATTGAGATGGACCCATCTCGGGCCAGCCTAAGCCCGTCTCTTGCCCAGGCCAGATTGGCCCAGCTCGACCTACTTGACATCTTTAGTCATGACCGATGGTATGCTAGAATTTATGGGAAAAGAGGACAAATTGACAAAAATTGAAATAGGGTTTAAGGGTTGTGCTAATCTAACAGACTACTCTAAGATACACAGAGCCATGTTGCCATGGAAGTATCCATATTGTCAGATTATATCTTTATAAATAAGACTTCGACACGTAGTAAGATGGGCTTACTTGACATGTTGTGCCGCGATAAATCGTTGTCTGATCTGAACGTAAAAATATATGAGGATAGATTAAAAAGGATAAATTCTTGAAAAATATGTATTCTAAAGCCTCTTCTTCCGGAGATAACCAAGATTTTACAAATATTTTCACAGCTGGAGAACTTTGTAGGAAGACAAATATCTTTTGGATTGGAAACCTCCTAAGGTTCAAACTAAAGAAATATATAAAAAAATTCTTATAGATTTTAAATCTTTTTATACTATAAAAATTGAGGAACAAGTTTTACCCTTAGTTTCAGATCAACAAACTCTTCATTTACTCTCAAAAGCCTCTGTTACTAAACATAATAAAAATGGTTATAAATTTTTACACATTGGTTTGGTACAAATTGCTATAAAACCATTAACAAGGGAAGGTCTAGATACTAGTATATTCTTGCATTAAGAGATTGTAGACATTTAGACTTTCATGATTCTTTACTTGGTCTAATTGAAACTAGTCTTTGTAATTGCCCAATTTATTTCAATACTTTTTCCAATTTCAATGTTTCCCTTCTTGATCCACAAATTTTAGATATTCTTATATTAAATGTTAAAAATTATAATTACAAAATGAAAACAAGATCTCACATTCATGAGATTTTTTATCGTCTTCATTACAAAATTACTAACACAGGATTAGTTGTTAGTGCCATTTCTCATATGAAATCTCCAGAACAAAATGTCTTCTGGAAAATTAATAAAGCAAAATCTAATTTGATGGTTCCAAAAACTATCGAATGGAAAAATGTCACTTTACCAAAACTTGGGAATTACCCCCTTGCTCAAATCCTTTGTCCCAACAAATAGAAAATTCTGAGATTGTTCATATCATTCAACATCCTAATGGATCAGTTGGAGTCAAATTCCTTAGACAAACCTCCTTCAAAATTCATAGAGAACCTGAAATTCATAATTTTTCCATCCCTCACAGACATTCTGTCTCTACTTATTCTGAAGCAACTAGACAGAGTAAATCTTCCTTTCAAGGAATTTGTATAGACCACAATCTTGCTCAACCCATTTACCTAGATTATGAAGATTCAAATCAACCTGAATCCACTAGATCTGCTCCCTTACAAATTAATACTATTAAAAAAGAATTTCTTATCAACAAAGATTATCTAAGAAAAGACTTTCTTTCAAAAGATAATTTCTTAGATTGAAACTGATTCATGAAAATTTTGGTAAAATACAAGAGACCAGATTCGTTCAGATTAGTATGAGTAGATGACATATTCTCACCAAAATGTCCTAGCTTTTAACTATTTTTTTCATACTTATGGAGAAAACAAATTCCTAGTAATTCAAAAGATAAATATAAAATGAACAAAAACAGATAGATCTGTTATTTCTAAAGAATATCATCTCTTGAAGAAACAGACATTATGATAAAAGATATAAAAGTATCGTGTTTACCTGTTTTTGATACTGACCAAAATTCTTCAAAAGAACATGTTTCTATCCAAATTAGACAAAACAATTTTGCCAATCTTAGTCTTCATTCTTCATGTAAACAACTGGATAGAATTGAGTCTAAAATTTAAGATGCAATAGACAATATTTTAAGTCCTTCCTCTTCTACCTCTTTAGTTAAAAAGGATACAACCCTACAAAATTCTGCTCAAACTCTACTATTTCAAGTTTCAGATTACATACCAAAACTTAATTCTGCAAATACTTTACTTTCTGAAATCCAAGGAAAATTAAGAGATCTTGGAAAAGACAAGGTTATAAATACCTTAGGAAAAGATCAAATATTTGTTTTTGATGAAGTACAAGAACCCTTTTTCCTCAATCCTGTCCAACAACGACTCCAACATTTGAAAAATCCTTATCCTAGACCAACACCCTCTGATTTACAATTGGAAGAAACTCAAAATTTAAGGTCGTACAATGGAAAATCCATTTATGAATGGAATTTGGATGGGTTGTCTGAATATCATATTCTTAACTTTTGTAAACAAATGGTGATGATCGCCAATATTTACAAAAAAAAGAGCTAATCTTACTGATTTAGATGCAGCCAAAAATCCTATACTTGGTTTTAATGGCCAACTCAAAGGATGGCGGGACAACGCCATGACCATAGAAGCTAAAAATCAAATCTTCCAAAGTGTTAAACGAGACGAACATGGGAACATCATAAATAATGATGATGGGTAACCTATCCCTACCATTGTTTCATCCCTTATTTCACCATTGTTATTCATTTCATAGGAAATCCTGAGATTTAACAAGAAAGAAACGCCGAATTTTTACAAAACTTAAAATGTTGAAAACTCCATGATTGCATATGGTATAAAGATATTTTGTTCTAAAAAATTTACAAAAGAAATGAAGCAGATATTTATTTTTGGAAAGAAAAATTTATTTTTGGTTTACCAAAATTATTTGCAAAAAACTTCGTGAAAGAATAAAAGAAAAATATAATAATGATATTTATTCTCTTTCATATGGAGAAATACATAACCAAATTAACATGTAGGTTTGCAATTACGTAATGACTTAAGATTAAAAGCACAATTGAAAAAATAAAATCTCACATCCCTAAAGGAGATAGGAAGCTGGTGTGAACAATTCGGATTTCAAAAGATTCGTTCTCCACCATCAAAACACAAATCTTTGAAACATCACAATTCAGTTGATAGTGTTAGGTGCCCCACTAGCCAATGTTTAGCTTGCTCAAATCAATGTAAATACTATGACAGTCCTGTTTTGTGAATATAGATAATCATTTGGTATTGTCTTTATCGTAATTGCTTATATAGTCTAGATAAAGATCCCTTTGGATTACACAGAGCTAGGGAAGTGGTACGTAACAATGGAACACTCTCGAGGATTGTAATCCATAAACCCTGTTCCAAGTCATAGAGATAATGAGATAAAGGATATCATAGTCTCGCCCAGACTTGTCTGTATATGTCATTCTCAAGTGGAATTGTGTCTTGTTCCATAGACAATGACCCGCCCCGTCAGTGCATATATAGAGATTCATACTTTGTAGAAGGATGGAATTGAACGACCCTGCAAGGACATCTCGTTGGTTATGGTCGAACTAGAAGTCCTTCGGTTTCGTAGTGTGAGGTTAATCCTTTCACCTGAATTGTCATGTCTGGAAAGGATACTACCCACTATGCTTTCACTGAGGCACACACTATAGGATAGTCACATGGCGGCGTATTCAGGTATAGTTTTGTAGTATAGCGGAATAGATGTCATTGGCAGGGATTCATCCAAGGAATCAAGCCCGGTATTTCTTATGCTGTTGTGAGAACCTAAATGATCGATAAAAGCCTTTGATCAAAGCATATGTCTTAGAAGAGGGATTGGTGTTAACTACTTAGAAAACTGGATCATTAGATGTCACAACATAGTCATAGCTTCTAAGATTATTAGGGGTTTGACGGTCGCCATACCCTAGACCATAAACGGGAAAAATATGATGGGATTCGACTCACATGAAAATCGTAATCGGGTAGGTTTTGCTTTCTATCATTAACATCTAGGAAGTCGTGGCGATGTTACTAGACATCGATCCATGACCAATAGGTGCCTTGAATTAAATTGGTGAATTTAATTGAAGGTCTAAATTAATTATTTGGGTAATTAATTTAGCTTGGAAAGGACTTATTGCTAGCTTGTTAAATGAGCCTAAAGGGGTCACACACTTAACTTAGTCTAGAACCTATTGGCTTATTAATTCTATGAGAATTAATGGAGAAATTAATTAATTTAGAGAAAAGGATTAAAATTAATTAAGTGAGCTTAATTAATTATAGTTTCTAATTTAATGGGATATTAGATAAGTGGGAGATAAATTAATAAGTGGGCTACTTAATTAAATGTGAAAATATTAATTAAGTTGGGCTTAATTAATTATTTGAGTCACAGTCAATTTAATAAGGTCAATGAACTTGAAATATATTAAATTGACTTAGGCCCAAACACTTAAAGAGAGAAAAAGGAAGTTGGAGACCTAGTGGGTATCCTCCACTAGGTAAAGGGAAGAGAATTCTTCTCTTCCCCAACAAGTCAATGTACACGACTCCCTCCCCTTTTAGTGTAGGAGTTGTTTTCTCTCTCTGAGTTTTTTTTCACCGTAAAAGAACAAAAAGAAAATCCCTTTTCTCTTTCACTAAAAATTCAAGATTCGTCATCCACTTTGTTAGCACTTGTAGAGGAAAACGATGGTGCAAGCTAAGGTGTGGATACACTTGGAGGTGCCAACTCAAGCACTAAAAGCGAATTCAGTCCCCCGAAATTCTTCGCGAGGTAATTGTTTAATTTTGTTTTTATCATTATATAAAATCCAAAGGTACAAATATCAACATGTTCCCAATTTGGGGATTCGATTTTTATTATTTTTTATTTCCGCTGCTCGCATCTCTGGGGATGATCTTAACAGTGGTATCAGAGCCAAGATTTGAGAATGGCTCGGATTCTTTTCGGTGGATTATGCTTTGAATTTGTTTTTTTAGCATATGTGAGTATGATGGATTTTTTGATTCATTTTTGGATCTTGATTGGCTATGAAAATCTGAAAATATGTGCTGCATTTAAAAAAAAAAAAAAATTGACGGGGAACACACGGCCCGAAGGCCGTGTGTACCGCCGCTGTGATGGCGGCGGCGCTCCAACCGCGACATCGACGGGCTTCTATGAACAGCAAACACTTGCCGTTCGCGCCGCTGCTACAGCGGCGTCGTGGTGGCGGCTGCTACCCCATGCAGTTTGGAGGCGGCCCACCTAGTAAAGGCTAGGGTTTTTTATCCCCAAGTTTATTTAATTGTGTTTTAGGCCTTGCATCATTTTTGCAATTATTTTAAAAATGTGGGCAGCTTTTGTAATTTTGTAAAAATTATATTTTATTCAAAATATCAAATAAGTTCTTTTTATAATTGAAATAATGCCTATGAAATTCAAATATTTTCAAAATTGAAGTTTTATCTTATTTTTGAAAAATTAAATATTAAATGGGTGCTTTTCAATTATCAAAAATTAATTTTGAATTTAATATTTTTGGATAATTAAAAGGGTTGTGACCTTCTTATGGGATGTTTTTTAAGTTGGCACTTTGGAAATTTAGTCGATTATGATCCATTAATTGAATCAATTATCCTTAATTAAAGTTGGTAATTTAAATTTTATTATTGCATGATGCAAGCATGTATTATGTGATTGTGTGGTGATCCGGATCGAGCCATAGTCTAGTTTTTTTAGCTTTAGGCCTGTGTGCCATGTTTTATTTCTTGTAATTTGAGGGATCGAGGTTTCTTTTTCGTTGTATTTTGTATCGAGAAGACGAAGAGGAGGCAATCGCTATCAAGGAGTTTTGAAGACCTTAGTATAGGGTCTATGTCTTTAGATTAGAACAGTTGATACCCTCGTGGCTCGGGGTGTTTCTTAAATGGCTTGACTAGTATCACATTTACCTCTTTTGTTTATCATGCTCATGTTTATTTATCTGGTGTATCTTTTTGTATGATATGCTGGTTGCATGATCGTCTTAAAGAAAGATAAATAACTGAATTTAGTGAGACCTTGATTGTAAAATACAAACAACCCCATAACAAATATTAAGTCTTAAAATGGATGACTTGGGGGCTTGGGTGAACCCAGCTAGGTCCACATCCTTCCATCATTAGCTGTGAGAACGAATAGCCGATGGCTTGATAACATTGTCCACGAGTCGTGGGATGCTCTGTCAAGTTCAAAGGTACTAATCTCGCAACTAGGCATTCTATGTGACAAAGAGGTTATATTAGAAGAGAACATGGGTTTCAGTTTTGCTAAGGAGTTGGCCACGAGTCGTGGACCACCTAGCTACTATTATGCAATGAGAATTTGATGGGTCAGACTTAACCACGAATGAGTGTATGGTGGCATCGTAAAATTCGGGACGTACATGAAAAGTGAGGCAAAATATCTCGAGAACCACTTGGATAGTGGATGGTGGTCGTCGTGCTTGTTCAAATGTTACAGACCATTGGCCATGAGTTGTGGAATGAGTTAGAAAGGCATTTGGCAGCTCGAGCCTGTTGGAAATTTTAAGTTTCCCATTTTTCCATCTGTGGGGTGATGAAAATTTGAAAAATAGTGGGAAAACGCATATTGTTAAAAAGTCCAAAATAACATGTGTGTATATATATATATGTGTGTGTGTGTGTGTGTGTGTGTCATATCTGAATAATAATTATGTTTTTCGCTTTTATCGTTTAATACACAGTTTGTTATGGATTTGATGAAATCCCTAATTGATCATATGAGAATGAACAAATTTAATGAGCTGAATTTTCCCAATTGGTGAAAATCTCTTAATTTATGTCTTGAGATGAAGGGTTTGAACTACATCTTGAGAGATAATGTTCCGGACTACCCTAGACCTGCTACTCGTTCACGTACTTTGGAGTACTTGATTCATCTTAGAGACGAGAGAGAGGCACGAGAATTCATATTGCGTGTCATATGTGATGACTACGCTATATCTTCGGTGTTTTTGATAATGGCCAAGATCTCGTGCTCAAGTTTGAGGATTTGTATGCTCATACGTTCCCTGATGAGCCGCTGATTAGGGAATGCCTTCACTGCCCAGCCGTTGGACACTGGAGCAAGGATTGTTTAGGACCTCCCACTGAACACAGGAAAGGTATGTTTATTGTTGAGGTTAATTTGTCAATTAACTATGCTTCTTGGGTGTTTGATACTGATTGTGGTATTCACCTATGCAATGATTTGCAGGTGTTGAATAGAAGCAGAGAACTGGATGATAGGGACATGATCCTAAGAATGGCCAATGGAGCATCTGTTGTTGCGAAGGCTGTTGGAAAGGTCATTCTAGTTCTAGAGGATAGTAGTAGATTTAGTTTAAAAAATGTTTATTATGTTCCCGGATTAATTAAGAACCTTATATTTGTGTCTGTTTTATACAAAGAAGGATATTCATTTAATATCAGTAATGGAATATGTTCCATGTTTTTGGGTCCTAAATTGATTGTTAATACTACTGCACTCAACATTCAACAAATAAACAAAGTAAAACGTAAATCTAATAATACGCCCAGCACTCAAGTTTGGCATGGAAGACTGGGTCATGCCTCAAAAAATAGAATCCATAAGTTGTTAAGTTACCTCGAGCTTGATGAAGTAGAGGAATTGCTAACTTGTGAAGCTTATCTGAAAGGAAAATAATGAAGTTGCCATTTAGAGGCTAAATGAAGCGAGCCAAAGGTCTTTTGGATCTGATCCATACAGATGTGTGTGGACCACTCAATGTGAGTGCAATGTGAAATTACTCATACTTCATAACCTTTACCGATAATTATTCTAGGTATGGATAAGTTTATCTTCTAAGATATCAATCCCAAGCTTTTGAAAAGTTTAAGGAATTTAAAAATGAAGCAGAGAAACAAACTAGAAGAAGTATTAAAGCTCTTCGATCTGATTGAGGAGGGGAGTACTTATCTGGTGAGCTCTTAGATTATTTGAAAGAGAATGGGATTTTCTCTCAGTGGACACCGCCTAGACTCCGCAATTAAACGATGTGTCTGAACGGAGAAATCGAACATTGATGAACATGGTTCGTTCATTGATGATGTCCAAAGATTTACCGGCTTACTCTTAGGGATATGCTCTAGAAACGAAAACCTTTCTATTGAATAGGCTACCGTCTAAAAGTGTGCTTGATATACTGTATAAGATATGGTTTGAAAAGTCGCCCGCATATAAATATCTAAGGATATGGGGGTGCAATGCTCATGTCAAGCAGCCCGTGGGAGATAAGTTAGACTCAAGGTTTGTCGTGTGTAGTTTCATAGGATATCCTAAGAAATCCCATGGATACTATTTCTATTAGCCCTCAGAGCAAAAGGTGATTGTCTCAAGGAACGCTATCTTTCTGGAGAAGGAATTATTTACGAAAGAAAGTGAGAATGTAATAGACCTTGAGGAAACTTTAGAGGCATAAGCCCCACACGCAATACAGGAAAGACAAATTGAACCACAACCTGAAGATACACAAGTTCTACCTCCGAGGAGATCCGCAAGGATCCCAAGGCATCCTGAGAGAGATTATGGTCACTTGTTAAAGGAAAAGGAAAAGGGCCTCCCACTAGATGAAGATCCAAAGTCACATAGGGAGGCAGCATCCGAGAAAGACTCGAAAAGATAGCTAGACGCCATAGAATCCGCAATAGAATCTATGTACTCCAACAAGGTTTGGACCTTGGTAGATCCACCGGCAGGCATTAAGGTCATAGGCTACAAATGTAAAATTGGAGTAGATGGGAAGGTAGCAACTTTCAAATCTCGCTTAGTGGCAAAAGGTTACACTCAAAGACAAGGAATTGATTATGAGGAAACTTTTTCGCCCATAGCGATGACTAAGTCCATTAGGATACTTCTGGCCATATTTGCGTATCTCGATTATGAGATAAGGTAGATGGATGCAAAAACGGGAATGGAAATATAGATGGAGAAATCTATATGGAACAGCCAGATGCTTTACATCGAGTGGGAGTGAACACAAAGTGTGTAAACTGCAAAGATCAATTTATGGTCTCAAGTAGGCTTCCCGTAGTTGGAGCTTAAGATTTGATGGAACCATAAAAGATGATATGGATACATCAAGAAAGGTTATAAACCATGTGTGTATCGAAAAGTCAGTGGGAGTGCAACGAGTTTCTTAATTCTTTATGTTGACGACATTCTTCTCATTGGAGATGGCGTAGGAGTGTCGCAATCAACTAAGGTGTGGTTATCAACCCAATTTTCCATGAAAGATATGGGAGAAGCATCCTATGTTCTCGGAATCTCCCAATCTACGTACATAGATAGAGTCTTGACAAGAGAAATTCTAAAAGTGGATTGCTTCCAGTTAGACATGGGATTTCCCTTTCAAAGTCAATGTCCCCTAAGACGCCAGAGGAATGGGAATCCATGTCAAATATTGCCTATGCATCCGCAATAGGGAGTATAATGTATGCTATGCTATGTACAAGACCAGATGCGGTTTATGCACTGAGTATGACAAACCGATTTCAGCCCAACCCTAGACAAGATCACTGGACCGCCGTGAAGGTAATACTTAAGTACCTGAGGTGTACTAAAGATCTCTTTTTGGTATACAGTGGAGGAAAATTGGAACAAGAGTGCTACACAGACTCTAGTTTCCAGTCAAACGTTAATGACCTGAAGTCCATTTCAAGATTTGTATTTATACTCAACGGAGGAGCAGTGAGCTGGAAAAGCTCCAAGCAGGAGACTATAGTTGAATCCACCACAGAAGCTGAGTGTATAGCAGCCGCAAAAATAGCAAAGGAGGCCGTTTGGATGTGTAAGTTCATACATATGTTGGCCAAACACACGAAGCATTAAGAACAAGATTATAACACATAGCAATATAAATAATTCATATGAAGAATACTTTTATAACTCCAAAATCATAATTCGGCCTAAGTGTGCCTTAGTCTACAAATTTAGCTACTCATAATGGAAAAACTAACTAAAAAATTCATAAGAGTAAAGAACAAAGAATAAAAACTCCCTATGGTGGTACGGATCTTTGTCTTCTTGCTCTTCCAAATGATATATTCTTGGACTCCAACTATTCTCTAATCTAACTCTAAATTTCGTGTATAAAAAGTGATGTAATTATTCTCTGAAAACTGTCAAAGTCCTCTCACTCGTTGTCCTCCAAACCCTACAGAAATATCTAGTATTTATAGACATAAGATTGGGAGAATCCTTTTAGGTTTAGAATTTGAAAATTTCCAAAATTGCTCATCCTGTCGCCGACGTTGGAAGGTTGTGATTCCTAGCGTTCGTCTGTTGTGCTGCTCCCACGTCTGAACGTTGAGATTCCTGACACGTTGATTTTAGAATGTTTCAACTTTTTGCTCCAAATCTCTTTCTTTTACAGTGTCTTCACCCTTTTTCTTCAATTGTCATGTTTTCTACCTGAGTACTCAAAATGGACAGATTACACGCATATGTGGTATAAAATTATGTTTAAATCAATGAAAATCATATGAATATAAGATTGTAAAACACGTAAATTTCAACCCTATCAATGGGTCTACTACGTTTTCCACTGAGTCAATTCGTTCTACTTGAACGTCGCCTTTATCCAATATTTCTCTAATCAGATGAAATCGTCTAAGGATGTGCTTGGACCTATGGTAAGGCCTCTGCTCCTTCGCAAGATCTATAGCTCCATTGTTGTCACAGTACAATTATATAGGATTTACAATGGATGGAACTACTTCCAGCTCCTGGATGAAGTTAAATTATCTATTGGAGAGAAAATAATTTAAGGTGCAAGAAAGATTAATAACATCTTCTAAGTTAGTTGATGCTAGGTAAGGCTACATACTCTGGATGCTATTAGTCGGATTTATCTGGGGAAAATTATGTTCTTAATGCATGCAAGAGATATTGCTACACCCAATCTAGTATAGGTTATCAATACAGAGGGATAAAATTGATAATAATCTAATGAATTTCCACCTTAGCAATATTTATCTGAAATACAAGAATACCTATATAATGATAATTAATTAATTTGTGACGACACATGTCTTAGTTGCTTTTTATCTATTGTTCTTCGCATATCTTTAATTTTTTTCTTAATTATAAGATTGCAATTCTTTTACTTTATTTTTGCAAGTCGCTTGATTTAATTTATCGTTTTTGCTAAAACACAAGTCTTTGTGGGTTCGACATCCCGGACTTATTTGTCCACTTTGTTACTACACACAATCAGTCCTCTTGCTATGAAAACCAGTAGGGTTCAACCATGTCAAGTTTTTGGTGTCGTTGCCGGGGATTTGTTTGTTTTTAGTATCGCTATTTTATTTCAAGTTTTCTTATTTTTTGTTTTAAGTCTGTTTTTAATTTTGTTTTTCATTTGATATCTTTTTCAAATTTATGACCCGATCTCGTGACAGAGATCTTGAGGAATTTGATCCAGAAATAGAACAAACAATCCAAACAAACCGAGAAATTGAGCCATGGCATCTCATTTTTTGGATATGAATCTTCCGGAGAATCGCGAATGGCTCCAAAATATTTAATAAGCAATGCAGCCGGCAGTACCTGCTTCGTTACCATCAGTTCGTGGTAGTCAACCACCTAGGGTACACACTTTACCTGGTCCTGTTGTCATACCTGCTTTTCACTCACCAAATTTTTTGATCCCATCTCATCTTTTTAACATGGCACAAAATGACCCTTTTTATGGAGAAGCCAATGAGTCACCTCATGATCACTTGGAAAATTTTGAAAACATTTTGTTGACCATGCAATTTCATCCCAGAGACCTAGATGCTATTCGACTTAGGTTGTTTCACTTTTCACTTAAAGATAAAGCAACCTCTTGGTATAAGTCCCTACCCTCACAATCGATTACCACTTGTGGAGAGCTCCTTGAGGAGTTTTTAAACAAATTTTTCCCACCCTCTAGAATGAACGAGCTTCGAAGTAATATAAAAGGGTTTAGGTAGAGAAAGAATGAGTCTGTTAGCAGATGGTTGAGATAGGTACAAGGGAATGATTAGGAAGTGCCCAGATAATAACTTTACTCAAGATGAACTAGTGCAACACTTTATAATGGAGTAAGGTATAGGATTATGCACCGACTCAATGCCGAAGCCGGGGGTCATCTGCTGGGTCTAGATAATAAATGCCTGAGAGAAAATAGAATAGCTAGCTCGGGAGGATGTGTTATACCCCAAGGAGGAAGATGAGATCACACCCACTCCTAAGAAAATGGAGGCAGTGAATGGGGTTGAGGCAGAAGGAATTGGAACAAAGGTTATGTTAGATGTCAACAACATGAATCAACATAGACCACAAGAAATTTTGGACGGGCCGAGAATTTTGCACGGAAGCCAACTAACCCACCACAGGGAAATCCTGGAGCATACCAAGCGCCCCGACCTCTGTTTCAGCCAAACAATGCCCAAAAACTAATGCACTTTTAGTAGCAAGGTCAAGGAAGAGCCATGAACATTGACAAAAGGCTCGATAGACACATTTGCAAATCCGACGAGTCTTTTCAAGAACTCTACTTAATGATCAAGTCACGGGAATGAAGGAGATGCAACATCACCTAGGGCAACTTTCGAATAGTATATCAGGGAGAAACACTGGGGGCATTACCAAGCTGTTTTGTTCGAGTGGAAATGTTTCGCAGTCACGCTGAGGAGCGAAAAAGAAATAAAAACGTGCCTAGGACGCCCGAATGTGCTCCATCTGATGTTCGAATGTCCGACAATATTCCAGAAACAGGGGAGGCTTCATTTCAGATGCCTGAACATGGAGGGACTAACGTTCCAATGTTTCATGATCAACGTAAGAACGTGGACCTTCCAGACATTCGAACGTCCAAGACAGCTAACCCCGGTTGTAAGTCTTCTGTTCCTAATCCCCCTCCCCTTATTGAAATTCGTTTTCCCCTCCCTTTAGCTTAGAAAATTAAAAAAATGAACATGATAAGAGTTTTCTTCGTATTCTTGAAAGTCTAAAAGAAGTACGCATTAACATTCCTGTTGTAGATGCTATTTTGCACCGAATTTCAAGGAAATTCAATTAGAAAAGCAGAAGTAGGAAGTAGTGGGTACTGTATGCATGACAAAAGCATGTGCAGCTGTTGTGCTGAATAGTTTACCAAAAGAATGCAAGGACCTGGGAAGTTTAATCATTCCATGAACTATAGGCGATGTGAAGTTCGAGAGAGTCCTTTCTGATTCCGAGGCTGGGATGAATTTAATGCCTTACACACTTTTCAAGAAATTAGGCCTTGGGGATACAAAGCGAACAACAATGCGTTTGCAACTCGCGGACAACTCTGTCAAAAAACCCATTGGAGTGATCGAAGACGTGATAGTCAAGGTCGATAAATTCTACTTTCCAGTCGACTTTGTAGCCCTTGAGATGGAGGAAGACTCTGATGTCCCACTGATCCTAGGTAGACCATTCCTAGCCACGAGTAAAGCCACGCTAGATTTGGAAAATGGTAAGCTTACATTGAAGGGATAGGAAAGTAACATTAAATGCCTATAGGAGTTTTAAGCATGTCTTTCATGATAATATTTGTTCTACATTAGATAATTTTGATATTTTTTATGTTGGAGAGTCTTAGGAACATATGTCTGATGACCCAAGGAAACGGAGGAGTAAAGAAGTGTTAGGTTAATGTCCTCAAATGCCACTAGAGGATTAAAGAATACAAGGACATTATCAATTTGTAATTGTTTCGCATTTTATCAATAAAAGGCAATTAGTTGTTTACTATTATATATATTGTAATCATCTGTAAGTCCATGAACACAAGAGTTAACTCTCTAAGGCACTAGAGGAGTTTGATACTTGTGTACTAAAATAGTTTGCAAGTCAATGATTTCAATTGGGCATTGAAAATCATGAAGACTTGTGTGATATGAGTTTTGAAGAGAAAAGATGCCCGTCGATCATTAGGAAGTAGTGAAGAACTCACATCATAGGTGTACTGATGGAGATAGTGGCACTCAAACATGACTAGCATCAATTCTGTCACATGGGTTTTCACTCTTTGACAGTTAATGACAGAATTGATTAAATTGTAATAGGTGTGTTTGAACTTTAGACTTGAGGAATCGAGTTGAAGATATACTTGTGAGATTAGGTTTGTCATTAGAGTAGTTAGACCTAATTCACCTTTTGGTGGGGTCAACCTCGAACTGCAACCTAATGGGCAAGTAGTAGTCTTAATTGATATCCAAGATGAGATTCGTTCCCTCGAAGGTGAACGAGGAATTATCCAATGCATTTATAAGTAAGTTAGATCTTAAAGTCTTTGGTCAAAGCATTCATTGATCTGGACTTATTATAAATATAACATAGTGTCAAGTTAGTGAGTTTGACCAAAAACCATGACTCTCACTTGACCTGGATAAGGAAACGAAGATTTTATATTCACACGGTATTTACAATAGGAAAGGTAAAAATGTTCCAATCATTTCATCTTATTTGGGTTACAATATGGACCACTTGACAGGCTGGACCCATATTCAATGGAATCCTCCTATTGCCAAATATAGATAAACCTAAAAAGTCACGCTTAAAAAGAAAAAATCAATAGAAAATATGGAATATTTTTTGTGGTTATATTTTAAGTATTGGATATTTAAAATTAATTGAATGGAATTAATTATTTGAAGAAATAAGTTAGTTCATTTATAGTTTAATTAATATGTTATTTCTTGAAGAAATAAAAAATTAATTAAATATCTTATCTATTATTTAATTAGATTAATTAATTGGATTGAATTAATAAATTAAATAGTGGATTGGACTAAGCTCAAATTGGTGCACCAAGAGGCACACCAAGACCATATGTGGCAGCCACTAGGCGTCCATAATGGGTTAATTAAGCCCAAGGTATTAACTTAAGTGATATAAATATATCACATTAGTTAATACCTAGGTCATAAGTTACAATTAACTCTTGAGCCACAAGAAAGAATTTCCTCTCTCACTCTCTCTCCTAGCCGTCGATCTATACCAAGAAGAAGAAGGAGAATTTTTCTCATCAAGTTTTTCCGGCGAGACAATTTAGAGGCAGAACTTTTGGACTACTCGGATTATCAAGATTTCAACCGCAGTTATTCGTGAAGAAGTTGAAGGATTCAAGTTTGTGAGATTCTCCAACCACTTCGCTACAATGGGTAAAGTTTTGTTCACTCTATCATACATACGCCTGATAAAACCCGCGATTGATCCTAGTATGGGAAAATCCAAATAAAAATTTAAAATTTCGTTTCTGCTGTGTTTGGTTATTTTTTCCCAACAGTGGTATCAGAGCCAAATCGCAGGGTTCGGCATATGTAATTTATGTGTAAATATGTGATAAAGATGCATGATTTACAGTTTTATTGATGCATGATTAGATATGTGGATTTCGCATTTTTTGTGTTCTTAAGAATTTAGTTTGTTTTTCGTTCATTAGAAATTAATAAATGTTGAATTTTATGTAATTTAATGTGATGGAAATAAAAAAATGAGAATTTCAGCTCTGACTTCTGCTGCCGGTGATGACGGGCTACTGTGAGCGCACAGGCCGCTCACAGTAGCCGATGGGCTCGCTGTGCGAGGCATCTCTCTCGGCAGCTGGGCTGCCGAGAGGGATGGGCTGCACAGCGCGCAATTGGGCCGCACGGCGAGCCCAACCGTGTGTTTTTCAACACACTGGTTGCAAAGACCCGACCCGGGTCGACCCATGGGTGACCCGGGGCATTTATTAAATATATATATTATTTAGTTTTTGATTAAAATTGGATTTTAATGCAAAAAAAAAATAACATTTATTTATTTAATAAAAGAATTTTAGTTTCATCTAATCTAATGTTAATTAAAGTTAGATTTTGAATTAAATTGGATTCTTTCTATTGTGAAATTGATTTTAATATACTTAGAGATTAATTTTTATTAAAATTGGATTTTAATATTGGAGTACATTAAAATTGAATTTTCAAATAGAATTAAATAAATTTAATTTCCTCGAGAATATGCAAAACAATAATTAAATTTGGAATTTAATTAGAAATCAACATATATGGTTTTCGTGTATTATGTGATATATATCATGTTTGACATGTTATGTGATAGGAGACATGATTCATGGACTTAGGCTCGTTTACATTTGTATTTCTTTTCGATGGGTTGTAAAGGCCTTTTTGAGCCTATTTTTATTTTCTTTCTAGAATATCTTTTTATAGGTGGCTTATATTGAAATGTAATAGTTAGAAATAAAATAGGCACAAAGGAGAAATCCAAGTCGAGCCAAGGAGATACAAGAAGGAGCTTTGGAAGCTTTAGTGTAGTTTCTTTTTTATTTTGATTGAGACATTGGCTTGTCTCAATCTAGGAATAAAAGTCCATGAATCGTTTGTTGTTAGCTTTCTAGGATTGCTATATTTTTATTTAATCCATGTTTGTATGTTTAATATAAAATAGATTAATGTGCAAAGTGAGACCTAATAAATAATTTAAATTCTCCCACTTTGAAAAATATTAAATTAGTAAAGGGTACTAGGTATCTTGTCCTCCACTGAACTTAAGAGAAATTAAAATGATATTTAATATATAATGTCATCCCTAAGCAATGGGGGTTATATATTGAAATCTATTGTAAATTTTTCCTAAGTGCATGAATGCCATTAGTCGAAATAAATTTTACCAACAAAAGGTTGCGAGGTAAAATTCAATTGTTAGACTAATAGATGGTCAGTGGGTTGAACTTAAATTATTCATAAATCAATAAGATAGTTAAAAGGTTGAGATTTGATGAATAATGGACAAAGGGATTGAATCATCCATTTGATGGGTTGATGTTAGACATCACTTTAATAAATCAATTAGGCCACATACCAGCAAAAGGTTGCAACCTATTGATCTAGTTAAAGAAATCAATCACCACTACGAAGCCTTCCAACGATGACTTCCGAATTCCACAGTGGGAGTGTGGGTTTTCGAAAAATATAGTGGGAGCCAAGTTTATTTTGACATTCCTTAATTTAAATTTGGAACACCAATTACATTAGAATCTAATAAGTCTTTTTACTTTTCTACAGATATTTGCTTATTATCTCTCTCACAATGTCTCCTAAACCCTTATCCGAAAAAGATACATTTTGACTGGACCGAATTACATAGAATGGCTCACAAACTTAAGAATGGTCCTAAGTAGTGAGTCGATTGAGTATGTACTAGAACTCAAACGTCCTCCTGAACCGAGTATTTTAGAGGATGAAAGGGTTCGAATTTCCTACATGGATTGGTCTGTGACAATCATCGAGCTAGAGGATACATGTTGAGCTCAATGTGCAGTGAGTTGCAAAGCTCTCATGAAAAGATGGAGAACGCAAGAGACATACTATTCCATCTTGACTCAATGTTTGGAGAGAACGGTAAGACCGTTTGGCATTTGATATCGAGAGAACTCTTCAGTACAAGAATGAGGGAACATGAGAATCTGGGAGATCATGTACTGAAGATGATGACCTTAATTGAAAAATTAAAGTCTTTAGATTACTACATGGATTTTCACATTCAAGTTGACCTCATATTGCAGTCACTTCTTGATTCCTTTTACTATTTCATCATGAACTGTGACATGAACGATATTGAGGGTTCATAGGTGGGCTGACAACCAAACTCGAACTTGTTTAAAGACAAATAAAGGAGGAATAGAAAAGGAAATACAATTTCCACTTCTGAGAACGTACCATTGGATGTCTACAAGTATGGGAAAGGAAAAGGAAAAATGGAAGCACCCTTGAAAGCTTGAAGAGAAATAGGAAACAAGAAAGGAAAGAGCAAGAAGCGTAAGGAAGTGCTCAAAGAAAAGAGTACGTGTCTCTTCTATGGTGAGCTGGGCCACTGGAGAAGAGAATGTCCTAATCAAAGCAAGACTACAAGTATGGAACTTTTTGTTTTAGAAACCAATTGTTCTATAACTGTATTTTCCACTTCGTGGATACTTGATTCTGGAGCTAGTGCTCACGTTTGTGTAATGAATCAGGATCTGCAGCGAAGTAGGAAGTTGGAGCATGGAAAGGTGCTAGTCAGTGTTGGCAGCGGGCATAGTGTCGCGAAGATCTAAACCGAGTAGCAAATTATACATCTAGCATAGTTTGTTTACTAGTATTAAATGAAATCCTATAGTCTAAAGTAAGATTTTATTACATATCTGTAGATGAGACCAAGAGTCCCTTATCATCTATCCTTGCCTATTATCGTTGGCTACAACATACTGTCCACAAAGGTTTCAATTATCAATGCATACTCAAGCCTTAACAATTATCTTTGGCAGTTTCTTTACAAATTATGTTTTTCCATATGTTGTATACCATATTGATGAGTATGTATTTATTGTTTCACATCGAAGACGAAGGATTTGAGAGTCTTATAAGTTGAGAGAATTGCATTTTTGATACGCTAAAGAGGAGTGCACATTTTTTTCATTCAAAAAAGTGACTTTATTAATATGAGTACAAAAAAGTTTAATTTTTCTTTTGGGCAATTTAAGTACAAATTATGCCGAAAAATATCATTTGGCAGGAAAAATTAACTTGAATTTGAGAATTTTTTTCCGTTTGGCGGAAAAATTAACCTTCAATTTGGAGAATTTTGCATGTGGACGGAAAACTGACTCCTTATTTGGGATTTAACTCAAATTCATCAAATTTTATTTTTTTTTGTAAAGTTATTTACTTTTTTTTAAAAAAAAATTTTATCTAAGATTCTAAGTTATCTTTTCTTTTGTTTATTATAAATAAAATTTCTATAATTAATATATTTATAGATAATATTTAAATTATAGAATAATTAAAATTAAAAATTATAATATTATATTCTAATTTTTACTAATTTCTTTCTTATTTTTTATTTTTCAAAATTGTTTTTATTTTATTTTCTTATTTTACTTAATGCTTTAGGGTTTTTTTTTCATATTTGTTAATTTTTTTGGATTTTAACTTATTTATTTTTTGTCAATAAAAACAGCCACTAAAAAGTAATTTTATTTAAATTTTAAAATTGACTGAAGATGTAATTTTTAATATTTCTAATATGTTTATTTTTTCTTATCGTATTCTAATTTTACAGAATTTTTCAAAAACAATTTTTTTTTTTTATCTTCTTATTATTTTTTTATATATATATTTTCCTGACTTTTTAACTAATTTATCTTTGTCAATAAAAAGAAAAAATGGACATTAAAAATATTTCTAAGTTTAAGATATAATATTTTAATATTTTCTGAGTTTTTAAATTTTGTTAATTTTTTAATGTTTTAGATAATTATTTAATATTTTTTTAATTATATTTGCATTTATCGAAATATTAAACTATTCTATTTTTTCAATAAAAATATTTTTCTTTCTAACTAAAAATAGTTTGAAGCATACAATTTCATTATATTTGACAAAAAAAATTCAATTTTGTCTTCACATGGGAGTTAAGGGGTAATTTCGACCTTTTTCCTCATTTCCCTCCAATTCTAGATCATGTAGGCAATTTTTTTGCCAAACACAAAAATTCCCAAATTTGTGTCACGTATACATTTTGACGGATTTTGAATTTTTCGCCGTAATTTGTGCTTAAATTGCCAAAAATCAATTTTTTCTACTCAAATTAAAAAAGCCCTTTTTGGTATGAAAAATGTGCACTTCCCTTTAGCGTTTCCAAAAATACATTTTTTCCCTTATAAGTCCCAAACTCCTCTCTTCCTAACGAGACTACTTTTTAAGACAAAATTGTGTGGCTTCAGTCAAATTGGATACTACCTAACGCAAAGGCATTCGATGTCCGAGAACGCAAGGGCATGTCACATCATTCTGGCACGATCTGTGTGAATGAGGCAATGTACCCTACCCAAGTCTCTCAATGAGGGACTTGAGACGCTTATATTCCTTAAGTTCCCCTCTTCTTACACTACAAAAAAAATAAGACATTAGTGATAAAATGTCAAGTGGCAATGTGAAACTTGTCACTAATTATAATTTTTAGGGACAAGAATTTTTGGTTGGTCACTAAAATAGGTTTTACACGGTTAATGATAACAAGATTTGTATAAAAATTGTCACTCTTGATAATTAGTGAAGGAAGTTGTTGTTACTATTGACTATTAGTGACACACCTTTAATGACAAGTTTGTGACAACAAATATAATTGTTACTCTAGTTCTATTGTCACTAAGTTTTCACTAAACATATATCATTAAACGTCAATAGTGAAAACTTTAAAGAAACTCTTATTACTAAAATATTTTATTGTGACAAAGCAAAAATTATTATCACTCATTATGTATATCTAGACAATATTAACATTGTCACTTCAAATTTTGTCACTAACGTTATTTTTTGTTGTAGCGTTAGCGACACACCTTTTCAGGACAATATTATGAGGCTCCGACAAAGCAAAAAATACCTCATGTAAGATCATCCGATATCCGAGATGTCAAGTGCATATCACATCACATATAGTCTTTTGTTAAATTAACAAGAGCAAAACATCTACATAAATTCGCTCAACTTGAGTCACTTATTCAAATTGATGTTATCCGTAAACATTCAATATTAAGTTTTCATATATTTTTTCTTAATTTTAGATGAAGGGGATACCCTGATCCGACAAATCTGGACCGATAGTATAACAAAAAAAAATACATTAATAACAATATTGTTAGATTAGAGAAAACCCCGTAGGGAACTTGTATTATTGAGTAACATATTTATAGGGATACATATACTTGGTAAACAAGAAACCCTAACTATAAACAAGGAAAAGATAAATACAAGGAAACATAAAGACACCTAAATTAACATAAATACTAGAAAGATATGGAAAGATATTATATTAGCTAACATGATTTGTGACAATATAAAAGTTGTCACTAATTGTAAATGTTTAGTGACAAGATTTTTTGTTTTGTCACAAGAATAGGTTTCACATGTTTAATAGTGACAAAATTTGTGTAAAAGTTGGCACTCTTGATACTTAGTGACAAGAAATTGGTTGTCACTATTGACAATTAGTGATATAGTACCTTTAGTGATACTTAGGAACAACAGTTATAGTTGTCACTCTACTTGTGCTAGGGGTGATCACGGTTCGATTTTGTGGTTTTTTTATTAATTTCAAGCCGAATTGCCAAGTGCAGTTTGGAGGAAATAAAATTTGAAATTGCGATTTTGTAAATCAAAACCGACTATGCGATTTTGTGCGGTTCGGTGCGGTTTGGCAGTTTTTCAAGTTATTTTACATTTTAAAACTAAGTAAGCAAACAATGCTTGTCATATTTTTTGTTAAACTAATGAATAAAAAGATAATGATAATTCATAACTAAGAAAATACTTGTCCTGGAAATATTTATCAAAATAAAACTCCATGAATCATTAAAAAAAAATACTAGTGTCATTACATATTATTATAGAAGAGTACTATCATACGTTTAGAACAAGAAAAAATATTATAAAACAATAGGTGATATAATGCGACATTGCTATTACAAATAATTGTGATCGTTAAATAGAACAAATGTCATAAACATAATTCTAATGCTTTTTTTGGTCAAAACTCTTCAAGTGTCTATTATATAAAAAAAAATAACACTAAAATATCATAAGATATTATCACTTTAAAAGTCTCAAGCACGAATGTTGATTGAATATATTATTAATCATGTAAAAGATATAACCATATCAATTCAATAAAAAATATTAAATAACTATAAATATGAATAGTATTACGAGTAAAACCTATTAAAAGTTCAAATTAAAAAAGAATAATAAGAAATATATATGTGTGTATATATATATATATATGTAGGCGGTGGCGGTGCGGTTCGATTTTTTTAACACTAATTTTGAAACCAAACCTCATAGGGCGATGCGGTTTTCATTTAAAATTTAAACCACGGTTTGCTTAGAAAATTGACAAAAACGGTGCGGTCGGTTC
The DNA here is from genome assembly GCA_019426215.1 of Buddleja alternifolia. Lineage (NCBI taxonomy): Eukaryota > Viridiplantae > Streptophyta > Magnoliopsida > Lamiales > Scrophulariaceae > Buddleja > Buddleja alternifolia. The sequence goes on along the minus strand of CM033400.1, from coordinate 33,039,312 downwards.
AAGCGGTTTTTCAAAACCAATGCTCACCCCTAACTTGTGCACCTTTAGTGATACTTAGTGACAACAATTATAATTGTCACTCTACTTGTGTTGCCACTACATGTGTCACTAATTGTCAATAGTGACAACTTTAAAGAAACTTTTGTCACTAAAAATTCTTTTTGTAATAAAACAAAAAATTATTGTCACTTATTATATATATCCAATGACAACTTTAATATATTTTTTTAATTCAAGATGAAAGGGGATACCTAAATATCTAGCCAGATAAACCCGTGTTGATAGTTATAATATTGAGTTATAAAGACTCTATCTAACTCCATAAATGATGGAGAGCCACAACTTATGGCAGTCTGGATTCGAACCCAAGACCTCTCATATAATATGGGAGGTGGATATTACTAGATCAACAGGTCTTGGGTAGCGACAATTTTAACATTGTCATGTTCAATTTTGTCACTAACATTATTTTTTTGTTGTAGTGTAGGTTTTTAATTATGGGTCACCCAGACCGTATAAGACTTCAAATAATGAGAGAAAAGTCACAACTTATGCAACCTATAACTGAACCCAGGAGTTCCTATATGAAAGTGAAAGCTGATACACTAGATTTAAAAAGTCTGGGGTATTAAGCTTTCATATTATTTAATACAATACGAAGGGGGATACCTCAAATATCTAGCCCAACAAAAACCCGAATTGATAGTCATAATCATGACCCATAAAGACTCTATCTAGCTCCATAAAGGAGGGAAGAGACACAACTTGTAGTAGCCTGGATTCGAATCCAGAATCTCTCACATAAAGTGGAAGGTGAATACCATTAGACGAACAGGTCTTGAATATTAAGTTTTCATGTTATCAGTCGCAGTTTTATATCTTTGAAACCCACCACGTTCGGTTATGGGTTCAATAATTAATTACAATTTGGGGAAAATCGCATTTTTAGTCCCGTAAGTTTGTCCCAGTACACTTTTGGTCCCGTAAGTTACGGGATTCTCACTTTACGTCCCGTATGTTTCACCAATTCTCACTTTTGGTCTCATCTGTCTATTTTTAACAGAAAATGGAACGTGAGTGGCACTGTTAACCGTCCGTAACAACACGGAATCGAACAAATAATATAGTGAAAGTAAGATCGTCTTCACAGGGAAGGTTATCAAGTACCAAACAAAGTTTATCTTATTATTTAAACTATTGATTATCAAAGATTTGAGATTTTAACTAATTAAAAGCCGAAATTTATAAAAACAGAATTAATTATAAATAATTAACACAAATATAATTAAAACGAACAATCAATTAACGAAAGGCCTAGGGATTAAGATTTCATCAAGGTATTTCTATGGATTATTGACTTTCAATGGATTATCATTCTTGTTTAAATTAAAGACCCAATTTCCTTAAATACATGAATACTCTCCCGAGATCTTCATGAGTACCCACCTAAATTAATTAACGTCACTCCCATGATCAAAAACTAATTTAGATGAATCCATTAAGTTCTATGAATATTGTTTAACTAGTCTCATGCAAAATTACCAATATCCCTATTAAGCAATTTACACATGTCTATTAAATCTGAACCGATAAATTAATTCACCTCCCGGTACTTCTTAATTCATCTTAAATCATGCAATTGGTGATCAAGCAATTACAAGCATTAAACTCTCATTAATAGATAAACCAAACAAGAAATCACATCCATAAATCATCAATAATCCAAATCAATACACAAGACTACATCTTAAACCCTAGAAAATAATCTAGCTATGCATAATTAAAGAAAAACAAGAAATAAATTGCATAAACATAAAGTTACACATGTTCAACAATGGAGGAATGGAAGAATACAACTTGAGAAGATGAAGTTTCCCTCTCCAAGAACTCTTCTCCAAGAACTCTCCAAGATCTATTTTCTCTCTCTAGAAATCTTCTTTTTTCTCCAGAATGATGATCTCCCATCCCACTCCAGCCTAAAAAACGTTTTTGCCACTTTATTTAACTAAAAAGGAGTCTTAGATACATAAATTATGCCCATCCAAGTCATAAAATCGGCCCACAAAAATATAAAAATCCGCAGCTGCACAGCTGTGCAGAATATCTACACAGTTGTGCAGTTGCCTGTGCAGAAATTTTTCTCTTCATTTTTCTTCAACGAAACATTCTCGTTTGGCCTTTCTAATGCATTTCTTCACTTCCTCTTGGTTAGCCTTCGTTATTCACGTAAAAATACTCCTTTAACTCATCAAAACAATCATTTATATGCCTACAAAAATATTGAAACGACTTAGAAATCAAAATACGTAAATTGGGCTAAAAATAAAGGAAAAGACTAACTACAAGGCATAAAATAAAGATAAATGTGAGGTAAATCATGATGAAAATATGTAGAATATGAGACCTAATAGGCACGAGCACGGTTAGCCAGCTGGTTTGGGGGGGGGGAGGAATTGTTCAATTTTCACTGTTTTGGGGCAAAATTTGAAATTTTGAAAAGCCGATTTGGTGCAAAATTTTGGAATTTGACAGCAGCCCATCTTCTTCTTCATTGCAGCGGTGAATTCCCGGTCATGGCAGCGGTGAATTTGCCTAAAAAACGCGCAGGAGAAGGTCATGTTTTGCTGTGAAAAAATGACGCCGGAAATGGCTGAAATCGAGCCCAAATTCGCCGGAAAAACGCCGACATGGATCGATGAGTGCAACGCCATTAACTCCGGCTGAATTGCTGCTCGAAGCCGTCCTTAAATCGCCTGAGAAGACGATTTAAAAATTTCAAATTTTGCCCCAAATTGACTTTTCAAAATTTCAGATTTGCCCCCAAACAGTGAAAAGTGAACAATTTCCCCCACAAACCGGCTGGCTAACGGCGCACGTGCCACTCACATGCCATTTTCCGTTAAAAGTAGACGGATGGGACCAAAAGTGAGAATTTGTGAAACATATGGGACGTAAAGTGAAAATTCCGTAACTTATGGGACCAAAAGTGTACTGGGGCAAACTTACGGGACTAAAAATGCGATTTTCCCTTACAATTTGCCTCACCTAAATCATGACCCTTCAGCTTGTGGGGTGTTACAAGAGCCCATATATGTATTCGGTTGGTTTAATATTTATTGTGGTCAATCTTTTAGGTCTTAGTTTGTATTTCGGCCCGAGTTTGTATTTCGGCCACGAAGGGTGTTTTAGTCTTTTGCTGTTTAAGGTTTCAACATATGCTTTGCAGAAACCTCATCTGCTCTCTTGAAATAATATTCATTCCTTAGTTTCTTTTCATAATTTCTTGTTGTCTTTGTTAATACAATAAGTCTTTTACATTTTAGCATTTAATCTTAATAATAATGATAAAATCAACAATTTACTAGTTAAAATAATGATCAGGTTAGTAGATTTACTCACTGATTAGTTAAAAGTTAGTAAAGTAGTTGATTGTTACTTAATTTAATTATTATAATTATATATATTTAAAAAATTACTATTATATGATTTGACATGAATAGTTGATTATCACTAACAGAAGTGTCTATTAATTAAAAATTTATCAGATTTGGTTAAATAATTACAGATAGTGCTTAGGTGATTTAAAGTAAACCATTGATTGTCGACAATTAAGAGTGGCTCAATTATTAACAATTGTTAATTTATTTCCTTCATCAATATGCTTCCTTACCTTTAATCCGGAAAGTGATATCTTAACACATGGATAACAATTAGTTCTAACCTTTAAAATCAGCAATAAATGATAACAATTGTAGCTTCAATTTGCAAATTTCTGCAATTTTCCAGTATTTAGAAGGAATCTTTTATTTAATTTTTTAACCAAGAAAACATGAGATTTTGGGTAATGGGTAATATGACTTGTTTTTATTTAAGGTGCAAAAATGGGTATATTCAAAACTAATGAGGGTCTTTTGGGGATTTGCTTTATCCGAACCCACGTACTCCGGCTAACCAAACAATTATCCTTAAATTGTGTTGAATTGGGTCAAAATTGCAAATCAAACAAATGGAAGGATGAGTTTTATAAATAAACCAAAGTGTTTGTAACCCTTAAACCCAAACCTAGCAACCAAACGAACCCCAAAATGACAAATAGTTTTACCAAAAATAAAGTTAGCACCTTGACATAATTATGTAGAGTGATTTTCACCCTTTTGTCGCTTTTTTATTTTTGGTAAGAAATTAATATAATAAATACATTTAATTTGATTTTCGTAATTTGTTTACCATAACAAATAAATATCTTACCTCATCAAGGATCAAGGAAAAATTACCAGTGATACATATCATTTCTCAATTATATATATAGAGTGTTTTAGTTCTTTTATGGGCTCAATATAATTTACCCCATGTTGATATATTGAATTATGCACTTACCCCCCGAAAAGAAAAATATCAATAAATATCCTTACGATTTTTTAAATTATACACACTACCTCCTCCGGATATTTTTGCTTGCAAATTTTTCTATGAAGACAAAATGCCCTTACATTTTATTAAGAAATTTTCACTATATTTAATCTTACTTTATTTCATACTTTTATAATTATTTAAGTTTATATTTTTTCTTTTGTTTTTGACCTTCTTCCTCAACACATCTCTTTCACCAAAATTTATATTTGATTTCTTTTGTTTTATTGATAATTTTTTTTCACGGGGTCACGTATATATATTTTTTAATTCTAGACGAAGAGGATATCTTGACTCGACAAATTTGAGCCGATAGTTTTTAATAATGGGTCAGATAGACTCTATAAGACTTCAAATAAGGAGAGAAAAATCACAACTTGTGACAGCTTGGAATTGAACGCAAAACCTCTCACATGAAAGTGTAAGCTGATCATACCACTAGGCTAACAAGTTTTGGGTGGGGTTCACGTGTATTTAAGCCATTCTTTTATCGTGTAATTAACCCATTCTTTTATTAATTTTCTGTCATCTTGATTTCTTTCACTCTGTATGTCTATGGAAAATTCTAGCCCTGACTTAACCGCACCCAGGTGTATTTCACAAGGAGAGTATATTACATTTGTCATATAATTGGTAAGTTATTTTATAAAATTGACATGGGTTTGGCCGAGCCGGGAGCGGGCTAGAATTTCCCTCCATGTCTATAAATAACATATCAAAGCTTTGAATTTTAGAACCATCAGTTAGGTGATAATGTTGCTAATTCTCCTACTTCAAGTTACTTTGCTTATCTTTTTCTTCATACACATTTTCCAGAAAATCAAGAACTCATCCGCCAAACAAACTCTTAATCCACCAGGTCCTCCAGGGCTGCCCTTTATAGGAAACCTCCACCAAGTTCCTGCTAATGGACTTCTTCATAAATTCCTATACAATCTCTCCAAGAAATATGGAGCAATCATGTACATGAAGTTCGGATCAGTGCCCGTAGTTGCGATTTCTTCGGCAAAACTGGCGAAAGATGTCTTAAAAACAAACGATCAGGTGTTATGCAGCAGGCCAAAGTCTCTTGGACAGCAAAAACTATCCTACAATTACTTAAACATTGCTTTCTGTCCCTACGGCGATTACTGGAGAGAAGTGAGGAAAATCTCAACCGTTCATCTCCTCAGCTTGAAAAAGGTTCAATCTTTTGGTCCCATTCGTGAAGACGAAATCTCTCGTCTTATGGCGAAGATTTCAGGCTTTGCAGATACTTCTCGGGAAGCAAATCTAAAGGAGATGATGACGTGGTTTACAAGTACTATAATATGTAGAGTTGCTTTTGGCAAGAGGTACGAGGAAGAAGGACGTGAACTGCGGGGATTCGACCGGCTTCTGTCGGAAGCTCAGGCATTGTTGATTGCTTTCTTCGTGTCTGATTATTTTCCTGCATTCGGTTGGGTGGACAAGCTCTCTGGAATGACGAGTCGTCTCGAGAAGAACTTCCAGGGACTGGATGATTTCTATCAGGAAGTCATTGATGAGCGCCTGGATCCCAATAGAAGCAAGCGTATAGATGATCATGAAAACATTTTAGATGTCTTAATCAAGCTTAAAGAACGAGAATCGTGTCCCGTTGACCTTGAATGGGATAACATTAAAGCCCTGCTTATGGTATGTACATAACTAGTCCCTAAATAGGTAGGTCTTACATTCTAAAATGTATCGGGTCCAATGGAGCCGATACATCAAATATCATTGAATACAGGGACAAGATGGTAAAAAACACCTAATTCACCTACATCCAACGGCGTTAGATGGACGGCTCCAATACACCCTGCCCATCTTGAAATTTTCCAAAAGTTTGGATCCACCCAGACCCAAAAATTGAGTCTAGACTCAACTCAAAACTTTGGTCCAAATTCCCACCAACACGCAATCTAGTTTTCCTTTTTATATTATGCTTGTTGATAAATATTAATGAGAGACATATAAGCGGACAATATCTTACACAAGTGTGTCCGATGTACAAGAAGACAATTACGTACCATGTCAAATTGCATACAAGAGATTTGCTCATCAAAAATTTTATTCAGATCACAAAAATTTTAGAACCTTTTCAGTTAAATTTGCCGGCTACTATACCATCTTTTATGCTATTTTTATACTCTTTATGCTCCAACACGTTTAGGTTCAAAACCATATTCAAAACTCTCATCAGCTTGGTCAAGCTCATATACGTGATATTTGATACTTTTAGTTTCTTTTCTTGTTTTTCTGTGTAGGATATATTTATAGGTGGAACGGACACGAGCGCGATGACAATAGTTTGGATCATGATTGCGTTAATGAAAGCGCCGAATGTGATGAAGAAAGTGCAGGCAGAAATTAGAGATTTGATTGGGCGAAAAGGTAAAATAGAAGAAGATGATCTGCAGAAACTTCCGTATCTAAAAGCAGTGATAAATGGGATTTTTTAAAAAAATAATATAGTTTTTAATAATTTTAAAAAAAATAATACAGAAAAAAATTTTAATTCAGAAATAGCTGGATACGCCATTCCAATTGGCGTATCCACCTGGTTACGCCAATTGGAATGGCGTATCCACCTTGTTACGCCATTCCAATTGGCGTAACCAATTTTAATAAAAAAAAATTATTTAGAATGGTTACGCCAATTGGAATGGCGTAACCTCTAATACATTTTTTTTTTATTAAAAATGGTTACGCCAATTGGAATGGCGTAACCTCTAATACATTTTTTTTTAGCCGTTGAGTCTGGATACGCCATTAAGAATGGCGTATCCAGGACACTATTTTTCTTCCTCCTCTTCTTTCCCTCATTTTCTCTCCGTCTGCAGCTGAATTCCTCCATTTCCTCTCTCTAATTTCATATCTCCTCTCTCTCTCAATTTCATTATATCACAAGGTAAGTCTTTTAATTCTATATTATTATATTTTGTATTTAGCTTTGGAATATAACTGTTTTTAGGATATAAGTTTTGATTAATTATATAATTTTTATTTTGTACTTAGATTTTAAATATAGTTGTTTTTAGGATATAAATTTTGATTTAATTATATAATTTTTATCTTGTACTTAGATTTTCAATATAGTTGTTTTTAGGATATGTACTTTGATTTAATTATGTAGTTTTTATTTTGTATTTAGATTTTCAATTTAGTTGATATAATATTTAGTTGTTTTTAGGGTTTGAACTTTGATATAATATTTTAGATAAAATGTATAATTTTTTAGGCATAAGTTTGAGACGTAATGTTGAATTTAGTGTTTATGAATGTTATTTTAAGATTTTTTACAAGGTATAATTTATGTCTTCGCACTATAAATTAATAATGGATATTTTGCAGAAATGTCTAGGCAGAACTTAGTTGATGTTTGCATATTTGCGGATGGACAAATAATTGAAGATGCGAATTATATGTTGAGTTATAGTGTTCCAGCAACAACATACATGAGAATATCTCGTTCGATCACATTTGTTGAATTGGTAAATAAGGTATATGAGAGTACAGGAATTAATCCGACTGAATTCTTGTTAAAAGTTTTTTCGAAGTACTCCTTTGAAGATAGAAATTTGCTCAGGCAGAGAGCTATGGAGGTCAAAAATGATGGTGATTTAAGTTTTTTCTTGGATCCTTATACAAAGGTAAATTATTGATCGCAACGACTCTTGATGGAAATAATCAAATTTTGCCTCTTGCATTTGCAATTGTCGATAATGAGTCAAACGACTCGTGGTTGTGGTTTCTGCAATTGGTGAGCAAACATTTTATTCGAAGGAACGAAGGTGTGTGCCTTATTTCTGATCGTCACCACGGCATACGGCATGCTTCTGAGCTTGTACCCGCCTTTTGCCCTCCTCATGGATCTCATCGATATTGCCTACGACATGTGTCTTCAAACTTTAATACTCGTTTCAACAATAAAGTTTTGAAGACTCTATGTTATCAGGCAGGCATGACACATAGTATTTCAAAGTTCGGTAAAATCATGCAGGATATCCGACAAAAGGAGGAAGATGCTTTCATTTATCTTAGCAGAATTCCATTTGAAAAGTGGACACTTGCACACGATGGAGGGGTACGCGAAGGCATTATGACAACAAATATGGGAGAGAGCTTAAATGGTGTTTTGAAAGGTGTTCGTCATCTACCGCCCACTGCTATTGTGGAATGCACATTTCATCGCTGTGTCGATTATTTTTATAACCGACACCGAGATGCCTTGACAATGGGGGGAATTCTGGGCTGACAGATTATGCTTACCAAATGTACTCGGAATCACAGAAAGCATCCGAGACACACACTGTCAGGCACTTTGATCATCTTGACGAAACTGGTCAAGTTAACACCAAAGCGCAGCTCGGATATCGTTCTGTAAAGTACGCCGTTGACATAAAGAGAAAATATTGTTCTTGTGGCAGATGGAGCACACACAAAATTCCATGCTCACATGCGATTGCGTTATGTGTCGATTTGCACAAAAGGTCGATCCCGTTGGTTGAAAAGTATTATAGGGCAAGTGAGTATTTACAAACATATCAAGGGAAATTTTTCCCTTTGCATGACGCTCATTTTTGGGATGTACCTAATTTTGAGTTGATCCATGACCCTCTGTCGAAGATACAGCGACGAGTAGGCAGAAATGTGACTACTCGAATTCCCAATGAGATGGATTGGTAGTTATGTATTGCAATCGAGCATTGATATGTATTTGTTGGATAATGAGATATTTATTTTGACGGTGTTTGTTGTAATTTTTTTGCTCGAATTTGGCCTGTTTCTGTACATTTATTTGTCAGCATTCATTTTTGTATAGAAATTATGTTCGAAAAATAAAAGCAAATGAAAAGAAAAGAAAAGCAAAAAAATTATAAACCACAAATTATGTTCGACAAGTAGACAGATGCTACAAATTATGTTCGAAAAATAAAAGCAAACAATTATAAACTACAAATGAAAAAGACTATCTACTCAGCATTCCGACCGCGATGCCCCCCTGTGCCACAAAATGGAGTACGCCTCTCCCTAGTTGAACGTCTAAGTTGCTCCGTTTCATTTTCTGTTCTGTTCATGTCAAAGCTAAACGGAACTGCGGACGTGTCAAATTGCAAAGAGGCTGGAGACGGATTCCTGTATACGGGAGGTGGATTGTTCGACAGGTCTAGGCTAAGGTCTGTGTGAGGGTCCTCCATATATTGATCCCACAAATTTTCGGGCGTTGCCCAAGCTGATGATGAAGGCCCCTCATCTTGGACTGAATAATGTCCCTGATACTCGGGTGTAGTAGCAGCCATTTGGGGAAAGTAATCCCCGGTAGCATATGGAGCAGTAAAAGTCGTAGAGGATGGTCCAAAAGTGGAGGTGAGAGGTACTTGACTCGAAGGTCCAGCTTCGCGCTGATCAAAATTAACACCCGATGCTGAACCATCACGGCGGCTAAATGTGACCTGGCCCGCAATCTGGTTAAGACCCTGACTCAATCGGGCAGAAGTGCACGATTCAGGGTAATCTTGGACAAGTGTTTGCAATTCTTGAATTTGCCGATTCTGTACAAGATAAACAAAAAACATAAGGCAAAGCAAAACATATATGTAGGCGTAATGTAATGTAATGTTAACCTCAAACAATTATATATACTAACCACATCATGCAACAGAGGCGCCGACCCTGTTTGGAAGCCATCATTAGACCTATCTAACATCCTTGAAATATAACGACGTGTGGTCCTATCATACCAGGAGCCGTAATCCTCTGTTGCGCCTGTACCCTCGTCACCTCCCACAATATGATTTAATCGTTCATTCCATATATCGATGAAGGTCCTATTAAAAGTGGACCAATCCTCATTGTCCCTCCCAGATCGGTCAACCCTATTGAATTGTGGATGCGTATATAAGTGTGGAACCGTTTGTCGGAATCCAAGCTGTTGAAGCACACGCTCAGGACGATGATATTCCACAATGTTGAGGAATACCATCGGAACTGATGCTCTCCACACATTAGGGGCCAAACACTCAGGTGGCAACTCAGCAATATCAGGCTCATTAAAGTTGTATAAGTCCCATACAAACTGAAATAAAAATATTGAACACCACTATTTTTAAATCGCAAGGATTTTATAATTTTATAACATAACAACCCGAAGAAAATTTTTTACTCACATGATGATAGGCCATCTGATCTAATGCTTCTCTAGCTGTCACTACAACACCAGTGGTTGTCCTTTCGTTTCTCACGGGACGACACCACCTACAATATCAATAATGCAAACAATTAAAAAAAATAGTTATTTTTGAATTAAAAATCTTAATTAAATAAGTTACCGTTTCCCATATGGCGTTCGTGCAATTCCTAAGGAATCAATGTTTGCCATTTCCTGTGGCAAACGGGCTGGCCTCACAACCAATATTCGTGACCATGCCCACAACTGTTAAAAATGAAAATACATCCATTTATTAAACATTTATTATAACATTCATTTACATAAAGATATAACAACAAAAAAATAATACATTATACCTGTAACAATATTAAAGGACCAGATGCTCCTTTCGAAGTCCTCAGGGAGGCATGATATAATTGACGGTACAAATACGCCAACACACCACTCCCCCAACTGTAGGAGTAAACCTCGTCAATATTTTCAAAAAATTTCAACCACAAAATCGACATCCCTTCCCCGGTGCTGTCAGGTAGCATGACGCCAAGCAGTGCAAAAGCCCAACATCGTGCCATCTGATCAACCATATGCTCAGGGGACCCATCATCAATTGATCTTGCGTTCAATTTTATGAATGCACATAAACTTTTCATTTTTAAGCGCATACCCGCCGGTTTACAATCATCTCGTGTAATTTGTAAACCTAAAAGCTGATGCACTAACGCCGTATAATCACTAAACCCATTAAAGGGATGATGAATAACTAACACCCTACCATCAATTGGAACGCCCCATAATATTGCTATGTCTTGGAGAGTAACAGTAGCCTCTCCACTTCTGAGGTGAAACGTGTTCGTCTCCGGACGCCACCTCTCAATTAGTGCATTTATAAGTCCCATATCCAATCTAAGCTGGCCACACAGGGTTAACAGATAAAAGCGGTAAAACCCCATTTGATGGAGTTTTCGTAAAACTCGATCATGTGGTGGCGTAAACCCGTTAGCTTTGATCATTTTAAAATAATGTCCATCTGCTCGTCTGGATCGTACGCTTTCATCATTCGCAGAAAATACCAACTCAGACCTATGGCTTGCCTGATCCGACAAAACACTAGGATCAGCAGGCCCATATATATTACTTTCAGATTGAAAAATTATTTTTTAAAAAATTATTAAAAACTATATTATTTTTTTAAAAAATCCTGATAAATGAGACCTTCAGATTGTACACTCCAAATCCAATCATCGGGCGAAGAATCTTGGAGAGGTGTACTTTAGGTGGCTATGAAATACAACCAAACACTGTAGTTTTTCTTAATGTTAGGGCTATAACAAGAGATCCCGAGTACTGGGAAAACCCTGATGAGTTCTTGCCTGAGAGGTTCTTAGATAGCAATATCAATGCAAAAGGACAAGATTTCGAGTTTATTCCATTTGGATCGGGACGAAGGATGTGCCCTGGAATGAATATGGGACTTGCAACAGTTGGACTTACAATTTCTAATATGCTATACTATTTTGACTGGGAAATGCCTCCAGGTATGAAGCCTCAGGATATTGATACAGATGTGTTGCCTGGAATTACACCTCCTAAGAAAACTGCTTTGTGTCTCGTGCCAAAGAAACACATTATCTAAATCTCGATTGGGTGTTGTGAAGTTTAGCGTGTCGTTCAGTTATCTACTGTGTGTTGTTTTAAGCTAGTCTTATATTTCATCTCGTATTCTGCTATGATGTCTCTTTTTACCTTGTGGAGAAGTGCTAGTTCTCCATTGTTATTTGCCTCCCTTTGACCGTATTTTATATTACTGAATGAATATGAATGATAAAGTACAATAGTATAAATGGACAGTTATAAGTCCCTGACTATACAGATTTGGGTATACTTAAAGGTGTCAAACGGGCCTTAAAGGGGACGACCCATTTAAGTCCCCTTTAAGGCCCTTTGAGACCTTGTCCCATTTAAGGCTTTGTCCCCTTAAGAGCCAAGCCTTAAAGGGGACAAGGCCTTTTAAGGGACTTGCCTAATGGGCCCGTCCCGTTAACAATATTATTATTTTTTTAATATATTTTTCTAAAAATCAAAATTATAAAAAAAATTAAAAAAATTAATAGTGTGCAACGATCAAAATTTTGACCATTGCCCACTATGTTTAACGGTCAGCAAATTGCTGACCGTTAGCACTTAGCAATTCTTTGCACAAAAGTGCAAAGAATTGCTTTGTTGTGCAGCGACCAGAATTATTTTTGGTCGTTGCACAGCAACATGTTCCTTTTCTTTTCTTTTTTGTTAATTTTTAATATCCTATTAATCTTCTATAAATTCTCCAATTCCATTCCAATTTTATTCACTCATCTTCATTTCAATTTTATTAAAAAAAAGTTCACTAGATAAATATTGAAATGAAATGATAAACAAATGCACAAATAATAAAAAAAAAACTCATTGCCCAAAGGTGATTCAATTTTGGGAGTCCCTTTAAGGCCCCTTAAAGGTTCCTTAAGGTCCCTGTCCCATTTAAGTCTCGTCCCCTTTACTAAAAGGGCCGGGACGGCCCCATAGTAAAGGGGACCTAAAGGGACCGGATCGGCCCGTCCCCTTTCACTAAAGGGACGGATCAATCCGGCCTCCCACAAACAAAGGGGCCTAAGGAGACGGATAAATCCTGCCCTTTAAGCCCGTTTGACACCTTTAGATACACTAATAGCACTATGTATATCTAATAGAATATAAACTAACAATAACGAATACTATTTCAACAACAAAAAGGTCCCTGCCCCATTTAAGTCTCGTCCCCTTTACTAAAAGGGCCGTCCATAGTAAAGGGGACCTAAAGGGGTCGGATCGGCCCGTCCCCTTTAACTAAAGGGACGGATCAATCCGGTCTCCCACAAACAAAGGGGCCTAACAAGACGGATAAATCCGGCCCTTTAGGCCCATTTGACACCTTTAAATACACTAATAGCACTATGTATATCTAATAGAATATAAACTAACAATAACGAATACTATTTCAACAACAAAAAGGTACCAAAAGTGTGACTTATAGGACATTAAAATACAGAGCAACAAAAGTAAATATATTTTATGTCTACGAAGTAAAGTAAATGGGTAACCTGTCTTAATAAATTCAATCAGCACAAGTAACAAGTTAGATGTTAGGCAATGTCTTAATAAATTCAATCAGCACAAGTAACAAGTTAGTGTTATGCCTAACATCGGCTTTTTTATGAAGTCAAACCATGAGTTCTTACAAGTCGGCACATTTCCTGAGTCACTGGTTCAAATTTGGCTACTTGCAATTAAGGGTATAAGGTAAGTTGAGCCAGCTTGTGAGCCTGGTGAGTCGGCTCGACTAGAGCTTGGCTCGAGCTCAAGCTCTTATATTGTTTATAAGCTCGTGAGTCCACTCACGAGTTTTTATTATTATTTTTTAACTATTTTAATATATGGCTAAAAATACCCAAATTTCATAAAAATAATATGCAAAATTTTAGATATAACATATTTTAATGACAGTACTTAAGTAATAGTTTTCTATATTATTTAAATCGTGCAAAACAACAACAACAATAATAAAATATGTATTTTAGTTGATAATTGATGATATATCTTTCTATAAATTAATTTAATGAAATCATGTTTTTCTCGACACCCTTCTCTATTTTCTAAATATATATATATATATTACACATGCTTGCTTCACCATGCACATGAAACACAAAAACCATGGCTCTCATAATTTCTTTCCAAAAACTAGCCAACTTATTCTCTATTTTTTTTTAAGCACAAACGAAACTTCATTAAATTAAAGCGAAACAGAAGAGTATGGCATACAACAAACCGGAACTAAACTAGAAAACACAACAGAAACATCACGCTGAATATAATAACTAGACAGAAAGCGGCCGGGGAAGGGAAGAGGAGAAAGACAACAGCTAGCCATGTTCCAAGGAGCTTCTTGGAAAAATATATACTAGACCGAGACCAATGATCCTAGTATCTATATCTCTCACACAGTAAGATGTATAGTGACAGAATTCACGCTCCGACCATTGGAGCTTCCCACTTTTGATAAACGTACAGTCCGCAACCCCCATTATTAACTTCACAATAACACGAACTAATGATCACTACACCCACAACTGCCCTTGATTCTCTTACGACAACCATACCCCCATAATTGGCCGCGAACTCTTCTTCAGTGAGATCAGTCAAGTCATTGAGACCGAGTTTGTAAGAAGAATTAGATTTGTTACGCTGAGTAAAAATTCATAGTTTTCCTGGAAAACTTTAAGCCTATGCTCTTTTTCTTGCTCAGAAAGGTATGTTTTTCCATGCTTTTTGCACCAATCGTGGAAAAAATCAAAAATTGGGGGTGTAGAAGATTTGGTTGTGGAACAGAAGGAGGAGCACTTCCAAGTCATAACGTGATAAGACCCAATCCAAATGGGAGATTACACAGAGATATTCAGAGAGTTAAACAAATGAATTAACTCTGGAAAACAACCTCAATACCCCTACAATGGTGAATCGCAGCGGAAGAAGAAGAAGAAGATAATATTGGCTCAAAAACACCGGAGCGGATCCTCTATCCCACAATGGTGTACCATAATGGTGTCACATCATTGTGGGATTGAGAAGTGTCATTAAAAAAAACTGTCAATAACAATTCAAAATAAATGGACACTTGTCAATCCCACAATGATGTGACACCATTGTGGTACACCATTGTGGGATAGAAGATCTGCTTCGTAAAAACACGCATGCCATTTTCATTGATTTACTTGGTATTTAAACGATTACAAAAAAGACGTAACAAACTCTGCAAGAAATGAATCTGACATAATTGAAAATGCTGACAGGGCAGTTAAAATAACTAACCTTAATTATTAAATGCTTAACCCTAATTAACCCTTGACTTGATTAATTGTAAATGACATAAATATAAAAGTGTTGATTGTTGACTCCCACGCTTCTTTAAGACTCTAACTTGTTTCTTGAATTCAGCTGGACCTATCAACGCTTGGCACATGTCCTTGCCCACCGAAGTTGCTAGTTCACTCATTAAGTCGTTTTTCTTCTTACCTGCATACATATTATATTTTTAATAAAAGAAATAAAAAGTTGTATCAGTTACCCTCCCCTCAAAACAGTCCTTGACCTCAAGGACTGAAGTGGGGAAATTTGAGTTTTAATTCATAAAAATCTTCCCAAGTGTTGTCTTCCTCCACGGTGTTAAACCACTTCACAAGCACTTGCGTGATTGCTTGATGGTTCTTCTCTACAAGTCTCCTGTCAAGAATTTTCTCAGGTTCTAAAACAATGTGCCCATGTGCAGTAAGTGATATAGGTAAATTTGGGTGGCATGGATTTGAGCCAATCTTCTTCTTGAGCTGCGAAACATGGAAAATAGGGTGTATCTTAGTGTTAGCAGGTAATTCTAGTGTATAAGCTACCTTCCCAACTCTGTGTAGTATTCTAAATGGACCAAAATACCGAGGGGATAATTTGTGGTATGCATGAGATTTCAAAGAGAGTTGCTTATACGGTTCCAACCTCACATAAACCCAATCATTGACTTCAAATTCTCTCTCACTCCGGTGTTTATCAGCTTGCATCTTCATCCTGTTCTGTGCATTAATGAGGTGCGATTTAAGCAACCGAATGGTGGATTCCCTTAGTTGTAAACTACTGTCCACAGTGTCTTTGTTGGATTCAAAAGAGGTGTAAGGGAAGTGCTCAGGTGGTTTTTGGCAATATACAGCTTCATAAGGTGTGGTCTTGATGCTTGAGTGGTAAGAGGTGTTGTACCACCACTTGGCAAGAGATAGCCAGTTTCCCCATTCCTTGGGCCTGCCACTAGTCATGCATCGCAAGTGGCCCTCTAGACATCGATTAATCTCCTGTAGTACCCTGTGAGCCCCAAGAACCCCCCTCAATTGTTTGAAGGTTTTCGAAAGAGGCCACTCAGTCATGGCCTGAATTTTAAAAGGATCAGCAACAACTCCCTCTTTAGTTATCACATTATTGGTCCCAAGTGGCATACGAAAGGGTCTAGAAGGGGGGGGGGTTGAATAGACCCTGAAGTCTCTTTCGACTTCAAAAAATTTCGTACTAAAATGGTTTTTGGACGCTTGAAATAGAAGACGCTTGAAGAGTCTAACACTTAACTTAAGCGTTGACTTAAAATATAGGCGCTTTGGTGAAGCGTCTAACGAAGACTGTTTTTATAAAATTAACTTAGATTTCAAGAATTTAATACTACAACCAAATAGGTTTGAGCGTTCACTTCTTTGATCAGTGTTAGCACAGCGGAATGATTTTTGTAGTCTTCTTTTAAAAGCTTTAGCGTCACAGAAAGGGTATTTAGTTGCTTAGCGTTTGATTAAGTTCTACTTGATCAGTTTATGATATGACAAAATGAAAACTGAATGTAAAGTAAAGAACACAATATTTGTAAGGTTCGTTGGGTG
This sequence comes from Buddleja alternifolia, assembly GCA_019426215.1. Lineage (NCBI taxonomy): Eukaryota > Viridiplantae > Streptophyta > Magnoliopsida > Lamiales > Scrophulariaceae > Buddleja > Buddleja alternifolia. The sequence goes on along the minus strand of CM033400.1, from coordinate 33,022,257 downwards.
GTGTAATCCTAACTACGTCCTTCTTCTCCTTGAACACTTGGAGGCAATCCACTAAAATGATTCTCAAAGAATCACACAGAATCTTCTACAAATTAGGGAGAGAGGTGAAGACGATCTCGAGCTCCTTGATCACACTAATTTCAGCTCCAATAAAGATCTTATCCAAGAAGGCCTTGAGCTCCTTGATCACACAGACTTCAGGTCCAATAAAGACCTTTTCTTCAACAAGCTTCTCTTACTCAAAAATACTGCCTGTGGAAGTCAACAATCTTTCTCACTCATATGAAAGGTGTTGAAAGATTGTAACAGGTTTGTTTGATGTTGGGAAGTTCAAACAACTTGGGATATCTCAATAAGAATTTAGGTTTCTTCTTTGGAAGAGGTTTGAGATATCTGGTGACTATCTGGAATGTATTTGAGAAGCTTGATGGATTTTAGCTATGGAGTTTGCAAGCTTTTCTCTCAAATTATTTCAGCAAAGTTTCTCTCTCTGCACACTCTAATGTTTTGCTGAGGGTACTATTTATAGAGATCTTGGGATTTGTCCGTTGGACACAATCAGGCGCGTGTCTCTTACGCATCACGTCAAATAGTCTCATTCTGACATTCCTGAAAATCTGCTGGTTCCGATTGGACAGGAGCAGGTTTGAACTCTGAAAAGCTGACAGTCTATTCAAAAGGTGGCTTGTCCACAAGTCATACTGTCTTGTTTACATTTAATGCACTTATCAAGCATTTAATGCATTTTGAATTTATTTCCTGTTGGAAATAAATGTCCGTTGGTGATTGCATTTAAGTCCTTGATAACTTGGGTTTAATCCTTCAAGTGAATCTGAAAACTGGACGCTTGAATCGCTCGGACACTTGAATTAAACACTTGAATCAGACGCTTGAATCAGAAGCTTGAATCAGACGCTTGAATCAAATTGGACGCTTTAGTCAAATTGGACGCTTGGGCCAAATTGGACGCTTGGGCCAAAAATCCTGAAATAGTCTTTTAGCGTTTGACAGACGCTCAAAGCAAATTTTTATCGTCTCTTGACTTCAGACGTTGATCTTCAACTTCATCCTTGATAGACTCACTCAGAATTCTATCAGTGACTTGGTATTAAATACTTAGTCTAAAATCTATAAATATGAAAATTACAAGCCTAACAAAGTAAGTAAACTTTCAAACGCTTATACAATATTTCTATGAAAGCGTGAACTTACATTTTTGGGGTCTAACATAAAATCCTATCTTGTCATCATCAAAACATCTAACATGAAATTCCTAACACACATGTCCCAGGTACTCCACCTTATCACTTCCAAATTGGCATTTACTCTTTTTAACAAACAGCTTGTGCTTCCTTAACAATATAAAAGTTTCCTTAAATGACTTAAATGTTCCTTCCAATTAGCACTATAAACCAATATATCATCAAAGAACATCAATATGTACTATATTAAACAAGATTGAAATATCTTGTTCATCAAACTCTGAAAGGTTGAGGGTGCATTTGTAAGGCCAAAAGGCATCACCATGAATTCATATATAATGGCCATGATGTGTTCTAAAGGCTGTTTTGAATATATCTCTTTCTCCCATCCTGATTTGATGATAACCAGACCTAAGGTCTAGTTTAGAAAATACTCTTGCACCCTGTAACTCGCCCAATAACTCTTCTATCAAAGGAATTGGAAACTTGTCCTTAATTGTATGTTGATTCAGTTTCCTGTAGTTAATACACATGCGCCAACTTCCATCCTTTTTTTTAACCAACACCACTGGAGAAGAATAAGGGCTAGTACTATCCCTTATGATTCCAGCATCCAACATCTCCTTAACAATCTTTTCTATCTCATTTTTCTGCACTAAAAGGTACCTATAAGGCCTTACATTGATTGCAGTGGTGCCTTCCTTCAAATTGATCCAGTGTTCATGGTTTCTGTGAGGTGGCAAAGCTTTTGGTTCCTCAAATATGTCAGCAAAGTCTTGTAGAATCTTCTCCAATTCCTTTTCTTCAGTAGATAATTCCTTCACCTGAGATGTTAAACACATAGCTCCAGAATTTGAATCCAGCTTACTTGTCACCCCTACATGCATCATAGAGATTTAGGCAGGTTTTTGAAGTAATTTGTTCAATTGTTTACTCCCAATCAACTTAATAGAAGCAGGTTGTATTTTCCTTAATGCCACTTTATGTCCCTTCATGTTAAACTCCATCCTCAACTGGTTGAAATTCCACTTAATATCGCCCAATGTCACCAGCCATTATATCCCTAGTACCACGTCACACCCTCCCAAACGTAATATCATCATGTCAGTCATGAATTGAACCCCCTGCATTCTCCACACAAATTCCTTACAAACATAGGAGCTATAAATCTTACTCCCATCTGCAACTGCTATTGGAAAAGGAGTTGTTGGTTCCAGTTTGCACCCTAACCTCTTATCCACTTGTAAATCAAGAAATTTGTGAGTACTTCCAGTATCAATCAAAATATGGATAGCTTTCCCCTGTGATGACCCATTCACCCTCATGGTTCTAAAATCTTGGAGGCCGGTCATCGCATTCATTGAGACATGATAATTGGGTAAATTATCACCCTCCTTACTCAATTCTTCAGAGGATTCATCAAGCTCATTTTCAACAGTTACCTGCTCCAATTCTTCACTCTCCTCCTCAGCCACCTCCATGATATACAATTGCCTTCTTTTGCTACATTGATGCCCCAGTGTAAACTTCTCATCACACCAAAAACAGATTCCCTTAGCTCATTTTTCATCCATTTCTTGTGGACTCAACCTCCTGGAAGGGATTATGGGTGCTGTAGAGTTTCTTAGATTGGAGTAAGGTGTCTTGTTCAAGTTATTAGGGATGTGAGTGTATGGTGATGATGAATTAGAGTTGTTATATTTAGAGATGTTAGATGGATATGGTGGTCGGGTTTGGGTAGGATTAAAACGAGTTGTGGGTATCACTGTCATCCTCATGTGATTCATATTGGCTTGCTCCTGCAGTTTAGATAAACTAATGGCCTCTTGCATTGTCTTAGGCTTAAACATACGTACATGCACCGCTATTTCACTTTTGAGTCCACCCAAAAAACAACTAATAGCATAATTTTCAGAAAGTTCCACACAATTCATAAGTTCATCAAATTTGTCCAAATACTCTTGAATTGTACCTGTTTGCTTCAAGTTCACTAGCTCCGCCATTGGATCATCATACAGGAATACTCCGAATCTATCACTTAAGGCTCACACGTACTCTTCCCAGTTAGGAAGCACCCTCGTCAACCTCCCCTTCATGAATATTTGGTGCCATTGCAGATCCTTCCCCTCCAAGTGAACAGCTGCCAGTTTAACCTTTGCATCTGACGGCATCTCGTCCACTTCAAAGAATTGCTCGCAGCAGTAGACCCACCCCCTCAAATCTTCGCCATGAAATCTGGGAAACTCCACTCGCGAACATTTGGTAGGAATCTGGTAATTATTATGCCAACCATTTTGCCCACGAATATTCTAAGATTCTCCCCCAATTTCCCCCGAGTTTCCCCCAACATGGATATCAGGTGAGTTATTCTGGACATTCGCCGTTAAGTTGATGATCATCGTCCTCAGCTCCTCAAGGGTTTTCTCAGTCCTCTCGGAGCTCATTTTCAGACCATCGACATCCTTACGTAGCTCAACAATTAGAGTGATGTCTGTCATTTTTTCCGATTGATTCGTATCAAACCTGGCTCTACATACCAAAATGATAAGACCCAATCCAAATGGGTGATTACACAGAGATGTTCAGAGAGTTAAACAAAGGAATTAACTCTGGAAAACAACCTCAATACCCCTACAATGGTGAATCGCAGCAGAAGAAGAAGAAGATAATATTGGCTCAAAAACATGCATGCCATTTTCATTGATTTACTTGGTATTTAAACGATTACAAAAAAGACGTAACAAACTCTGCAAGAAAGAAATCTGACATAAATGGAAATGCTGACAGGGCAGTTAAAATAACTAACCTAATTATTAAATGCTTAACCCTAATTAACCCTTTACTTAATTAATTGTAAATGACAGAAATATAAAAGTGTTGATTGTTGACTCCCACGCTTCTTTAAGACTCTAACTTGTTTCTTGAATTCAGCCGGACCTATTACTTGGCACTTGTCCTTGCCCACCGAAGTTGCTAGTTCACTCATTAAGTTGTTTTTCTTCTTACCTGTATACATATTACGTTTTTAATAAAAGAAATAAAAAGTTGTATCATAACGCGGGATCGGATGCCATTGATGGGGGAACCAGTGATCAGGGAAGAGAGATGGAGGGCGGCGGCGGCCATTGTTATAGAAAAAGGAATAATGGGTAACAAAACAGAGACGGTAAATAATAATAAGCCTTATTTTGATCCTTAAAAATTCTAAAACTCCGAAAAGAACTCTACATACACGACACTTCCTGCAGCCCTAGTTTTCATTTGGGGTTTCAAAATACTGGATTTGCTAGGAGGGCAGTTGGGTAAATGTATACAACTGATTCAATTATTGTAATGAAATTAATTAATTACAGATATGATTAAAGCAAGCACTAGAAAATGTTAATGTGCCCCATATAATTGAAGATTTAAAAAAATAATTGTTAAATTCTTGTTTATCCAATTATTCTTTCATTTTCCCCTTCTTTTTTAATTCTAAGATCAGTTTCAACATCATACAAATAGTACAAAAGTAAAATTATATATATATATATATATCATATTCTCCATCAACATGTCACACCAAAATGTCAAACACTTGAACCAAATAATTGACCTAATAGAATTAGCATCAACTTTGACATACATATCTGCTAACTTTTTCAAAATTACATGTACACCCCCTCACTTTAGTGTAAAATTATTGAAAATTCTCTGACTTTTTCAAAATTACATAAAATTCCCCTTGTGTTAACAATTACACCCCTGTGTATTTAAAAACCTTACAATTTCACCCTTTTGTAAACTTTACGAATAGAACTCTTGAAGGGGTCTCATTGTAATTTACCAAAAGTCAAAAGGAATTTTGGTAATTATCACTAAAGTGAGGGTATGCATGTATTCACCCTTTATCGAGTGTTTCAATTAATTCTTTGATTATCATGATTTCTTTCTCTCTATGTTTATATATAACATATCAAAGCTTTCAATTTGAAGATCACCATCAATTAGGTAATTATAATGTTCTTCTCCTGTTTTTTCTTTACATTTCTCAAGTATTCTTTTTCAAGTTTTCATTTACGACTATGTGAGTGAGGTGAGGATTTCATCATACGACATCCCGCATTGAGAAATTGTTGTTATTCAACCAAGTAGTTGTTAGCTTGATGGAGATGTCAAGTCAAAGTGACAAACAATTGACACAAATAATATTATAGTACATTGACATATCTACATGGAGTGTTTTAATTCGACTAGATTTCTGTCTATCTTAATTTCTTTCACTCATCATGCCTATAACATATCAAAGTTCTCAATTTTAAGATCATCAATTAGGTAATTACAATGTTGCTTCTCCTTTTTCTAGTAACTTTGCCTATAATCTTTTTCTTCACACACTTTTTCCAGAAATTCAAGAACTCATCAGCCAAACAAACCCTTAATCCACCAGGTCCTCCAGGGCTGCCCTTCATAGGAAACCTCCATCAAATTCCATCTGATGGAATTCTTCATAAATTCCTATACAAACTCTCCAACAAATATGGAGAAATTATGTACATGAAATTAGGATCAGTTCCAATAGTTGTGGTTTCTTCACCAAAACTGGCGAAAGATGTCTTGAAAACATATGATCACGTGTTTTGCAGCAGGCCAATGTCTCTTGGACAACAAAAACTATCCTATAATAACTTAGACATTGCTTTTTCTCCTTATAATGATTATTGGAGAGAAGTGAGGAAAATCTCAACCGTTCATCTCTTCAGCTCAAAAAAAGTTCAATCTTTCGGTCCCATTCATGAAGACGAAATCTCTCGTCTGGTAGCGAAGATTTCGGGCTTTGCAGATACTTCTCGGGAAGCGAATGTGAAGGAGATGTTGACATCTTTTACAAGCACTTTAATATGTAGAGTTGCTTTTGGTAAAAGGTATGAGGAAGAAGGATACGAACGTCAGAGATTTGACGGGCTTTTATCAGAAGCTCAGGCACTGTTGATTAGTTTCTTCGTGTCGGATTATATTCCTGCGTTTGGTTGGGTGGACAAGCTCTCTAGAATGATGAGTCTGTTGGAAATAAGCTTTAAAATTTCTTCAATTTACATTTTATTTCCAACAAATAATAATTTTTTAAATCTCACAATTAGTGTGCCTATTTACTTATAATTTATTTTAGACTTATGGCCTCATTATCATCTTATTTATGTGATATTTGACCACATTATTTTATCATTAGTGGGCCTAATTATTATTTGGTTTTATTGTGATTTTATGATGGTTTTTAGTGGTCCATTAATATCTTTGAAATGGTCAAATTTTAGTTCTCTATATAAGGGGCCATGGTCTTAATTGTTTGTTGGCACATTGAGAGTGTGAGGTATTTTACATAGAGATTGTGATATTATTTTATACTCCCCACAAGAGTGTTTTGGCAACGTGACTAAGGGATTGGTTCCTCGTCTCCTTGTGGTCGTGCACATAGGATGAGACACCGCTGTGAGCTAATGGGGTTTTATCTTGGAGTCGTGATCAGCCATCAGAACCTGCACGTAGGGAGGCAATCATGGCTTTAGGACAGCGTCATGTGGCGTGACTCTCCATCGGTGCAGTATCTTATTTTATGTTTTATGTTGTTTAATATGTATTATTCCATAATTTATAATTATCATATCATGATCTGTAAATAATATATTTATAATGATTTGAGTTATTTGTATTGGTTTAAACACAAATCACAATATTTACAACAATCTAAAGCCATGATCGTGATTTGTGTTTAAGCAAGAACAATATTGAGATTTATGATTTAATATGTCTCCATTTTTTGGTTGTTTGCATGTGAATTCCATTAATCGAGTGATGAATTCATTGGGATATAACATGTACCCTGATTAATCAAAACTGTTCGGCTACTTGTTGATTTGTGTTATGATCGAGCTATTCAACTCCAGAAAATGGTATGGCTTTCTCCAAATGATACTATGAAATTTCTTACAGAAATTAAAAAAAAAAAAAAAAAGGTACGTACATTGCATAATTCTATTCGTATATGATCAAAATGAACTATATTTCTGACTAAGTCCCATATGCTTAATGTAATTAGAGAATGCATGCATAAATTCTTGCTGGTGCATATGAGCAATTTAAGGTTTTGGTCCAACGGACATGAGCATGTGATAATTATCCATTAAGATGTAACAATTTGTTATTTGTTTCATGAGGTGCTAGTTTGAGGATGCTTTATAAGCTATCTATATACATGTTTCTTGAAACATTCTGGAGGTTTAGCAAGTTAAGTGTTATGTATATATGGGTAAGTTTATAAAATAAATAATAATGTAGTTTAATAAGAAACCAATATGCCATTTAGTGTGCGAATTTTATCATTGTAAATGAAATTATTTATTTGATTACTAGTCATGATTATATTTATGATTATATATTTTATGTGAAATGCTAGAAATTATTAAATTAGGCTATTGCACGAGACCATGTGTTTTTAGAGTCCTCTATTTTCCTAGGCCAACGGTAATTAGGAGATTATGCTATTGTACAAAAAGATTTCTCATAAAGCCCGTTATGTTTTACCAAGAGTTAATCACATATTAAAACCTAAGTATTATATGTAAGGTTATTGAATTCATTAATGTAGATTAACGTTTTGCATTTGTGTATTGTTATTTTGCACACATATAAAAAAAAAAAAAAAGAAACATCCGCTTAGTTTGCAAGTTGTGAAACTAATATGTCCAACGGCTAGTTTGTGCAAGTCATGAATTAATGAATTTATTTGCTATCATTGGGTTGGTGGTTACATAAGGTTATACTAAATGTCTTTAAGAAGGCAAAAGGTCACTTGAGTTTTTAGGGGTGGACATCTGATTATATTTTACAAAGTGCTAAACTAAATAATTTTACCGTTTCTAACGGCTAGACTTAAGATGTTATGAATTAGCTATATATAATGGTAAATATTGATAAATTCATTGCATTGATATTATCGTTTGGAGGTTACACCAATAAGTGTTTGAGAAGGTAATGGACATGTTATTAAATTTCAGGTATGAATATATGATTTTATTAGAGAGTTACAAATGTTTAATTACATAGCACTAAAAGTCACCAACGGTTCAATTTGCTAATGTAAATTGTAAAAGTTGTTTTCACTATTATGCATAAAATTAAAGAAGTTAATGAGTCATTTGTCTAAAGGCCAATTAAGTACAAGGTTAGACTTCCTTTTTCTAGTGCAAGGACTAGTGATATATTGCATCTGTTATATATGCAAGGTATTTATCAATATGTGTAGTAGAGTATATTTAAAGTTAAAATTTCAAAATTCCATAGGAATTATCATATTCATAAACATAAAGAAAAGAATGTATTGTCTTAAATTTGTTTTCAATTTTCCTTAAGGCCTATACACAACATCAGTTAGAAAGTGTACTTAATGTATGCCTTATAGGACTTTATATGTGCCTAATAGGAGTAATGTAAATTTAAAAGTGAAATTATACTTGATATATAATTATGGATGTGATATTTGAATTATGGTTTATTTCAAAATAACATGTGGCAAATAGATAGTTAAAATTTACGTGTGGGGTCAGATTCATATGCCCCATGTGATATGATTAAAAGATATATATCTATAAGTTCAATTATGCATGATAAAATGTGGGGGTTGACATTGTTTAAATAGAAATGGATAATTATGTTAAAATGAAAATATCTTTTACATAGTGATATAATTTAATTTTATTTGAAATGTGTCTCATGGAATATTAATATCTTTTCTTAGTTACATGCAGTTTAACTATGACAAGATTGTGAAATGTGGGGGTTTATATTGATTTTATTTAATATGAAAATTTTGCGATAAGTTGTATTCGCAAGTTTTATTAAGTGCACGATATATATTTTCAAAGAAAATGGAGAAAAAATCTTAAAGTTTTATTTCATGATACATTAGAAGTATGGGGCTGATTTTATTCCAAAATATTTTATGAGATTAATTTGTTTGTGGATTGAAAAGAAAATTATCATTATAGTGCTATAAAACGTGTCTTATGAAATTAGTAATATTTAATTTTAGTGACTTGCTGATAGACTATGAAAATTGTTTGTGAAATTTGAAAGATAAAAGTGAAGCTAAAATTTGAAAAGTTTAAAGTAAAATTATAATGTCCTAGAGTGACTTGTATCTGGAAATGAAAGAAAATATTTATGATATTGAAGAATAGAGATTGAAAAGATTTTATGACATTTTTCGAGATGAGTAAAATTATCATATATAAATTCAATTGAAAATAATAACTCTATTTTGGGGAGTTGTCAATAACATGTATGTTTATGTGATGAATTGAGAAATGAAAACAAGAGGCACATATTATTTATTCCATGAGATGGAATTTGCCTCGGGGGACTAGCACAGAGGCTAGATCCTTTATCATCGATGGGGATGGGCTAAGTCCATAAGGGAATCACCTCCGGGAGTAACCCAACTTTTGTGATTGGAGACCCCATGAAGAAGGTTCAATGGGTAGGAACAACCTGTAATGCGTGATTCATAAGCACTATTTTGAGGAGAGTGTACATTGAGATGCCTCCTTCCCAATCCCTAAGGTGAAGTGCTGTAAAAAGTGTGATGTTAGGATGGGCTTTGACCCTTAATGAGACCAAGGCGGGAAATCCGCGGGGTGGAGGTCACACGTACCCTTGGCAGGTTTCACCTAAGTGAGAGTCGCCCTGATGGCCGGGGCTATGGGTTTGGGCTGACCCTAGAGACCTCACGAGAATCAAGATCAGAGCGCATGGCCGTTAACGCGCTAACCCGCTATAACCATGTCCTAAAGTCTATATCGTGTGTGTGGTAATTGAAGTTTGGTCAAGGGACCTAATTCCAGGCCTAGTCCATTATGGCTCCCTCAAATGGAGATTACTATCACTAAGTATAGGTTCAAGCCCGGAAGGCACCTATACCGATTGCATGATATAAAGTTGCCACCATTTTACTAGATTTATTAAATTTCAGAAATTTTAAATCTTGTGGGGGATTGTTGGAAATAAGCTTTAAAATTTCTTCAATTTACATTTTATTTCCAACAAATAATAATTTTTTAAATCTCACAATTAGTGTGCCTATTTACTTATAATTTATTTTAGACTTATGGTCTCATTATCATCTTATTTATGTGATATTTGACCACATTATTTTATCATTAGTGGGCCTAATTATTATTTGGTTTTATTGTGATTTTATGATGGTTTTTAGTGGTCCATTAATATCTTTGAAATGGTCAAATTTTAGTTCTCTATATAAGGGGCCATGGTCTTAATTGTTTGTTGGCACATTGAGAGTGTGAGGTATTTCACATAGAGATTGTGATATTATTTTATACTCCCCACAAGAGTGTTTTGGCAACGTGACTAAGGGATTGGTTCCTCGTCTCCTTGTGGTCGTGCACATAGGATGAGACACCGCTGTGAGCTAATGGGGTTTTATCTTGGAGTCGTGATCAGCCATCAGAACCTGCACGTAGGGAGGCAATCATGGCTTTAGGACAGCGTCATGTGGCGTGACTCTCCATCGGTGCAGTATCTTATTTTATGTTTTATGTTGTTTAATATGTATTATTCCATAATTTATAATTATCATATCATGATCTGTAAATAATATATTTATAATGATTTGAGTTATTTGTATTGGTTTAAACACAAATCACAATATTTACAACAGAGTCGACTTGAGAAAAACTTCGAGGGACTGGATGATTTCTATCAGGAATTCATTAACGAGCACCTGGATCCGAATAGAAGAAAGACTATAGATGATGATGATGACAATATTCTAGATGTCTTAATCAAGCTGAAAGAACAAGAATTGTGTCCTGTTGACCTCGATTGGGATAACATTAAAGCACTCCTCATGGTATATATGTACGTCAAGGTGTCAATCGGGTCGGGCTGAAGCATCATGCTGATCCAAGTCGGGCTTCGGATGAATATCCCAAGCCCAAACCAGTCCACTAGCCCAACTCAAGTTATAGTGTAACGGACTTGGGCTGGGCTAATCATCAATTTGGATGACGTAGAGTGATCGTTTTTTGGAGGTCCAGGGATAAAAGGGTCCGGGATGATTTACACCTTCACATACACATGTGATATAATATTTATATGTGAAGTGCAAATCATCTAGAACCTTTGGCCTCAGACCTCCAAAATACCACGCGAAGTAGAGTAGTGGACAATTGGATTGGATCTTGGATTTATTTATTTTGCTCAAAAGAGGCAAAATGTTGACAATAGGAAACTGACCAGGGCAGCCCGATTGACACCTTGATCGACAAGTTGTGCTCAATTAAGCTTCTTACCCAAATCGCGAGAGTTTTAATTGGGACTTTTGTGTTGAATTCACATCGCTACTTTTTCACCATTTTTCGCTATTTTCACTCTCTTTACACCTCAACACCTTAACCCATTTGAGTTCAAAATCATATTCAAAATTGTCATCTGGTCAAGCTCTTATCTGCGATTAATTTCTCAAACAACCATAATAATTATATTCATAGGTGGAACTGACACAAGTGCAGCGACAATAATATGGACCATGACTGCCTTGATGAAGGCGCCCAATGTGATGAAGAAAGTTCAAGCAGAAATCAGAGATTTGATTGGCAATAAAGGTAAAATCGATGAAGATGATTTGCAGAAGCTTCCCTATCTTAAAGCAGTGATAAATGAGACCTTCAGACTGTACACTCCAAATCCAATCCTAGGGCGAAGAACCAAGGAAAGATGTACGTTGGAGGGCTACGAAATACAACCAGACACTGTGGTTTATGTTAATGCATGGGCCATTGCAAGAGATCCCGAATCCCGATTACTGGAAAAACCCTGATGAGTTCTTGCCTGAGAGATTCTTAAATGGCAACATTAAAGTAAAAGGACAAGATTTCGGGTTAATTCCACCTTGTGGAAAAGTGCCAGTTCAAAATAATTATGCCTCCATTAAAAAAAATATACAATACGGTTGATATTGGTTATCAGGCAATTTAACTATTTTTGTGATATTAAATACTTTAATTATCTTTTAAAAATATTTCAAAATAATATGAGAATAACAAATACTATATTACTATTTCAACAACGAAAAATATTAAAAAATCAACATAATAAAATACTTGAAAGATTAGACAATATGGTTCCGCATTGTAATTAATAGGATATTCAAATACGGAAGAGAACACATGTATAGTTTAAATCTACAAAGTAATCATCACTATATATGCACTTGGTCTAAATATATTCGATCTGCAGGAGTGATTAGTTAGTGTTATGCCTAACATCGAGTTTTTGTGAAATCTAACCTCTAGTACAAGCTTGTACGTTTCTTGAGTCACTGGTTCAAGTCTCTCTATTTGCAATGCTGAACTAAAAACCAGTGTCAATTTGCACCGATTACAATGTATATCATTCATGACAGACAAAAATATGCTATAATTCGTTTTCGGCTTAGCACAAGAAAACTACCAACAAGCGTTTTCGGATAGTTATACAGGCATACCATTAATCTTATACGAACTCAGTTGTGTGACAAGTGAACGAAATAATGCAGTTCTAATCACAAGAATCACAAACAAGCCAAAAGAAGAAATCACAAAAAGATTTAGAGTATTTTTACCCTTTTTCAACACAACAAACAAGACGATCCAACTCTTAGAATGGCAGTTTTATATCAGATAAGTATAATAAGAACACTCATACAAACTTGGACATATATTTTGAACTTTCACAAAGCAGGCAGAGTCGAAGTCAATATATCAGAACAGTAAACTCAAAATCCAATATCAAATACTATCAAAACTTCAATTTCACCAATATAGCAACTTTAAGAAGTAAGCAACAACATTACTCTGTAAAAGATGAACAGTAAACCTAATCGAAAAGCGAGAATCCCATGTCGTCATCACTCTCTTCCTTCTCTTCCTTCTTCTCCTCAGCCGGAGGAGCTTCCGCAGCGGCGCCACCACCAGACGCCGCAGGCGCAGCACCTCCACCACCTCCGATAAACGCACCACCACCACCTCCACCACCAATAATCACCTGCAATTGAATCACCATACAAATCACACTTCAACATCAACATTATTTCAACATCAACACAACTTCAACATACTTCTCATTTCGATCACAAACAAAAGCACATCATAAACACACCACAACAGAACATCCGTAATAAGTTTTGCACAATCAAATGTAAGGATGTAAAGGAGTCAAGTCGAGCCATTGTTCAAACTTATTTGAATTGTTAAAAAACTTTAGAATTTGTGTTTGAGCTTGATTTGATTGCTAATCGAGCAAAGCTCAAACAAGCTTTAATAACCAAATACGAGTCGAGCTCTAGCAGCTTAGACTTTTCAGCACATATTTTGTTAGTTTTAATAATCGAGCCGAACCTCCAAACTTTTCGAACACACAAAATGTTGAATTCAAAAAAAGTTATTATAATCACGACGAATTAATGTTGGAGAAAAGGATAGGGGATGTGGCTCATAAAGCTGCGATTCTTCTCGACTTCTGGGAATTATATATGCTCTAAATTTTTTGTACTGTTTCTGTTTGTAACTATATATGTAAAACACCTGTTTTTTCTGCTTGTTTTTTTTTTTTGGTGATGATTCTCGACCATTTCTTGTAACAGGCAGTTCGATGTCTTTCAAATCCAACAGTGAAAGAAATAATAGTACAAGAGAGTACATGTGGTCGATGTCTTTCAAATCCAACAGTGAAAGGAATAATAGTACAAGAGAGTACACGTGGGTCTATAGTTAACGATTCAAACGAACTTTTAACAAACAAATCTTGAGTGGAGTATCGAATAGTCTGATTGATCTTTTAGCCCTAATCAATCGCAAACACAAAATCAAATTAAAACCTGAAAAACGGCGGATGAAGGAGTGACATAGGAGAAGGAAGATTGAATGCCGCCGGAGGAGTCGGAGGAGAGAGCGGCTTGGACGAGCTTGCGCTGGAGGTCGAAAGTGCAGCTAGCTGAAGCCTCGAGGTCGCCGTTGAGCTGCTTTGCGGTCCAATCGGCGCCAGAGCCTTTGCAAACGAACGTAAATACTCCCATTTTTGGTGTGATTTTGATTTGTGGATGGTAATTGGTCGAGAGGAGAAGATATGACGGCCTGGTGATGTGTATAAAAGGGAGGCTCAAATTGAAACCCTATATAGATGAGGTTTTACGTTTATGGAGGTCGAAGTGAAAACACGATCCTAACCTTGGAATTTAGTGGAAATTGCAATGGTGTTTGTGTTGGGCTTGTTAGAGGACAATCAGATTGGGCTATTGTAATATTTGTTTGTGGGCCGTAATATTCAAAAGTTCATTCTTGAGCCATTAACGTTGTGGAAAAAATTCAAGATTCTAACTAATATATTCTAATAATAACAACTTGTAATCCCGTGCCCTGGAACGGGATATTGATTATGTAGGTATTAATAATGAAAGATATATAGTTTTACAAAAATTTATTTAGTTAGAGTCTTCGAAATTTTTTATAAAACTACGTTCAATTTTGATGATTATCGTTGAAAAAACTCATAGAATCATATTAATTTAACTTTAAAAATATAAAGCATGACCAATGAACATAATAAAATAAATATTTAAATATAAATAATTGACAACTACCATTAATAAGAGAAATAAATAGAGAAAATTATTTTTTATTTGAAGTAAAATGAAGTAAAATTTTGCTGATAAGTGCCTAATTTTGAATTTTAAATGATTGTTTTAGATAAAAATTGATAACTATTTTTATCCATATTCATTAGAAGAAATATATAGCAGATACTTATGTGGAATAATTGAGTTCAAAGACTATCTACATGTATGCTTACTTGAATAGTTTCAAGGGTAGTGTTTTATTATATATAGACAACTAGTCAGTAAAGACACGCTCGACGTGTGTGAAAAAAAATGAAAATTGATATATAATCTTTAAACTAAATTTAAGTAAAAAATAGAGAAGAGAGAAAATAGAAAAAAAAATAGAAAACTAAATTACTTGGGAAAAAATGGGTATCGTATGCAAGAAGTTTAAGTGGCAGGAGGCCATTGAGTGGGGACTGAAAATTAGTACAGAAAAATCGAAACTAAGTAGTTTTAAAAGAGCTCTCTTTGCCGCCAATGTCTATTTTATTTGGTTAGAAAGAAATAGAAGAGTGTTTGGTATAGGAAAACAAAATGTAAATAATATAGTAGAGCAGATTTGGAGTGTGTTGGCCAGGTATGTCTGGAGTATATGTAATGCATTGAGTTTAATGGAAATTGCTTACTATTTTCCAAAAATAAATATAAAGAGAAATATAAATGAAAAATAATATGTGAAAGATATTGGATAACAATAACAACCCACTATATTTGATTTCATTAACTATATGATTGTTACTATGTCACTTCATCAAATTACATGAGGAAGCACTATAATAATGCGTGGTGCATGAACAATCAATTTACATAATACTTGTAATTTCTCACCAAAATTGCTGTCAGTCCAAAATCGTTAAGTCTCTAAGTCCCTTCAATTATATGTAGTACTAATCGTATTGGCACACTTATAGTCTGTACCCGATGAATAAAAATTACAATAGAAAATGATTAATTAATTGTTATCTAATATGAATACTTTGCTTGGCTTATTTGGTAAATTAAATATATATAGTTTTTTATCTATGATTTTATATGAGATCTAGAACTTGTAAATAATTAAAACTAAGTTGGAGAGAGAGTATTAGAAAATTTGAAAAGGAAAGAATGAGAATATGACATATGAGAAAGAATAGAGAGAAAATATGAGAAGATAGAAATACATTATGGAGAAAAGAGAGAGAACAGTGAACTTCCCAATACATATTAAATTCTTTTTTCTTGTTGGGGGTAATATAGTCAGTGTATTTTAAAGTTAGAAATTTCCATAGTATTTTAGAGTGTTGATGGTTTATAAAAGAGTATAGATATAGATGATAATGATAATGATGATGATGATGACAATAATAATAATATTAACAACACTAATAATAATAATAATAGTAATAATAATAACAACTACTACTACTACTCTAATGATAAAAGAGAATAGCTTCTCAACTTTCATGCATTATGATTTACCCCTAATCACCATATGTGTGGCCTGTGGGTACTTTAGTTTTGGAGATCAAATCTCTGTTGTTTTTTTTCGATTATGTTGCTTTTTTTTCTGTTAAACGTGTTAGATTAGAGAAAACCACGTAGGGAATTTGTATTATTGAGTAAAATATTTATAGAATTACATAGACTTGGTAAACAAGTAAACCCTAAGCTATAAACAAGGAAAGATATTCTAAGCTATAAAGATAAATACAAGGAAATATAAATAAACCTAAATTAACATAAATACTAGAAAGATATTATATTAGCTAACACTCCCCCGCAGTCGAAACGTGAGAGTCTTGAATATTGAGACTGAACTAGAAATTGAGAAAAAATGTTACGACAGTCCAGGCATAAAGAATGCTTAGTAGAGAGATTTTGACGAATATGTTTCTCAAGGTGGAGCAGTTTTGTCTGAAAATCATTAAATAAGGCAGCAGTTCGACGAAGACGTTTCTCAATGTGGAGCGATTTCGTCTGAAAACCATTAAATAAGGCGGTGACTCCAAGTCCTTGTTTTTCCAAGGATGAGCGGCGACAACATAAACAAAGATAAAGAAAAAAAACTACCCTAAACTAAACTAGATAAGGTGCGCCGGACGGGGTCGGCGACTTGAGGATGCGGAAGCAAGAGATCGAGATACCATGGCTTGAAGGCATGGCTCTGAGACCATGTTAGATTAGAGAAAGCCCCGTCGGGAACTTGTATTATTGAGTAACATATTTATAGAGATATATGTATGGAAAAATATTATATTATCTAACACTCCCCCGCAGTCGAAACGTTGGAGTTTTGAACATTGAGGCTAGACCAAAAATCGAGAAGAAGGCGGTAGAGTGACACGCTTTTAACGTGTTGGGCATAGGCGTTCGAGCATCCAAGAGCGAGAAGAGGACAACATAGGAGGCGTGGTCGCGGTGCGGCAGCGACTAAGCGCGGTGGTTAGCGGCCAAAGAGAGAAGATGGTGGCAGCGACGGCATAAGGAAGACAAGAAGAAGAGAAAACGAAATAAGGAAGAAGAAGCTGGCGGCGGCGGCGGCCATATAGAAAAGAAGAAAAGAAAAGTAGAGAAGCGAGAAGAAACTGGCGACGGCGGCTAAATGAAAAAAATAAGAAAAATTCAGATAAAGGAAAACTAAACTAGATAAGAGATGCCGGACGGGGACGGCGACTTGAGGATGACGGCAGAAGCGAGAGATCGAAAGACCATGGCTCGAAACCATGACACTGATACCATGTTAGATTAGAGAAAACTCCGTAAGGAACTTGTATTAATGAGTAACATATTTATAGAGTTACATAGACTTAGTAAACAAGTAAACGCTAAGCTATAAACAAGGAAAGATAAATACAAGGAAAGATATTCTAAGCTATAAAGATAAATACAAGAAAATATAAAGAAACCTAAACTAACATAAATACTAGAAAGATATGGAAAGATATTATATTAGCTAACAAAACTCTAAGTAGTTCAGTTGCTCATTCTTTCGCTAAGGCCGTGATAGGTTCTCTTGAGCCTATTCAAGCCCTCCCAGCGGAGATTTCGTCTGCTCTTTTGTTTGATGTTTTTTCGTTTTGTGTAATATATCATCACTTTTTCCCTAAAAAAAAAAAAAAGGTTGCATAGTTTCAAAAAATATCATTCTTTTATTTTGTTTCCCTTTCTTCTCATACTATATGATTATGCAACTCCAAATAGATTTATCAATAATATTTCTTTTATTATTATTTTAGTTCGCAATTACATGTTTGGGTTCGACTCTCACGTATGTATAATTATTTATTTATCCTGATACAATGATGTCTTTTATGTATGATTTGATTTAAAGCAAAACCATTTATTTTATTTAATTATTATATGATATCCTATAATTAATTGATGTAATAAATCATTTCTTAAAAACAAAAAATTGTGTGTGATTTCATTTGACTGTGTACATCTTCAACATTTTATCACTAACATCCGAATTTTCCTTTCATTTTGTCTCGTGTTGTCACAAGAAAAATCCTTTGTGATTTGAACTCTATATATTAAATTGCTCATATGTTGTCATCTCGACACAATCCAATGATAAATATATTCATATCTTCTCTACTCTATTTTAGATCGACTCTACATGTATCAAAAAAATTCCTTAATTATGCTAATAACTTGATTTTATACATCTGATATATGTATATAAATAAAGTATGATAGTATGAAATTAATTAAATACTATTTAGAATAGAGGATCAGACGTGTTTCTCTACATAAATTTATATCAAAATTGTTATTTTTGTTTCTGAGTTTTTGAAAGAGAATTATACATAGAGAGAGAACACCACATAGTTACAATAATTAATAACGTCATGATCAAAATTGAGAACCACATTCATTATTTTGATAAAGCCCACATAATTTCCATCCACAAAGAATTCTCATCCTCATGAATTCGCCAACTGCTTGATAATCACTTAATTAATTAGCATCCACATCATTGTCATTTTTGCTGGTTGGCAATTAATTTCCTATTGAGACACGGGGCTGCTTCTCAAGAGACTTATTAAATGATTCTCGACTTATATCATTAACTAAAATAATCCAATAAATCATAACTATTTAATAAATGATCTCCCGATATCTCTTTTATTGGAGTGAAATAGAGGATCCGAATTGGTATTTCACGGAGATAGTTAAAACACGTGTTCGCGGTCTGCTTTGCAGGTTTCGACAATGATCCTTCCGCAGGTTCACCTACGGAAACCTTGTTACGACTTCTCCTTCCTCTAAATGATAAGGTTCAGTGGACTTCTCGCGACGTCGCGGGCAGCGAACCGCCCACGTCGCCGCGATCCGAACACTTCACCGGACCATTCAATCGGTAGGAGCGACGGGTGGTGTGTACAAAGGGCGGCGGGAAGTAGCCTTATATATATTGAGAACAAAATTGTAGTTTGTCTTAAAAGAAACATTTATTTTACTAGTAATAGCGTGCAATTTGTCCCTGAACTACATAACTACTTGCATGTATCAAACATTCCCGGAATGAATTTCTGTATCAATACGCTATGAACTACGCTAAAATATACTTACCATCTTTAGTACCATCTATATATAATTTATCACCCCTCTATTATGCAGTGGTGAATAGCCATTGAGGTGGGGAAGACAAAATAAAATAAAACAAAACTGAGGAAAAAACTGAAAACTGTGAAAAATGAAAAAGTAAAAGAGAAAAAATTGTTAAGGGTGTATATGATAATCCACAAGTTCTGGAAGGTGGCTAGTGTATTATTGTATATATAGTTCAGGGGGTAATTAGCGAATCAAAATTTTGTTTAGGGGGTGCTTTACACGACGAGTATGGTTAAGGGATTCATATATACGCGGAACTTTGAAAATTAAATCAAATCTACTGCAAATCCATTAATCTTTAACGAAATATAATTCAAAGGACTAACTGTGCTTAACCAAAGGACTAAGTTTGTAATTTTTTGAAATATAGGGACTAATTAAAACAGAATTACGTAAGCGTGGTCTTAAAAAAAATGGAGCTATCTTGTGGAACAAAAAATGTAATTTAGCCATGGATTGAGTGTGAAAACACATGACCGTTTGAATTATGCCTCATCACCACATTGTCAATTCTCATCTTTTTTTCTTGGTTTTCCCACGGGATGTTCGGGCCAGCTTTCGCGCACCTCAACTATACCCTGCTCGCGGTGCGTGGCTGCCGCGGGCCAAGCATTATTTTGACAACGCTGGAAATCGATCTTGGGAGCATACCAAGTCGACCCCAAGTTGTTCCAGTGGTAAGCTTATACCACTGGGCCAAGAGACTTGGTTTTCAATTTACCTTCTATTAACGGATCTAATGTAGACAGGTTTAACATTTTCACATCTGATCCATAAAAGTATAATTTCAAGAGAGGAAGTTTCTCAATGCTTTTTTATAAAAATTGTTGTATGTCACCGGTTATTTATTAGTTGTTTTTGCTAACATTAATCCTTGAAATGGTAAGACATCACTTTCTATAGCTAGCATTAATGATCATGTAAATCCAATTAGATGCAATTATTGCATTCATTTCTTTATATCAAAACCAATGGAATTAACGCAGAAAGGTCATGAGATAAGTAGTTGCGTATTTATACTATTTTCGCTCATTTTTTGTAAGCAAATAATATATCTAAAATACAGGGCTATCATAAACTGTTTTTAAGGTGCATTTAATCAATCATATTTTTGTACAAATAATATATTTATAACACATGGTTAATTATCATTGCCATATTATCATCTTATAATTGAATGAAAAATAATTTTCAAACTTTTATAAGTGAGCAAAATCCATAACTAATATAAGAACCGTAGAGAAATGCTCCCATCACACAACTAGTGCATAAGGTATATCGAACTTTGATACATATATATTAACAACCAATGCAAAGGAAAACGGAAAGGAAACTATCATCTTCTTTTACCATATTGAACAATTCCTTCATTTCCAGCCAAGATCAAGTATTTATCCTTCCTTGTAAGCTTTGTGCATGTGAATCCTAAGGCCTTGGCTATCTCATTTTGTACCAAGTTAGCAACCTTGAACCTTGAATTTTCAGCATCATAACCACTCTCTTCCCCGCATCCTCGTACGACATCGAGAAAACGAACTGAGTAACTAGGTCGTGGATTCATGAGGAAGAACAAAGGATCTAAAAACTTTAGTCCTCTAGCGGTGGTACCATAAAACATGCTAACGGTACAATTCATGGCGACAGGGAAAATATCTTGGCTCATTTCAGCAAACAAAGGGCTGAATCTCAGCAGATAGGGCTCCCTGCATGTTGTGCCCTCGGGGCAAACAATGAGGTCACTCTCACTCAACAACTTGTGCATTAAATCGGCATCCTTTTCTTTATTCCTCGTTAAACGAACTGTTTTTATTGGTGAAATTATTTCGGAGATTCTACTTAGACTATATGTAACTGCAGTTAGAGGAGACCTAATACCATAAGAGACCGCTATTGGGTCAAGTAATGTTCTGTGATTACAAACATATAACATTCTCTTGTCTTTTCTATTAATCTCCTTCCATTTTGGTTGTGAGGAAACCCTAATTTGTACGCCTGTGAAGTGCATAATAGGAATTGCAATTTCAAAGGGTAGTGCTATAGCAATGATAATTCTGATAATTCCAAGAATGACCCCAAGAGGAAGCCATATGAGCATTGCTAGTGTAGCCAAGAAAGTTGGTCTGAAAGCCAATCTTCCGTCGTGAAAAATGAGTGGGTTGGGGTATAAATGTCTTGGTAGTTGATGCCAATTCCTTCTTTCTTGGTCGCTCACCAAGTAAATCTCCTGTTTATAATTCAACATATTGATAATCACAATAAGTGTATATATATAATTAATTACATTAAATTATAAATACTTTTTTTTAACTATATACACTGTCGCGCTAATTGCATTTTCCGTCCTGTATCTTTTTCACTTTTGGATTTTGGTCCTTTTTTTTTATTTATTTGCAAAGTCATCCTGTAACTATCCAACTTTTGGCAATTTTAGTCCAATTTTGACCGGAGCTGACCAATTTGGCCAGAATTTGCCAAGTGTGATGCTGACCGGACAAATTGATGTGGCATGCCAAATAGAAGTTGGTTATGACAAAACTGATGAGGCAATTTTGTCCTAGTCAGCATCCATTTTGGAGGGAAAATTGGAAATCCCCAATTTTTTTGTCCATGTCAACACCACGTGTCCGACATGTGGCAAATTCCGGCCAAATTGGTAAGCTCCGATCAAAAAAGGACTAAAATTGCCAAAAGTTGGATAGTTATCGGACAACTTTGCAAATCGAAAAGAAAAAAGACCAAAATCCAAAAGTGGTAAAGATAACAGACGAAAAATGCAATTAGCCCATATACTGTCTTAATTATTCAGGTTAAGTGAAATTTATAGAAACTAATAAAGATTATAAAATTGTTTAAATATAGTAAAATAAATTCGTATGTGGAAATTCACTTTGAATTAGGGGAGAGAAAGTATGGACTTTGAGGGAAAAAACAGGAGAAGAACAATACATTAGAAAGACAAAAATGACTCTGGTCAATTATTAAAGAGTAAGATTCGTGCGCAACTTTTTAAAAACAATTATGTTTGCCAAATTTGTATTTGTTGTCCCTAATGATAGGGGTTTGATCTGCCTTTTTGTCCAAATTTGAAATTGTGCAAGAGATTTGGTCCTTCTTCACTTGTCGTTAGTTGTCCAAAAGTCGCTGTAATGCTGAAGAAGTTGACACTTACCAGTCATGTGATTTTCACACGACTTTCACCGGGAAAAAAAAAAAGAAAAATAACTAATGCATGGCACGTTAAATGTTCAAAACTTTTACACACACAGATGCAATCAACATGTATACATGGACACCTAGGACGTGAGAAGAGAATTTTTATTTTTATTTTTTCTCTAAATCAAAACTTTCTCTCTTTTTATGCTTTTAGTCACAATCGTTAATAAATTGACTGAATCGTTAGTTTCATCACGTTTTACATGTGAATATTACTTGATATAGGTAAATTTTATTAAAAAAAAAAAACTATATTGTGTAAATCTTGTATTAAATCATTATTTTATTATACTATCGTTTAGGGTCTAGGATTATAAACGTTAGGAGTATTTATGCAATTTATCTTAAGCCCTTAACAGCGTATGCATGCAGATGCCACTTGTGAGTACTCTATCTATTTTTCTTCACGAATGGGACAAAACTTGCAAAAACAAGAATCCTATAAAACTATTTTTGCAATTTAAGAAATCGTGAGACTAAAATTGCAATAAATCCCATTTTATGAGACTGATATTGCAATTTCCCCCTATGTCTATCATGAGATGAAAAAGTTACCTTGCAGTAGGAAAACCATTGACAATCATCAAACGATCTCTTGAACCCACCAACTCCAATTGCAGTAGAGCTCATTTCCAAAATTTGAAATTCATTAATATTTTGAAATAAACCCCTCCTTTCTTCCATAATTCCCACAAAGTACCCACAAAAAACTTTTAAATCTTTTCCAACCACAAAATCTATGTCCAAATAATCTTTCAAAAAGCTCTCAACCATTACTTGAGGCAAATTACTTATAGCCACAGTTCTTTTACCTCTCTTTAAAACCTCAAAGCTTTCCATCCCAACATCCTCCAAAAAAAACTTTGGCAAAACAGCTTTTCCTTCTCTAAAATTATCTTTATTTATCCCGAAAAAGCAAATCATCACCATAACTTTTAACGCGAAATTTTCACGAAAAAGAGTAATAAAAGGGTGGAGAAGGAGAAGAATGAAGGCTCTTATTAGGCTGCCACCTTCAAAAGCCACAAGCATGAAGTAAGGAAAGAGTGATGAAGATTTGAGCAAAGTGTTTTCGACATTAAAGATCAAAACGTTGTCGTTTAGGTCTTGCCTCTGGGCAAGAAACTGGAATTTTTGAAACCCTAAATGAAAATTAGGGCTGCATGATGAAGTGTCGTGTAGAGTTTTTTTAGGGGTTTTGGAATTTTTAAGGATCAAATTTGAGAAAAAGTTGGCAAGTTTTTGGAAAGAAAGGGCTTTTGTGAGAGCCATAGTATTTGTTTGTGCATGGTGTAGCATGTTTACATATATATATATATATATATATATATATATATGTACATGATTGAGAGTTATAACATAAAAGAAACTGAACTAAATGCAGTTAACTGTTACCAGAAAAGTTTTGCAGATGTGGCATTTCTTGGATCATAAAGAAATGTTAACCACAAACGTGGTTATCCTGAGTGCAATAATCTTGAGTTCTTGCGACCCATATTAAGGGCAATTGGCACATTACACTACACCTTTCAAACATGTTGTACCAATAAATTGTGTTTTTAACACATATATAGTACCATGAATTTATCTTTAGGTCGGCATATTGCAGCCTATAACTATCCGGAGGAAATCAGTTGAATTTTAATAGCATTTTGGACATTCTTTGTACTATGTACCTGTTTAATACGCCTGATAGATTTTGTTAATACTGGAATTTTTTCCTCCTCTCTTGTCGACATAGGCAAATTACCGAACCACGTAAATTTATGTGTCATTTAATTTTTTATACATTTATTTTCGTGTTTGCTCTAACATCCTTTAACGGAGGCACATCATTGAGATCAACATTAATCATCCTCCAGCTAAAGTGACTACCTTCACCAAATGATCCAAACTAAGGGAAAAATTATTTTTTTAGTTCGTTAACTTGGTCTCCTTTGTGATTTAGTTCTTTAAGTTGAAGCGTTGCAAAATTGGTCCGTTATCTTCTGATTATTTGTAATTTTAATACTTTTGTGCTTAAAAAATTGAATAATTTAGTCCGTCGATTTAGTGAGTGGAATAGTCAATTGGTAAAAATTGAAAATCTGATTAGCTAGATTTTCATTGCAATTTTAAGTTTTAAAATGCGTAAAGTTATCTCTTTCATACAATAAAGGTTTTGTGGCTTTGTGCTTTTTAGCTTCTAATTGATGATATCTAATAATAATGTGATGGTGGTATTGATGGGTATCGACGGACTAAATATATCAGTTTTTTAAGCACAAAAGAATTAAAATTACAAAAAGCCAGAAGATAACAGACCAATTTTGCAACGCGTCAACTTAAAGGACTGAAACGTAAGGGAGGCCAAGTTAACAGACTAAAAAAATAATTTCCCCCCAAACTAAGGGTGTATTATGCCAAAACATGATAATTCAAGGGTCCAATGTGCAATAAATACTTATTACAATCCGTGACTGCACAAAACATGTGGATCACAGGATCAGTGACATCGATTGTCTAGATTATATATAAACAATATATTCGTTTATATTAAGTGGGGCATTATATTGTTATAAGTGGTATATATCGAACTTAATAACATTTACCAATAATAATGTGATCAATATAAACATTTTATGTTTAGTGCGCACTGACCGACAACCGAAGACCAAGATTTCAGTTTGAACGAAATTGACCTGAAAAAATTCAGTCGGGTTTTTTATTTTTCTACGGAATATCAAGCTCTGATTCGGTTTAATTTTAGGCACGACGAAGGAAAAATCAACTTCTCTTTGCATATTATTTATTATTTAAAGAAAAAAGTGCACATTTAGTCGACCCTTGTAAGTTTAGTCTTAATGTTTACGTGCATAATTAATTTCATAAGATATATTTTTTAGCCTTTTTAGTCTCACCCATTGTAGAAAGGACAGAAACGGTTAGTTTAACCACTTGAT
Source organism: Buddleja alternifolia (assembly GCA_019426215.1). NCBI lineage: Eukaryota > Viridiplantae > Streptophyta > Magnoliopsida > Lamiales > Scrophulariaceae > Buddleja > Buddleja alternifolia. The sequence goes on along the minus strand of CM033400.1, from coordinate 32,996,611 downwards.
AAATAATAAACTTTCACGAGCAAAATTTCACCCATTTTTTTACAGATATGATCAATTAAAATTGCAAACAATTACATCATATGAGACTACTTTTGCAAATTCGTAGACAAAGCAGATTCAAATTGCAACAGACCCAATTTTATAGGAATAATTTTGCAATTCTTCCTTAGTTAAATTACAAAAATATAAAATCAGTGAAAATCATGTTCTCCACACGCATTTCCTACCCAACAAATTTCGGGAAAAAAATACAACACAATAATGTTTTCCGCACGCATTCCCTTCATAACGAATTTTGGGCAGAAGTTGCAATCTTTTATTTTGAGCAATGAAGCAATTTCCGCCAAACCTTTGACGTTCATAAGAAGTACGGTTAAAGACCGCCTAGCCCATTGAATGAGATCGAAGACTGCTCATTTCTATTGCATCTCATGCATTGACACCGATAAATCACACGTAAAAGGATAAATGACAATTGACACGTAAAAGTCCGATGAAATTTTCTAAAGAGGAATAAGACACCACCTCATGTCTCACTTATCGATATCTTGCAATATGAGATACAATTAGAGGTGTCAAATGAATTGATCAGGTTGAATTTGGTTGGGTCTAATTGGATTGGGTCCAAGGTGGGTTGAATTTAAGATGGATCCAAAAGTGTAGTTCCAATATGGATTCGGTTCGGGTTGGGTTGGATCGATTCCAAATGGTTCTTATAAAAAGACCCAAGGCGACCCCATAATAGACCCAAAATGAAATCAAATCAAGTTCTCAAGCCATTTCCATCAACAAGTTCCCAAGTCCCAACTCCCAACCATGTAATTACACACAATACACATACTATCCCAAGTCCCAACTCCCAACCATGTAATTACACACAATACACATACTATGAAGCAAATATGCATATCAAATATGCATATCATTAAAGATTATGGGGGATCCAAGTTGAAACTAAATTGGAACCAACTTGAAACCAAATTGGATCCAACCTAAAACCAAAGTGGAACCAATTTGAACCTAACCCAATAGAATCCAATAGGAACCAAATTCAATCCAACCCAAGACAAAAAAGCTAGGAACCAACCCAACCCAAAACTAGTTGGATTGGGTTGGAACCATGGGTCCAAAACCATTTTGCCCCCTCTAGATACAATAGCAAGCTACAACAGAATTTCACGTTTGCATTTTCAAGAGTCACGTAGAAGATCCCTAAACATTTCAACCTCGATCACGAAACAGAGTCATTAGACAGAGATACAACCTCCCAAGTATCAAGGCAAGATTAAGGTTTTGATCCTATATATTGAATAGAAAGGCTTAATATGCGCTTAACTGAGTTCTAAGGGCACTGCACCCTCAATTTCAAAAGTACGTTCCGAACAAAATACAGGATGAGTTACACTGCCAATAGTAGTGCTGATCATACAACAAATGTACTCATTTTACAAACAACCATCCCCAAAGGGCTTCAGCTTCAATCTCCTAAATGAAATAACTAGCATTGAATCAAACGCTATCTCCCAAAATACCAGCATTGAATCAAACGCTATCTCCCAAAATACCAGCATTGAATCAAACGCTATCTCCCAAAATACCGCTTCCTCACTAAAACCTACCCCACACAACTCGAGACCAGGAAGCACCAAAATGACAGAATATATTAAGCATTACCTATACCAAACAAGTGGAGTCGTCGTGTTGTAGGGTGGCTGAGGAATCATGCAATGCTGCTGCTGCCATTGATGAAAGCCCTCATTTAAACTCATCATGCCGACCTCATTTACATTATTCCTCTGCTCAATCCCATTACCATCTTCAACATCCATTGGTGCTTCATCCACCTCTTGCACATCCATCATCTCAGAATTATCGACTTGAGATGAAAATTCAGTTCCAGATGCAGAAGGGAGTTGAGACGGAACCCATGGTACAACAGCTAGAGTGTCATTGCTTGCATCAGAGTTATTGTGGTCCTCTGCTGCCTCATTATTTGGTACTTTCAAAGAGTTTGATCGGTTTGACCACAGGACTTGATCTACATAACATACACAAACTGGTTACTTGGTTTTGAAATTTTCTACTTAGAACTCAACGAATTAATAGAGCAAATTTTGACAACCAGCATTGAACTTGTTTTGTGAACAATAAAAAGACAGAGAACCACAACAAGAGACACACCCTCATCAAGAACAATGAGAACACCATACGTCGAGCAGGCAGCCATTAAACCAGGGATGAGAAAGCAAGTTTCCTCAGTATTTTGCACAATTCTTACCCTAGACCATTCTTGTATAAAACCCATACATTGCCAGTTGTGGTTGCAGTGTACAGAAGCAGAGAGAGTTACTGAGAAGATAAGAGAGAAAATCCAAGGAAACGCAAGTGGAAACGAAAACATTCATGACAATATACGCAAGCTAAAAAATCGCAAAGGAAAAAAATTAATCCTCCCAAGGAACAGAACCTACATTAGCAGCTCCAAATACCTACATAATCATATCTGCACAAATTCGACGAGGATTCGTGTTCACATCAAAGTATCACCTCAACACTCAAAACAAAGTCACATTCACAATTCAGCAAAATGCAAATGAAAACCAAATAAGCATGTCCATTTATACTTACTTCTGAACCCCGAAATGAGGTGAGGATCCACGGAAACAGAGAAATTCGAAGGCGATTGCAGGCGGGGGTTAGGGGGGCTGAAAATCACAATCGCCCTCTCTTCATTCTCCGGCAGGTCCGGTAATTCTTCAATCCTTACACCAAACCTCTGTTCTTGGGGCACTGATTGCTCAAAAACTAAGGGAATATCGCATTCCTCATCCTCAATTATCGGCGGCAACTCCGAATCCTAACATTTAACGAAGAATCACCCTAAATTACTAACATTCACTCAATCGAAATGATAAAAACTAAAAAAATAACATCACACAGCTGCAATAATTGAATTAAACTGAAAAAAAAAAATTAAACCTAATTTGCACAATTAGGGAAGAACAATTACCAGCCTTCGGATTTTTCTGGCGGGAGAAGAGAGGGAAAAATCGGAGAAATCATCATTTACATCTTCGAGGTCTTTCCTTTTCAATTTCATCGCCAAATAATCCTCCATCGATCACCAATTTTCTTTAATTTCAGACTCAAAAAATCAAACCGATAATCGGCAAAGAAAAAATAGGGGGAAATGAACCCTAGAAGAACCCTAAAAATGTGTTTTAATAATCTGAAATCGAGTAGTGATCAGAAAATATGAAGTGAAAATATGGCTTGCGGTGAGTGGAAGTTACTTTTAAATGGCATTATTAGTGTGTGTATGTGTGTGTACTGTGTGTGTGTGGATTCTTCTTTGATTGTGCTTCGAGATGTCTCCAGAATTGCCCTAAATATAAATAGATATTAATAGTAAGAAATTAATTGAGTACATACATGACTTGCGGAAAATATATAAATCAATGATTGATTATCAATCTATAATATGTAGAAATTTCTTAGATGCTCCTTAGGAATTAAAAGTCAAAAGCTATGTTGTCCTTAGGTCTTTAACTTTAGATTGAAAAATCATTAGTACGTGTCCAAAATTATTATTAAGGTCATTTTAGTCCAGTCTATAGTGCTATTCTCAAGGGCGGGGCGTTTTATGTCCCACAAGACGGGGAGTAAGCCTCGAGGCACGGAGCGTATGCCCCGCGAATTTGCTTTTTTAGTATTAAAAAAATATAATATAATATTAAAAATTAATTTAAATTAGCGAAAAATTATAAAATTGAAGGATAAATTTAAGTAAAAAAATAAGATAGAGAAAGTTAAAAGTAATAATATATTCAACCATGCAAACTAAAAGTCCAAGCTCAACTCTTGCAAAAAACAATCAAGATAGACAAATTATTGTTTCAAATTCTAGTGTTATGCAAAATAAAGATTTAAAATAATAATTAACGAGCACTAATTTACTCAATCACTATCAAAAGTCTCATTATTAAAATCATTATCTTCATTTTCGGCTCTCAATACTCGAGCATTAAGCTGTGTTGCTTTTACAACTTTTTTTTTTTTAATGTTTGATTTAATTGAATAAGTGGATCATGGTTTTTTACTAAAAGAATAAAACATGTAAAAAGTTTAAGTGAATTTTAGATTGGAAATTGAAAAAAAAAATCAATTTAGGCCTAAAATCATACCGTATGGACATGAAATACATTGGGCGTACGCCCAAGGACGGGGCGCGTACGCCCATGAGGGGTTACGCCCCCCTCCTATTGCCCCGGGCGTTTCAGCAATGCCCCGCCCTGGCGTATGCCCCTAGCGCGCCCCGAGACTACCTTTTAAAACACTGATCAAGGGTATTTATGTTCATCAATATGTCCAGGGGTTGTTTGATGTATTTTAATGTAGTAAATGGGGGTGTTTGAAGGTTTTAAGGGTAGAGGGGGATATTTAATGGGATGTCTATAGTAGAAGAGGACAAAATTCAAATAAAGATAAGTATTTGATAGTTATATTATCAAATGTTATTGATTACGTGGAAGACCTATATTGCTCAAACGTTTATATTAGGGCAAAATTCGAGCATACCCAGGGACGGAGTCGGAAAAGTTGGTGGCACATGTCCCCCAATTTTCGAGGAAAAAAATTCTTGGCCTACATTTTCATGGCATTCGAAATTTTGCCTCCTTTAAAACGTAATATATCAAGTTGTCAAAAAATTGGGCGCGGTACCTAACCATTCCCTAATCCCTATGGGGACAAAGGTTATATTAATGGGAAAGTGAGCTAAATTATTCTTTTGAAAATTATCTATCACGAGATGGATGATAAATCCTCAACACCATTTCTAATATGTTCTTGTTTTACAATTGAATAGAGTCAACGTTTAGATGATGAAGAGATTATGCAATTCGGATTGTGAATTTTGGGCTTTTGGCAACATCAATGCACTGCACTGGATTAATTCTAAAGATTAGGGATATGTTTGGATCAACATTTTAATTAATAAATCCATTTATATGATGGACTTTTCAAAATTGGCATTTCAAATAAGTGTTTTTGAAAATGTAAAGTGTTTGGGAAAATTACACTTAAGGTAACTTCTTATAGAAGTGCTGGAAAAAAAAAAGTCCAAAACCCACTAATATGCACTTTTTCAAAATGAATTTTTGGAGAAGTGACTTATTCTGAAAAAATTCATTTAAATTTTATTATCAAACTAGCAATATTTTTACAAATGAAGTTCCATTTCCAAAAATTAAATTGAAAAGTGTTTCAAACGCATCCCTAGGTAACTTAACCATGTACCTAGTTTCCTTTACATTATAATTGTTGCGTTTTCGACCAAATGTAATAAAATGTTATTAGTCTTGCCAAGCCTCTGGATGATTGGATTTTGCATTATCCACATTTATGTATATATATATATTTATAACAAAATAGTGTTCGACCCAACTTCTATACAGCACCTCCAATCAATTGATAGCCAAGAAATTGCTTATCGCCTGACCACTGATGGCCAAAGAACTATGTAGCAGCACAACCCCGCCCCGAGCTAGTTTTTCTACATCATTTATATGCACCTATATCGAAAAATTATCCTCGTCTTAGTATAGCTCTAACGCGTTATTGCAGTTGAATAACGTGTCTAGAAATTAAATAAAAATTATTTAAGTATGGTAAAAATATGGCACCAATATGATAATATTGTCGTGTTGTTCATCGTATTACAGTATTAGTGTCAGTGCATCATATACTCTATGGTTGATTTGAATCAGTCCAAGTGAACAACACATGAAAACAGAGAAAGTCCAGGAAGATGAACCAAACTATTGGGCCAACTTAAGTGGCCTAAGATGTTCTTATAATGGGCCCAAATTCAAACAATTTGAGCCTAAGAAATACTTTGGGCTGAAATTAATAGGTCTTTTCTGGATTTGAAATTGACCAAGGCCCTAACTGCAAGTAAGTTGGGTTATTTCATTGGAATAAGTGGAGTTTCGGGTTTTGGACCCCGAAATGGTCGAATCTCAAGTATTCACTAAGCGCAATGTAACCAATTCAACTAGCGCCAAATTTCAGGTTGTCAGAAGTTGTGATTTTTTCTTATTTGGTGTCTTATAAGGTCTGTATGACCCAGAATTAAAAATTATCCATCTGAATTTGTCGGATCAAGTATTTCCTTTTGCTAGAATTTTTTTTTAAAAAAGATAGTACCAAATTCAAGCGCGACAATTGTATATATATGTCATCAGGGTATGACATAACTATTTATTTCGTACTCTCTTCTAGGCTCTAGCTAGCTTTTCTCGGAGACTCCTCAAGCTCCTTAATTCCATCAACCACACCTTATTTTGAATCGATTTTAAAATTTTCTCCGTACCCTTCAAAATCAGTTTTAAAAATTTTCTCAATGGCCCTTCAAAATCGATTTTAAAATTTTCACAAATAACTCATTAACCAAGCACATTTACCCAAAAAAAAGGACATGTCTCACATTAATTCTGATTATTTCACTCTTTCTCTATATAATTCTCGCATCCAAAATCGCAATATCAGGTATGAATCCGAGCGGCCGGTGTACCCCCTTAACTTTGAGAAAAATAAATTTTTCCCTATAAATGACACGATAGAATCTTACGTGTATGCACAACAAGTGTACTGGTCGTGTGTAGTAATAAAATGGACGTTAAGTCCGGGTTTATCGTCTCCACAGGGACAACTACTATCTAAGTACCGAGACTACTGTATTATTCTTTTCTAAGTTAGATTGGTCGATAAGAGGTTGATTTAACTAATTATCAAAACAAGAAAATAAACTAAGGTAACTTCAAACCAAACAAAGGGAGAAAGCAATGGAAAGAAGCGATTAAGGCACATGGTTCAACCATTTATGTATTTCGATTGTGATTAAGGTTCTAATAGATTATTAGATGGATTTAACCAAGACGAAATTCCCTAACGTACGTACTACCCAATCTCTTGGCATAGCAACCCTACCTTAGTTAACAATTTCCTATATATCTCTATATGAAAACCCGTCTTAACAAAGATGCATTTAAGGTCCAGGAATTCCCCACGTGAATGGAAAGCCACCTAAAGAAACCGAGTCTATCTCTAGTCGGTTTAACTATAGGGTATTCAATGTTTATATCTTCCCTAGGTTATTATCTCTCGATCTCTAACCTAGGCATTTTATCGAACACTTGGTAATCAAACAAGTGAAGCATTAAGATCAACTATTGAATACATAACTAAAACCAACATTAATCCAATAAAAACCAAAGCAAGAACAATCAAAATAACATAAACGGCCTAGCCATGGCCTTAATCAAATAAGTTTAGCTCATATTCATGTCATAAGTACGGATCTGAATCATACAAATCATATTAGAGAGTTGGACAAAGTTAAGAAATAAAGATGTAAAAACTCCCGAATAATCGTGATGATTTTGATCCCTCGTTGAATTCTTCGTCGTCTTGCGAATCCGGGGCTTCAAGGAGACGTTATGACTTTCAATCTTCTTTCCAAAGTGTTTCTCTCCTCCCTTTTGGTGTTTGGCTGCTCTCAAGTGTCTCTTTTTGTAGAAATGACCTGAATGGTCTATTTATAGACAAGTCCTCCGCCTCGAATGCCGCGGCGTTGGGTGTTGAACGCCGCGGCGTTCCATTCTGCTTATCATTGTCGCGGCGTTGAGTGGTGAACGCCGCGGCGTTCCCCTGCTGCTCCGTCCAGTTTTGGTAAAATATGTATAACTTTCTCTACCAATGTCGGAATAAGCTGATTCAAGTTGATATAGAATCCTAAGACAAATATCTACAACTTTCAAGAAGACACCAAATCCAAAATCAAACGTTAAAGATGATAAAATTGTCTCACAAGTCTCTGAATGAGAAAACTCCATCGTATCTGATCTTTGTCTTCAACATAAGAAATGTACCTTTGCCACTTATGTTTCCATTGGTGTACCAAGTGTGTAATTTGGACATGGGTAGAGAAATCTATTCCATAAACGCTAGCACTACGCAGACAGTTTTTCTCTTTATGCATGATTTACCTTCAATCCTTGTTATTTTCCTCCAAATGTTATGTTATTCTATAAAATATGAGAAAACAAAGGTCAAAGCATCAGATGTGATCAAATTATCAAAGAAACCATCAAAATCAATTTGCTAAACTGGGCGAATCATGTGTAAAATTGGCATATATCAACACTCCCACACTTATCAATCGCTCGCCCTCGAGCGATTAACCATACGAAATAGACATCCACCAACAATCAAAAAGGGAAAAACGAAAAGAAAACTAATAACTAATCTCGCTTTCGTGGAGTATACGATTGCACTTAGCTTGTGCAATAAGCCTTTAAACCTTTGAGTTGCCGCAAAGGACAAGTTATAGTCTCGTGAGGGTTTGCAAACGATATACCCACAAAATCGAAGGATTTTCAACCCCGACCAACCAACACAAATCAATATGATCAATAGTAAAGCAATGACATGAATTCATCTTTTAAAACTCAGTATTACATGTATACACATCAAGAGCTTGCTTATGTTACACCTGAATTTGAAAAGATCATCCGAAGGGTGTAGTGATAATAAGTCTAAGGTATTATAGTCGAATGGCATTCTTACCAATTGTCAGACATTCGTCCCATATCTATCAACTTTCGATTAATCACAAGGTACAAGAATTGAAGAAAAACCTCATAGCCATTTAAATTTCATCACTTTATCTAGTTTAGACTTTCAATTTATGAAACTTTTGACTCCATTCACAAGAGGCTAGACCATGTGCAATGTTCGGTTCCCTTAGGCTTTCTATGACATCTTTGTAACAAGCTTTAGGCCAATAACTCCCAAACCAGATGGCTTTAGGGTATTAAGTGTAGAGACACTCCTACGGGCTTAATGACTCGAGTGCCAAAGGCCACGAAACAAAACTAGGTCCTTATTTCAATTCAGCTTTAATTGGCTTGAGCTTAGCTCAAATTAGCATAACAGTACAGTGTATAGGCATGTTGCTTTTCGCCTCCAGTACATATTAAGCCTGACTTTTTAAGTCATACCAATTTTTCACCCATGTGCATTATTGTTAAGCATATGAAGTCAACTTCTCAACTCATAACACTTGTAAAAAAATCTAGGTCAATATTTTCGGGAAAAAGTCTTTAAGTGTTTCAAAATGGTTATCCACTCGACTCCTCTACCCTCGACTCATGTGCAATTGTGAATCATCTAAGAACAATCCAATCTTATCTAGGGTCCCACGAGCAACGAAATGATATGTATAGTCCATTAATGTTCAAATTGATCAAGAATTCATGCAATTGTCTCACACTTAATCAATCTCAATGCGTTAATTTGAAAGGTTGAAATCCAAAAAAAAATAAAAAAAAAATAATAATAATTCTTGTTATGCTTGATTTTTCTTAAAAACTTAGAGCAACACACATGCAATAGCAACGGTTCCCCCAAACTTGAGCTAAAACAAGATCACACGACACATAGATACCACCCCCCCCCCCCAACACTTAAACTCAACATTGCCCTCAATGTTGACTCACTCATACGCACTAAAACGGGGGTAAAAGAGAGTACTTACAACAAGGATGCTGAAAAGCAAACCTTAATCATGTGAAATCCACTCAAAGCTCAAATCCGTAATGAAAAATTTTCCACATCAAACTCGGCTACTACATGTCATGCACTCACAAACCAAACCATCAAGACTTAAAGAAAAGCATGTCAAAAGTGCATGCTTGAACACAACAATAAGAAACAAACTAAATAAAGCAAAACGAAAAGAAAACTTACAAACCTGGGTTGTCTCCCAAGAAGCGCTTGTTTAACGTCATTAGCTCGACTCCTTGCATTGCTCACGGTGGATTGTAAGGAGTAATGCCCATTTTGAAGGGATGTGCTTTTTTATGCTTTTTCCAATTGCGTAATGGCTTCTCCCTTCCAATCTTTAGTACAAAACCTGGAATAATCAAAAGTGAGCATAAATTTTCTTCTATAAATATGTAATTGAAATGCAAAGAGTAAAGTGTAAATTCTAGAGCAGGGGGATCATCAATTGATGGATACAACTGGTATGCAACTGTCTCAAACTCTCCTATTCTTATCTTTGGCAACCTCAATGGTGGAATCTCCAGATGATTTATATATCCTTTGATCTCCTCACTTTTTCCCGTAGTATCACCTGATTTCATGATGTATGTTTCAAACGAATCATTGAGGTTGCATGCTTTGACTTGAATTGCCTCCACTATATCCTTACGGTGATTGATGGTGTTTCTTAAGAATTCGAGAGATATGGTGGTAGGTGGCATTGGGTTCTTGAAGATTTCTAATGTTCTTTCTTGGCCACGTCGTGAAATGGATTCAAAAATCTCTTTCTTCATTCGTGGATGCTCAGTTGTTTTCGCCTCTGATAGGAGTCATTTTTACATGTTATTAAGCCCCTTTGCGTTTATGTTTTAGGTTCATTTATCGCTTGATTTTGTCACTTGTGCGTTTGATTCGTGCATTAAGTGATTTCAGGCCTTAAGTGGATACAATCGAATAAAGGGTGAAAAAAGGACGTATAAAACAAGTTTAGGCCAAGATGTTTCACACCTCTACGACCAAATAAGCAAGAAACAAGCTGGAGTTAGCCAAAATCATATTTTAATACCATTTCCACACACCTGGGCGCCAAATCAGAAACAACCTCCACATTGGAACGTCATTTTGATATATTTAGAGATAGAATTGGATGAAGTGGCCTTCTACAAAGTTGTAGATGTATGTCTTATCGTCACATGGGGACTTGAAGCATCAAATTCGGAGGTCTGTGGAGAATTTTATGAATAAAACACTATCTCTGCGCTGGAAAACACGAAAGTGGCAGCTCCCATTCTTAGTAGGTGGAAAACAAGAGAATGGTAGTTCACATTCTTGGTAGATGGAAAGGAAGAGAATGGTAGCTCACATTCTTGGTAGGAGGAAAGTAAGAGAATTGTAGTTCACATTCTTGGTAGATGGAAAGCAAGAGAATGGTAGGTGGAAATAAAAGAGAATGGAAGCGTATGTTCTTGGTTGGTGAATTCTTTTGGCTATAAAAGGAGGATTGGAGGTCATCCTACAAACACACTTGAAAACACATTCCCCATTGGGGGAGCCTAAACACATCCTATCATCATCTTCATCATCCTTAGATTAGTTATGAAGATTATCAAGAACCTTTGAAGGTGAAGAAATCAAGAAGCATGGAAGAGATGAAGATCGAAGTTCAACCATAAAAAATACGAGGGAGTTTCTTAGATTTAGATTTGTTTTTGTCTATGAATATGAATCTTAATTTAAGTTCCTATCTTTTATCTTTTATGATGAAATAGATTCTTCGAACTAAGGCCATGTTGAGGCTAAATTATGATAATTGAGTTATAAATTGTGTTTTTCATATTAATTCTATTGTTGCTTTGTGTCTTGATCTTGTTTGAATACATCATATGCTTAGCTACCATATGCATGATTTATTGCTTAAATTATTCGTTCGAGAGAAGGTAATTTAAGGTGCAAAGAGGATCATCACATAATCCGTAAAAAATAGGGAATTGCCCCTAGAGATAGGTAGAGATTCCCGGGTGCAGTTAGCCGGATTAATCCGGGGAAATTCTAGAACTTGAATGCATGATTGTTGGTTAGATTCTCGGATAGACATGTTTAGAGAACCATCAATTAATCATAGGATTATTACAGCCGAGACATCGGGTAGTAATTATTTAAGGTTTTTTCCACCAAAGCAACATTCGTCTAATAATATGAGAACATGTTTATAGTGAAAATTGATTAATTTATGCCAACACATGTGTCTTAGTTGCTCTCTTCCATAGCTATCTTGATTTCGACATCTTGTTTCTTATATCTTACTTTCATAATATTTTAGTTAATTCTTGTTTTAGTTTAAGTTCTTCAATTGCTTTAAAATCATAAACTAAAATACAAGTCCTTGAGGTTCGACAACCCGGACTTTATTGTCCACTTTATTACTACACACGACCAGTCCACTTGCTGTTTAATACACGTAAGGATTTTTCGTGTCAGCCTCTCTTTTGATACACATGGATTCGGGAAGTGGTTCTTCTTCAGAGAAAGATTGTAGACATTGTAGTCCTAAATCAAAATCTTGTTCAACTTCTTTATTGAGGGAGGCCTCACTTTCTTTTGTGCTATTCTCTATAGTGCATGAATCTCTCTCCTTCCATAAGTGGATTGCTTGATCTACTAGCATAGTCACTTCCCTACTATGAGCTTCGGACTCCTTTCTACGAGCTTCCATCTCCTTCATAACAGTTTCCATCTCCTTTATGCTAGCTTGTGATTGTGCACAATATGTATTCAACTGGTCCTCAAGAGTAGACGTCATCACTGGCTCTTGTTGATGGGAACTATCATGTTGTTGGGAGGGAAGGCTACCGACATGGCCCAATCTTGAAGCATTGTTGTAACTACATGTTGAGCTTGGATGATTTATCCAACCAGGATGTATCATGTTATTTTGACATGTTGAGCTCAGATGATTGATCCAACCGGGATGTATCATGTTATTTTGACATGATGAGTTTGGATGATTTATCCAACAAGGACGGTAGGTGTGCTCATAGGATTCCATAAGTGGTAAAACAATTGGCCCAGCTGCTCCTTGAATGTTTGGCATCATGTAATCCCTCAAAGGGCGTTGTGGAGGCGCCTCTGGTTGGTTTAGAGGGATGCGAAGATTCGCAAGTGCCTGATGCACCGCTTCTGCTAAAATAGCGGGATCTATTTGAATAGGATGATTCTCCATCGTAGCTTGCTGTGGTTGAGTCTCCCTTTGTAGTCTTACCCCTCGAGTAAATGTGCATTCAATCTCAGGGTCCAACTCTGCTAGTCCAATCCCACTAGTACGTGTCATGCACTAATGAGATCAATCTCGCACAAAGAAAGACAAACAAATTTAAAACAAAATAATCTAAGCTCAGAGAGAATAAGATAATCTTAATATTAGATAAAAATAGTTGTCCCCGGCAACGGCGCCAAAAACTTGACACGACAGAATCTTACGTGTATGCACAGCAAGTGTACTGGTCGTGTGTAGTAATAAAGTGGACGTTAAGTTCGGGTTTATCGTCTCCACAGGGACAACTACTATCTAAGTACCGAGACTACTGTATTATTCTTTTCTAAGTTAGATTGGTCGATAAGAGGTTGATTTAACTAATTATCAAAACAAAAAAATAAACTAAGGCAACTTCAAACCAAACAAAGGGAGAAAACAATGGAGAGAGGCGATTAAGGCACATGGTTCAACCATTTATGTATTTCAATTGTGATTAAGGTTCTAATGGATTATTAGATGGATTTAGCCAATGCGAAATTCCCTAACGTACGTACTACCCAATCTCTTGGCATAGCAACCCTACATTAGTTAACGATTTCCTATATATCTCTATATGAAAACCCGTCTTAACAAAGATGCATTTAAGGTCTAGGAATTCCCCACGTGAATGGAAAGCCACCTAAAGAAACCGAGTCTATCTCTAGTCGGTTTAACTATAGGGTATTTAATGTTTATATCTTTCCTAGGTTATTATCTCTCGATCTCTAACCTAGGCATTTTATCGAACACTTGGTGATCAAACAAGTGAAGCATTGAGATCAACTATTGAATACATAACTAAAATCAACATTAATCCAATAAAAACCAAAGCAAGAACAATCAAAATAACATAAACGGCCTAGTCACGGCCTTAATCAAATAAGTTTAGCTCATATTCATGTCATAAGTACGGATCTGAATCATACAAATCATATTAGAGAGTTGGACAAAGTAAAGAAATAAAGATGTAAAAACTCCCGAATAATCGTGATGATTTTGATCCCTCGTTGAATTCTCCGTCGTCTTGCGAATCCGGGGCTTCAAGGAGACGTTATGACTTTCAATCTTCTTTCCAAAGTGTTTCTCTCCTCCCTTTTGGTGTTTGGCTGCTCTCAAGTGTCTCTTTTTGTAGAAATGACCTGAATGGTCTATTTATAGACAAGTCCGCCGCCTCGAACGCCGCGGCATTCCATTCTGCTTATCATCGCCGCGGCGTTCCCCTGCTGCTCCGTCCAGTTTTGGTAAAATATGTATAACTTTCTCTACCAATGTCGGAATAAGCTGATTCAAGTTGCTACAGAATCCTAAAACAAATATCTACAACTTTCAATAAGACACAAAATCCAAAATCAAACGTTAAAGATGATAAAATTGTCTCACAAGTCACTGAATGAGAAAACTCCATCGTATGACGTCTCTTCCGATGGCTTTTTAACCTCCTTTCGTACATATCTGATCTTTGTCTTCAACATAATAAATGTACCTTTGCCACTTATGTTTCCATTGGTGTACCAAGTGTGTAATTTGGACATGGGTAGAGAAATCTATTCCATAAACGCTAGCACTGCGCATACAGTTTTTCTCTTTATGTATGATTTACCTTCAATCCTTGTTCATTTCCTCCAAATGTTATGTTATTCTATAAAATATGAGAAAACAAAGGTCAAAGCATCATATGTGATCAAATTATCAAAGAAACCATCAAAATCAATTCGCTAAAAGGGGCCAATCGTGCGTAAAATTGGCATATATCAATAAACTTTTGATATTTGAAATCCTCCCCTCCCCCGAGTTTAAAAATATCAAGTTTCACCTCTTGATTTGCATTCGTCTCTTAATACCAAACCCTGGCTCCGTCCCTACGCATTACAGAAATCTTTCTAAATTTGCCACTTTATGTCTAGAAAACGAAGCAAAACGAGACAAAACACCATCCAATCGCTCCCTATAATTTTCCCATTTTACAACTTTTTTACGTTCACATTCTAATCAGTCGTGTATACAATTAAACGATAAGGTAGTAGAATGGGAGGGAGCCAATGGACCATTTGTTCCTCTCAGATGTTATGTTGACAGTTGTTGGCGTACGACGAGGGATAAATAAATAAGTGCCAAAAGTGCAATAACAGTCAAAATCTCGAAAAATTCTATGTCACACCGGTACCAATGGTCCCAGTGTGGCATATACAATTGGATTGGGGGTATTTTAATAAATGCCCCTCCTATTGAGGGATTCAATGGTGTATGTCACACCGTAATTATTGATACCGATGTAGCATAGAATGACCCAAAAACTCTCTCATGCTTTTTGAAATCTGCTCCAGATTTTATCTGTCCATAAAGTACCAAACATCACAGCGTCCTTTCACTTTCTACCTTTTACTGCCAAAAACCCACGCTCACATGTCCCTCTATACTCAATTTACATTCTTACCCCCAACTCTCTCCTTTTCTTTTCCTTTTACTTTTTTTTTTTCATTTCAAAAAGGAAAACACACTAACAAATATGCCAATACTTTTCTAGTTATTTCTACTGTAAATTGGAAAATTTCACATGGAATCTTTTGTTCAAAATTTGATGTTTCATTTTCTATTCAAAACGCAAGTGGGATTGGATTTAGCCCCACTCAAATTAATTACACGATGATTGAATCATGCATTTACCATATAAGTAATCATGTTCGTTGCAAATAACTTCAGTGTTGTTATGTTGATTCAACTTTTTCATTAATTTTAGGCACCAAATCCTCCGAGATTTAGAATGTCGTTTCCTTTAATTGGAAGCATTTTCTTTTGGATTGGCCACTTTAGTTACAATTTCAATCAACTTTCAACCAACTCCAAGACTTTCATGAACACAACAAGAAAATTGCTAGTTGGTTAACATTATTTGCATTGTTCACCTGTTGTTCTTTTCCCTATTTTATTTGTTGCTTTCGATAAGTTAAAAAGTTTGGGCTGGTAAAATTTATAGTGACTACCTAAAAGAACTTAACATCCACAAAATGTTCGCTGGGGCATGCAAATCTATTTGATCACTGCAGAGCTACCAATATGCTAAAAAATAAGTTATAGCTAGTTCCATTGAATCAAATATTATTAATCAGCAACGTCAGCCCAAAATACACATACATAATATAGTGAGCTCATAAAATTTTAAACTTGTATATTTAAATTAAAAAAATAAACAAAGAGTTAATTACAAAACCACATTGATGGTATCTGATGGTAAATCTTGGTGTTTTTTTTTTTTGGTACAAATCCTTGGGCTTCGTATGGTTATGTTTTCTGAGTTAAATTCTGAGTTTTTTTTGGAAAATGTGTATTATAGAAATTCGTGTGAAAATATTGACTTTTATTGTTTGTTTGGATGTGTTTTTAGAAAATAGTTGGAAGTGGTGTTTGATGTGACATAAAGTTGAATTTTATTGAGATTTGATATATGAAGTGATTGAATTAATTATGAATGTATATATATATATATGCTAGCGTGTAACCCGTGCTATGCACGAAAATTTATTAAATTATTATTTGAAAAAACTACGAAATTCCATTAAAATAAATTTTTATATCAAAATAACCCATGAAAATATTATCAATCTTACAAACTTATTCTACTAACTTTTCATTGAAAAAATTCAAAAGTTAAAATTAACAATATTTTGGGCCAAATTATCCTTCATTTCTTAAGTTACGAATTAATTATTTGATTTTTCTGAACAATTTCTTTTTTTGTGTTGAATTTTTTAAATTGATAACTTTAAGAATTAAATTACCCTTCATTTTGCACTAAATAAGAATTAAATTTTTTAGAACATTAAAAATCTAAGAATTTGAAACTAAAATCATAATCAATATCAATTATCAATACAAAAGTTCTAGGTAAATAAATTATGTATATAAAATTACAATTGATTAATTCTTATCTAGAAGGTTAAGGACAATTAAGTCCATAAATTTATTATTTTCGAAGGTTATTTTTTTAAATGGAAAGTTGATGGAGTGTGATTTTTTTTATTAAAAATTATCATAGTAATTTTTTTAGATATAAACGTTTATTTTGAGAGGTTTTTAATTTTTTTCCCTTTTTATTTTCTATCTACATGAACTAACTCAAAAATAATTCAAAAACATAAATGAGTCCAAACATATCTATTACCATATGAAATAGTTGTAAGTTTTACAGTGCTTTCCTACGGGTTAAAAAAAAATCTCAATGAATCAAGTATATTTTCCTGCAGCAAACCTAAAGGAAATATTATTATAAGCAATTAAGTGCTTAAATACTTTTCTTGCCCTCATCAAAGATCAGCCATCACCTAGTAAAAGGAAAAGTGACCAAAGAATTTAGAGAAATATAAATAAACGTAACTATAATATAATTTTAAAAAAACAAAATAAAAAAAATAATACGAAATTGGAAGCATATTAATTAAAATATTTTCCGTGCATTGGTATATACTCAAATCAGTGCATTGCTTACCAAAAAAATATAAAAAAATACTCAAATCTCAAATTTAGGGATTTGTTGCCAAAAAGTACAACACATATTCAATCATTTTAAAATTGATAGGAAAAAAAAGGAAAGAAGAGAATAACGAAGAGCAACAGTCTCAAATTTGTCAAAACATATTTAAGCGTGTTTCACTTAGAGAACTGTTATTAGCACTAAAAAAATTGTCAATCGCACTTCATTCAAGCTTTTTGAATTAAGCAAATTACCAAAACGTTAATTTAATTTCAAAATAGCTTTTAGCTTACAATATGCATTATGTACATGTTTATCGACAATGACCTTGGACTTTGTCTTTTTACTTCATGTTCTCCATTTTCTTCCTTCATCTAAATTATAAACTGGTTCTTACTATGAACTCTTACTATGATAGTGGTTGACGTATAATTCATATTTTGAAAAAAAGAAAGTCTTACTAAAGCAGACATAAATAACTAATTATCCCTCAAAATATTGGAAAGAACTCAAAATCATAATTTAATTAGTATAGATCTAGAATTTTATCAAAAGGATGCTTGAAACTGCTAACATAAGTTGGCTCAGTTGGTAAGGACGGGTCACTTCCCCTCAGAAGGTTGTGTGTTCGATTTCCTCTGCCAACGTGAGGGTTGTGTTGGTGGGCGATCTGTAAGTACCTCTATAAGTGACCTATGGTCCCAGAGGCATGCCCTGGCCCAGGTAGTTGACCGGAGCAGACCCAACCTAAACTTTTTTGGAGTGGAAAAAAGAAAAAAAAAAGGAAGCTTGAAACTATGTTTAATTTCCGTTCAAAGCTAAAAGATTTGGAAATATTGTAATTAAACTAATTCAGTTTAAAGCATATGTTTTATCTTAGTTTTTAAACCGTCTCATTAAAAAGTGGTAAACCATGCATGTATTTTCTTTTTCTATGAGAAAAGTCATTCACTTGAGAAATCTCCAAAAATGCAAATCTTAAGCCAACTTGGAGTGGGTGATTTTGTCCAACCAAAATTATGGTTTGAAAAGTATAGCATACGAAACCAATACTATTACCCATTATGTATTCCCTGTAATTTAGATAACAAAACGAATTGTTAAGCTTTTTAGTTTTCTACCTCACAGATCCCAAACATAATCTTTCCTTGCCAAAAAAATTAATCATTTGTGAGATTAATATTGATTAATTTTTAAAATTGTCAGTTGTACTTTTCATAGCTTATGGAAATTATTAATCCAATCACAAACTTAATTAAGTTAATGATTTTAAGAATACCGTAAAAAAAATTAAACGGAGTGATCATTCTGAGAATATGTTTTTCTAAAAAAAAAAAATAGGAGTTAATATTTTGTTGATAATTAAGTAGGATTATTAAATAAAAGATACATCTCAAACATTTAGATAATTTGGTGATTGGATGATAGTAAAAAGTGGTATGAATACAATCGATCAACCAAAGAGAATGAATCATCGAAACGAAAAAAAAGCAAAGAGAATTATTTACCCTCCCACCCATCCCAAAAAAAGAGAACGAAAGCAAAGAGGATTTCATCTAACATATATTGCGATATAAAAAAAAGAGAATATTTTCATTGTTATAGCCAATAAACCAAGAAAGTCCATTAAAATTAAAATTTGTCTATACACACACATATATTATACTAATGATTCTTGTTACCTTATGAATGAGAGGCAAAGAGAACAAAAAAGCATGCCGGCATGGCATATGGATGAAGGAAATTATTAAGATGAATAAATGATGGGAAAAATATATCCTTCACATCGCCGGGTAAAAATTCAATTAAGATGAAGGAGATATTGCTAGGTTCTACCGAGAATAGAAACTTTAGTATGTATATAACATATAACAAATGGAAAAATGAAAATACTTACTAAAGTTAAAGAGATAATTTAGGAAAAATAACAATGCATATTGTGTCATTAATGAAAATATAATTATCACAATTTTATTAGGAAGGTAAGTTTTCTTTTTCTGTTGACTTTGTGTCTCCAAAATAAAAAAGAGAAAATTACATGTACATCCCCTGACTTTAGTGCAAAATTACTGAAAACCCCCTGTCTTTCTGAAATTACATAGAAACCCCCACATGTTAAGACATTATAACAATTACACCCCCTTCATATTTAAAAGTTCTTACAATTTAACCCCCTATAAACCTTACAAATAGACCCCTCGAGGGAGTCTTGTTGTAATTTAACAAAAGTAAGGGGGTGTTTTGATAATTAACACTAAAGTGAGGAGGTGTGCAAGTAATTCACCTAAATACCAACAACAAAGATTTTGTTAAATATGGAAGACCACCATTTAACGTAGCTGAAAATAAAGATGCAATATTTTAAGTAAATTATGTTCTTAAGGATTTCAAAATGATAAACCAACCAATGACAAAATTATTGACAATTTAAATAATTCAAAATTACTAAAAAATAGTATTGAGCTGATCAATTGAGTCAAAATCAATTTAAAATTTCTAGAACCTTTCCACCGGCTAAGAAGCAATACTCTGGTGGAGTTTTATAAATCGACCTCAAGCCTGAAAAATAAAACATTTTGATTATACATTAGTGAATAAGTAAATCAAACAAAAAATTAAAAAGAGAAAGTAGTATTTACACAAATTATACAATTTTAACAATATAACTTTATTAATTCATCCACCATAATATTGATTGTCAATTTTAAAAGCTGAAGCAAATATGCATATATATACATATATGATCTGCAAGTTTCATGGCCTCCAAAGCTGCCGAAGCTTCATTGTGTGCATTATGTACGTTTCCGCTAAAGAACAGGAGCAAATCATTATGTAAATTATCAACATTAGTTGATAATTTAATAGAAATTATGATAAAGATTGAAGACAAAAGATTGCAACAATATTCGAGGGTGGAAGCTTGGTAATGAAATTTTAATTACCATTATTTAAATTATTGAAAAGAAATAGCAGGAGCCATTTAGATTTTTAGTTTTCAAAAACTCAAAACAACTCACCTTAATTTTTCTCCACTCCTTAAGCACAATTTTCCTTTATTATCATTGGAGGCTTGCATTACTGATCGTCTGACCCCATAGCCGCAACAATATAATATAATTCTGTTTTTGAAACACATATAAAACAGAAATAAACCATAATACTAATATAAATCTTTTGAATTATGAAACTAATACCTCTTAATGTCTCCATAGCACTCGTTTTTCTTCCGTCAAATCATTGCAGTCTACACATTGTCAAGAGAGAAATTAACAAATAAAAAATAGTGTATTCATCATTTTCTTTTATTTACAATAACTGAAATCTATTGAAACAAACGAATAGAAAATTACTACTTTCAAAACTTGGGACTCTAGATTGCCAGAAACTTCATGGGAACACTTCAAGAACACAACCAATGTGATCTAGCAAAGGAATTACCTCACACTAATTCAGTCAAGTAAACCTCGCATACGGACCAACGAACGTGCTCTCACGATTTCAGACTGCACTCGAACACCACCGAGCTGCCTACGTACCCTCAAAGGGATCAAGTCTATATGTAGTTCAAATTAAACAGTTATATTATCTATGATTCGTATCACGAAGGTACTTAAAATTTGTATTGACAGGATCGTACTCTCGAGTCTCCGAATAATCAGAGCTATACGATATATGATTCGTAGTATTTATTGCTCCTCTTATCCGTCCGTCAAACTTCATAAATGGAGGTATTTATAGGAGCTCCACGCTGTACTGTAGAGCGAATGACAGATGGGACGTTTTCTCCTTGGATACTCTACACGTGTTCACGATGGACGGTAGCGATCTCTCGTCGTAGGGTCGGGTCATGGGTCGACCCTACCCGGTTTATTAAAAACACGCGGACCTTGGAGTGTAATGCAATTAACTTAGTTATAGGGGCCGGACATAAATCCACCTCGTTACCTCGTATACGAGGTATAGTTTTGTCCTATCGACCTCAAGAATACGAGGTAGCGAATATTAGACTTATTTTTGGTATATCACAATGGATACCATATATTTTTGAATTTTTCTACACAACGGCTTTAATAAAGCATTTTCCCTAGGAAGAATGAGGCAATCAGACGGAAAAAATTTCTTTGAGTCCCGTGACAATTAATGATATCATCCACCATTTTAAAATTCAAATGTCATTTGTCATTTCAAAGCTTTTGAAAATTGAAATACTATAAATGTGAAGGTGAACCAATAAGAAATTTTCTACTTAATAAAAAACTTCAAAATTCTAAGAATTGAGCATTTGGTCAAAATTGAGTTATTGGGTCAAAAGACTTCCTTCAAATAATAATAGTAATAGATATATATATATATATATATATATATATATATATATATATATGAATGATTTGATATGAAGTATATGTGTATATATATATACATATATTTATAAAATATGATAAAGTAAGAAAGATAATTAGTTGAAAAGTGAGATGATGTAATTAATGATGAAAGATTGTGAATTGATTGAAAGAGTGAAATGATTGGTTGTTAACATGTTGTATAGGGAAATATATAGTAAAATTTAAAATTTGAGTATTTTCTGTAAAATTTACCTAAAAATGTGTATTTTTATTTTTTAGTGATTCAAAAAATAAAAATACAATTATGAAAACATAACCATACGCAGCCTTGGTGTTTGGTGAACATTTGGAAGATGCCACATTCAAATTTTGAAGAGCTAGTCATCATGTGAGGGAATGGAATCACAAGACATTATCATAAAATACAGACACAATGAAGGATTATTACTTTAATGTTGTTTAAGATGGATTACAATTATTAAAGTAAAAGGAATCTGATTATTTAATGGTCATTAGTGGAATCCAACCTGGCATAACACTTGTACTACAAACGTTAGTACGGTACTTATTCGTACATATATTGCAACTTTTTGTATGTGTCCAACTGCCCTAACCATAAAACAAACAATTAATTACAGAGGGTCCCATTTCTAATAGTACCATTTCTTTTCTTGAGAAAGGAAGAAGAAAAAGGTAATCTTATCAGTCAAAAGTTGCCTTGAACTCTTCACTTCATAACTAGTAAAGCTGTAAATTATGTACTTTTCTATTAAGGATAGCAGACATGGTCCAAACTAGGGGCCAACTAGCCTAACTCGAGTCGAGATCTGACCAAATTTTTCAATTTGAGCTCGAGCTCGTTTCGTGCCAAGATTTTCCAACAAATGTTTTTGAGCTTGAGCTTGTCTTATTAGAAAAGCTCAACTAAAGTTATTTTTTATACGACTCAGCTCGTTGGTCACTCTTAGTCCAAACGTTAATTGTATTGACAAACACGTAATCCAAAATATTAGAAGATGGGTTCTCCTCCTACTAATGAGTGAATCTCATTCTCTCTTTCTTTAGTAATTGTTAGTGGAAATATATTGAAACATGTTACTGATTCACTTAAAAAGACGTAATCCTATGATTTGTGGTGGTGGCAATTTCAATTCTGTGTCATTTTAATTTGTGGCGATTTACGTTAATTTATCATTTTACATGCCTCACGAGTATTTTTTCCATCAGTTATTTTCAGAGAGTATTTGAAGGTTTAGAGAGGGCTAATTGATACTAATTAATTTATCCCGTTTTATTTTCTCATAACTATGGTAATGAAATTTTATTTATAGTTGGTTTTGAAGCTCCACACATTACTATATGAGCTCAACTTTTGTTAAATAAACCCATTTGCTAAAAGGTTAAAGATAAAGGAAAGTGATTTACACTACAAAAAAAAAATGGAGTTTTGACAATGAAAATATGTCATGACTTAAAATTGTGGTTTATAGAGGTCTAAGCTCACAGCTAACTTGATCGTGGTAAATGTTTCATATAACCACACTAAAGTTAGCAGTGGTAAAAAAAATACTAGCTATTTTACACTCTAACTAGCTGTGGTGGAAGAAATATTAACTTAACATTTTTTTACTATGGCTAAAAGTCATGGTCTTTACAATGAATAAAACATTAACCATGACTATTAGTCATGATAAATATTTTGGTCATGCTTGCAAATACCATGACCAAAGTCGTAGTCAATTAGTTTTAACCATGGTAAAAAAAAAATTTCATCATAACATCTTGATATAGGAAATAATTTTTTTTTTTTAGTGTTAGACACTTAAGTATACTACTGAGGATCCGCCATTCAATGCAAATTGTTTTGAAAAGATGCTCAATAGCTAGTGGAGCCCTGATTGTATTTTTTTAAGCTCCAACATCAACTCCCAAATATAAATATATTTTAATAATTCATTCAATTTTTTTATTTTCCGTAACAATTTCACCTAGCAATTGATTTGCCCATGCTTGATACTAGACGAGAACAAATTGTCTCGGTACAATACGAGGTCATTTTTAGGGGTATTTGTGTCATTTTTAGGGGTATTTGTGCTTTATTAAACGAACCAATTTATAAATCTCATAAATTCAAGTTCTCCTAGGTATGTATACTTTGATATTTCATTTACCTAAAAATAAATTCACCCCATTAATTCTGTGCCAGGCCCTGAGATTGAAAAAAAATAATTAAAAGACCCATTCACATATATCTTATATTAAATATACATCTTTCTTACCAAAAAAAAATATTAAATATACATCATGCATGAATTTCCATTAAATTTCTGATTACCTCAGAAATCAGTGACCAGTGAATTCGATTTACTAGGAGGATAGGAGTCTGTACTAAATTATAAATATAACTCGGAATCTAACTTTAAGTGCTGATGAAGATCCAACCAAGACCAAAAACTGTTCAAATGAAAATAAACACAATCATATAGCAATATAGAACATAAGATTCTACTTCTAACATTTCATATACATATACATATATATAAGTAATTACATATATATATATATGTATGTATATATATACACACATATATATATATATATGTCTAAATATATTTATATATTATCAATGGCAGAGACAATTTCAAAAAATCTTCAAATTTACTTTCTTCATCATCATCAACACCCACCCTAAAATTCATTTAATTTGTCAATCCCCTTAAACAAGTGAAATAAATCCGGGTTCATTTCTTAAACCCTTGAAAAAAAAAGGGGGGAAAAATCAAACAAACATCTAAACTGAGCATATCCAGAAAACTAACCACCATTAAAACTGTGGCCTGGAATTCAAACTCAAAAAAAAATAAAAAAAATTCTCTTCCTAAATCAAAGAAAATGGGAAAAAAAACCCTAAAATAAAAATGACATTTCCATTACCAAAGTGTCAAACTAAACCCTAGTTTTTTGCAGAAGGGGGCTGAACACGTGGCAAGACGACGATGAATCTTTACAAAACGACTGCTCATTATAACCCACGTCAGCAACCATTTTCAAGAACTCATCAAGCCCTAATCCACGATACTTCTCTTCGTCTTCCTCAAGAAACCCTAATATGTCCTTGAAAAAACCGGGTCGCACGGCAGGGCCAGACCGCCGGCGGTCTGGAACCCGAACTCTTCCTCCGCCTCGTGGAGGAGGGCCACGAAGACCGGGAGGTTCAGGAACCGGGTAGGGATGACGAACCGGCGGAGCTCCGGTCCCACGTAGATTGCGATTGAGCCGGGCGGTGTGCGCCGGTTCGGACCGGAGTGTTCGTCGGAATGAGAGAGTACAGAGCGGCGCGTGAGGCTCTTGGTTTTCCAGCGCTTGACGACTTGTCTCAGCCGCACGATTTGGGTGATCGTGTTCACTTTCTTGATAGCTGATGCCATTTTTTTCTAGAGAGAGAGGAGAGGGGGGAGAGAGAGAGAGAGAGAGTGTGTGTGTGGAGTGGTAGTTAATAGCGTAAGTGAGTTGATAAAACCCATAAAGTCACTCCACCTTTTGGTAAAACTAACTTCACATCCTTTCTAAATTAATTAAATTAACTATAATACCCCTCAATGTATCACATAAATTTTTTAATAAAATCAATAAGTAAATTGAATAATCCTTTTAAATAAATTTTGACGAATATTTTTAATTCTTTTTTGTAAAAATAATATCAAATAAAATTGCATTTTTTCTCTAATATCTTTTCGGAAATAAAAAAACCTACTTTATATCAGTGCAATAAAACTAATTAATCATCTTGCCATAGATATTCAAACCTCGATATGATTTTATTGAACTCGTTAAATAATATCAGAATTTTTTTTTAATATTGAAAATCAATATAACATGGCCTAAAAACTACCAAAAAAGTAAAAATAATCATCAGATTATATTACAATGAGGTAATATTGGCGAACTCAAGATGTACACCTAGAATAATAGCTAATTTTATTTTTTGTTAAATTTAATAAAAAAAATAATTGTCAATTTTGTAGAAAATAAAACAACATTTATCCGAATTTGGTTCTAAATAAATAAGTATAAGTTTTAGCCATATCTACAAACTTTTTAATTTACGTATTATTTACGGTAGTTATTCGTCACTTTTAAATTTCAAAATTATGAACTATAAAATTTTGAAACTTATTCTACACTTAGTTAGAAAAGTGGTATAAAACTAGCTTGTCAAAGAAAATGATAAGAATAACTTTAATAAACTAAAGGGTATTTTTGTCTATGTGGTAAAATTTAAATAAAAGTGGAATGTCTCTAACAAAATATGAAATGCCTTTATCAATTCCCATAGTATAATGCAGTGAAGAGGAGAGCGGCGAAAGGTGTAAATTGTAATGGGAGTAGTATATTAAAATTCAATTGACTCGTGTACACGTCTCGAATGTCTAAATTAGTTAGGTGGTACTTGATTTCTGAAAAATATTCATCACCCAGCGTTAAAATATGTGTGAGATTCATCAAAACATATGTACATATATATATATATTATTGTGTATTAACATTTTATGCGGTGGATAAACTTCAGAAGTTGGACTTACGGAGCCACCAACTATCACCAAAAGTAGCCCTAGCTAGCCCCACTTCTTGGCCCTTTTTCGAAAAAGAAATATTAAATATTCTATTTTTAATTTTGGTTAAATTCTTTTGTAATGATGATAGATGAATTATTATAAGCATTTATTAATATCAAAAGCAATTTTAGAGGTGGCAAATTGGATTCATTAGGATGGAACATATATCCTTGTACCGAATCTAATTATTTTGAGTCCTAATTTTTACAAAATTAATTCTCATTGGATTAGGTCTTCCATTTGAATCCTCAAATATCTATTAGAAAATAGTGATGCTATTGTTTTGTTACCTCCTATAATTTTATTTTATTAGATTGGAATTTAGTAATTTATGTTTCTTTTAACAAATAATATAATATCTTATCACATTGAAGATTGGTGACAACTGGCAAGATTGTAAGAATTAGCTAACATTTTTAATTAGAAAATATACACTTTGATTTGAACTCTGAAACTTCATTATATGCCGATTATGTTTAGGTTTACCGGCGATGTTGAAACCTCAAAATATTAAAGGTCATGTGTTCTAATACCACTGACAGCATGTGAATCTTTTTTTACTTTATTGATAGTTGTTAAATGTTATAAATTAGTATTAGTTGCTATATATACTGGTTGATAAGTCATATTAATGTTGTGATTTATTAATTTATACATATAACCAATTATCTAAAAAAAATAAATAGGAAGAATGGTGGATATATACTCAAATAATAGTAAAAATTTGCACAAAACTTCCACTTAATATATATATATATACACAGTCCAGCACTAAAATTTGGGTAATACCTACTCAGTAAGAGTGTCCAGTTAAGGCCGCGCCAATCATCAATAGTTGATTTTTGATTAAATAGGCCTTTGACCTAGAAATAACCCAGTTGTGGATCTTGCTATTTTGGGTTTGGAATTATGGAAACTTGGATAACATAGTACTAGGACTTACTTTTACCAAAAAAAAAAAAAAATAGTACTAGGACTTACTAGATGGAATACCGTGATTGGTGAAGTTCATGGGTCGATATATATATATATGTATATCATTATATTATGGGATCGGCCCAAGATACTCATCACAATGTAGAAATAGGTAAGACTTAGCCAGAAGTTGTCCACATGAAACCACCTTGAAAATTCAATAATTAATGTCTAATATCATTCTTTTATATTGTGCATTGACCAACATTAAAACGTTCTCAACGAGAAATTCATACTCACTTAAACATGATTTTATATATGTGTGTGGATTAATATAAGTTACTATATATCACATCTTAATCATTTTCCTTTAATTTTATTTATTTCTTTTAATTTTGGTAAGAGATAAATACAATAAGTGTAGCTGACTAAATTTACATAAATAATATTTACCATAATAGTTCTGTGCTTATCAAGGTATTAAATTTCGGTATCGGTATCGATATCGGGGTAATAAATTTACGAAAATTTCGTTGGAAATTTCGAGGATATTCAAAATTTCGATTTCGATTTTAAAGAAATCATGGACATTTATAGAAATATTTGAAAATTTACAACGAAACTTCGTGTAACTTTAAATATCATAATTATGCATTTTTTACATAAATAATATTGTATATATAATGTATGTATAGTGAATTTTGTCAAGTAGTATGATTAAAATCTGTGGCGAAAAATATAAAATAAATATGATTTGAGAGGAAAGTAATAACCAAATCTCCTAGAAACTTCATTAAAATAAAATACCACAATTTCAATACAAATTATCATTTAAAACCACATTATTTTAAATTTTGAAATATTTTGAGTTTGACCGAAATTTAGGGATATTTCGGGAAATTTCTGTAGATATTTAACAAAGTAATTTTATTAAGAATTCAAGATTTCGGGAAATATCGGAAATATTGGTAAATATCGGGAAATATCCAAAATATCAATAAATTTCGATAGATATTTTGCAAAATTGAATTGAAAGTGAGATTTCACTTCGAGACTCCCGAAAATCCAAAATTTCGGTGAAAATTTCGAAGTATCGGAGGATATTTAAAATTATGGTGCTTATCATATCAAGGACCTCATTAGAATAAAAATTATTTTAGTAAAAAAGTGCGAAGTGATTGTGCATTGGTTTGAGTGATACTAGTCAACTCCAGGTTTTGTCACGCTCCGGGCAAGTAAGTCTATTATATTAGAGAAGTTTCATCGAATCCACTAAACGTAAACTTGAACTGAGCATTTAAATTATTACACTTGAAATTTTAAGCAAACAATTCTTTTCTTTTTATTTTCACCGATGTAGGACGGAGGGGCCTTACAGGCTTGGTCAATGCACGATATAAAAAAATGTTATTTGTCATTGATTATTGAATTTTCAAGGTGGTTTCATGTGGACAACCAATTAAATAATATATTTAGGGGTCCTGAAGCATTAAAAATTGCACTTGTCATTGTAATGTATGCATGCTACGTCCCCATTATAAAGTTATCG
This sequence comes from Buddleja alternifolia, assembly GCA_019426215.1. Taxonomy (NCBI): domain Eukaryota; kingdom Viridiplantae; phylum Streptophyta; class Magnoliopsida; order Lamiales; family Scrophulariaceae; genus Buddleja; species Buddleja alternifolia. The sequence goes on along the minus strand of CM033400.1, from coordinate 32,967,822 downwards.
AATGAGTCCACAAGGATAAAAGGGATACTCAATTAAATATTTCTCAATTATTTTAATTCATTTTAATTTCTTTTTACTTCGGTCATAATTTTTGATTACGAAATAAGCTTAAAAATATTGTTAAACACCGCTTATACACGGTTGGTTTTGGTTTAAATGACGTTGGGTTTGGCCTTTATTGTTGAGCCGGGAAATTCATGCCTTTTCCAGAAAAATAAATTATACTATTAATATTTATCATAGTATGAAAAGACATATAGCAATCCATAATTAAAATGTTATAGACTTATAGTTACATAAATTTCTTAATTCTTTTTTCTTCAAAAAATTAGATACCTTTGCATAATAGACGGAAATTTTTGTCCATTTTCATTTATCTCTTATAGTCAGTAATTACTTTTTTTTTTAATTGTGTGAATTTACTTGTATGGGTGGATGGTTGCATTTTCAAACGATTTTAAATTTTTATGGCGTTTTCTTGTTTGCATCGGCAACACCCATTACAAAAAAAATTGATTTTTGCCCATGTCAATAAATCATAGTAAAAAACCCCTTTACCATGGTTAAAATTAATTGACCACGACTTTGCCTCCGCTTTGGCCGTGGTAGTTGCAAATATGGCTAAAACATTTATCATGACTTACATTTATAATCAATGTTTTGTTCATTGTAAAGACCATGACTTTTAGCCATTGTAAAAAAAATGTTGGGTTAGCATTTCTTTCACTACGGATAGTTATAACTTAAAATAGCTTATATTCTTTTTCACCACGGGCTGACTTTAGCGTGGCTAAATGAAACATTTACCACAACCAAATTAGTCATGAGTTTAGACCGCTTTAGACCATAACATATATTTTTATTACCAAAACTCAAATTTCTTGTAATGACCCCTAAAATGTCGTATTCAGAAAGCTTCCATATAAATTTTTTATAAATTATAATGAATTAGATGGGTGTGGTATTTAATTTGAACTAGAGAAAGCCACAATGAGAGAAGTAACAATAATATTTTAAGACAATTAATGTTAAACTATATTTTAATAATTCATTAATTATTTGTGTAAATGAAATAAAATACGAGAAAAAACTGTCATTTTAAATTTGAGGATCCCAATGTAGGTTTTCAAATATCACTCTCCTTTAGGGTGGGGCCAAGGAATAATAAGATTATAGACACCATGGTGCTCTACCGACCATTAATCAAGATGCCAAAAAGAAAATTCGTTCTATATATTCTTCCCCGTGTCTTTCACCAAACATTAATTTGAATTTTCACATGAAGTTAGTATGAAAGTGGAGATAATCGCCAAAATAAGGAAGGTACCATGAATATTCTTAAATATGACCAAATTAACATGGAAAGTAGAATAATATATTGTATGTGATTGCGGGAAAATCTTATTTTTCATCCCATAATTGTGCCCGAGTATATATTTTAATCCCGAACTTTATATAGATCTCACATTTAGTCCCATAACTCGTCAAATGTCTTACTTTTGGTCCAAACCGAATATTCCGTTCAAAATTTAACGGTTAACTCCATTAATTAACATTTTGACTCATTTTCTTGGGAGAATTCATGCTTGAATATACTCACATATGGATTATATTCAATATCAGAATGTTTTCATTCAATATCACGTGCCAACGCATAAAATTCCCCCAAAAATACGTTCAGGCAAAGTGTTGACTAATAAAGTTAATCACCATTTGGATGAAAATTTTGGTTGAGGCTACATGTGAAACATTTAGAAAGTTACGTGACTAAGTGTGAGATTCATATAATAAAGCTCGGAAGTAATAGAGTACTCATGCACAATTACGGGACGAAAAATGCGAGTAGCCCATGTGTATATATACTCACGTTAAATTAAAAACATATATGAATAATAACACAAGTCTAGTTCACATATTTTTGTAATTAATCTCTTGACTCCCGGGCGTTTACTAATTTTGATTAGAAATAATGATTGTAACCCTTATATATACACATCCAAGCTTCTCTCCTTGGCAAAAACAGAAACATTAGACAAATATGAACAGCTTTGGATGTTATGGCAAGAAATTACAACATCACTATAGTAGTTCTTTGCAACATACGAGGTTGTTCATCTGCTGTTGTTACCGTGAACTTCTTTATAGAATCAACCCATTATTTATATATATTTTGTATTTTGTCTCTCTTTCGTTTGTGGGATTCGGGATTCTTAACACTTTGAATCCCAGAACCTCGTTTAAACCAAGGAACATAGATTTATTCTTCACATCAGTTTCAGCCACCACTGTATCAAGCATGTCCACAGTTGAAATGGAAGTCTTCTCAAACGCCCAATTAATTGTTATGACGATCTTGATGTTCATAGGGGGTGAGATTTTCACATCAATGGTTGGGATTCATTTAAAGAGGTCCAAGATTATTGGAAATTGGAAATGTGAGTCAAAAGTTGATCAGTCCATATATAGTGATCCTAATTCTTCGCCACCATCACCACCGCCGCCACGACCAAATCACTCTTTTGATCAAATTGAGTTGAGTATTGTGACATTACCCGACTTGAATTTAACTCGTTTCGCGTCACAAAATAATGTTTTTTCTCCATATCATTATCCGTTTCTCAAGTATGATTCTATGAAACTTTTAGGGTTTTTCGTGTTAGGTTATCTCCTCGTAATCCATATTCTTGGTGTCACATCTGTTCTGGTCTATCTAACCCTTGTTTCGAGTGCAAACGATGTATTAAGAAACAAGGGCATTAAAACGTTCACTTTTTCAATTTTCGTAGTAGTGTCAACTCTCGCCAGCTGTGGCTTTGTACCCACGAACGAAAACATGATCGTTTTCAGCGAAAATTCTGGTCTTTTATGGATTTTAATCCCTCAAATCCTTTTAGGCAATACATTATATCCTTCAATTTTGCGATTTTCGATATGGGTTTTGGGAAAGAAATTTAAGAAAGTCGAGGCTAAATATTTGTTGAATAATACAACGGAAGTTGGGTATCTCCACTTGCTTCCGGGGATGCATTCTATGTTCTTGGTAGCTACCGTTCTCGGGTTTATTTTGATTGGATTCGTAATTTTCTGCTCCCTGGAGTGGAATTCAGCAGGGTTAAGTGGATTGAATAGTTACCAGAGAGTTGTTGGCATAATTTTCCAATGTGTAAACGCAAGACATACTGGTGAAACTATAGTTGATCTTTCAACAATTGCTCCAGCCATCTTGGTCTTCTTTGTGGTCATGATGTTAGTCTCTCTCTCTCTCTCTCTCTCACACACACACTCACACACACACACACACATATATATGTATATATATTAATGCATAGACCTCGGGAGACTATAGATTACTCTAGGGAAGATCTCCTTTTTCGTAGCGTAATTATGCTCGAGTACGTCTTTAATCTCGAGTTTAATATAAATCTCACATTTAGTATTGTAACTATCTAAATGTCTTACTTTTACTCTCAACCAAATATTTTGTCCAAAATTTAACGGTCAACTCTGTTAGTCAACATTTTAACCGACTTTTTGGGAGATTTTGTGGGTGGATGACACATGATATTGAATGAAACATCTTGATATTGAATATAATTCATGTGTGAGTGCATTCATGCATGAATTCTTTGAAAAAAAAATTCGATCAAAATGTTGACTAACGAAGTTTTTCGTTGAGTTCTAGAATTGATTGAGAACAAAAGTGAGACATTCAGATAGTTCAGGACTAAATGTGAGATTTATATAAAATTCGGACTAAAAATATATTTAGGCACAATTACAGGACCAAAAATACGATTTGCCCATTACTCTAAACATGATTAGAAAAATAGCAAATAAGTAAAATATATGTAATTACATGAGAATCTTGAAACTTGGTTGTTTGCCTCGAAATTCAGTCATATATATGAAAAAGGAATTATATATTGCCATCCAAATATGAAGTGGGAATTGCAGGGCTGTTTCTAGATAAAAACAAATATTGATTAGGGAAGGATTTTGAGCGGTCGGTCTAAGCCCCTTGATAATTCACAACTTAGAATTATTTAATAACCCCTGCTTCGATATGCTAACGGTGGTCTATGACTTGAATTAATCTCGTTGTATGATTCACGTAGCAGTTAAAGCAGATATATTCAGATTTTAAGCAAATAATTAACACTTAAAAGCTTAAACAGAAATATACCTTCATGAATTCTCTGATGAATTCTTCTTGATACAGGAATAGAGTGTCTGAACACAATGTTGGTAACACACTAATTTATGCTATTGACTACATAATCTAGAATTAAACTAAGCTTAACTACGCCTAAGACTGCTAAAACTACTGAAAGAAAGAAAGTTTGCAGAGTTTTCTCTGATTGTTTGGTGATGCCTCTTTCCTTCTTTTTTGGCCGCATATATCTTGGCCTTGGGAACCCACGTTCTTCTTTTTCGGGAACCGCCTTCAACTGCCTCCAACTGACTCTTTCAAAATTCTCAACTTGGCGCGTCTTCCTCGAATGCAACTTACTGTCTTTGGGCTCTCTTCATTTCTTCAGATTCGATTATTGGTTTTTTATTAAATCAGCCCATATCTTGTCATCCCTTGAATTTAATGGGCCTTGTCCTATTCATTTATGGGCCCAATTTCCTTCTTTTCGAATCTCCCACATTTGGGCTTTATAATTCGAAGGCCCAAATTATTTTATAGTGTAAACAGATGCCCCCCCTCAATACCTATGAACGTTTCGAGTTCATGTGTATTAATATACACGTCTTTTGTTAACGACAATTTCATACTCTGGCAGGTATGGAAGATCGTGCCTTTCATTAAAGTCGCTTGAATTTTTCATCTTCCTCATGGATTAGCATATGTGTCTTTTCGTGATTGGACATTTAAACCCTCTAAAGACACATCCCTTTACAAGAGACTCTTCATTTTTTGGCGGGTAAAAAACATACAAGACTCTTCATCCTCTTCGCTAAGTAATAGGTGCGTTTTTTCGCATTCGGGCACCTAAACTGTATAAATTTCAGATCATCTTTTCCGGCCAACTTACAGTGTTATAATCCCTCTCTCTCCTCTACTTTTCGAATAAGCATTTTTTTTGGGCGTACTCTAAATCCTTCCCTTTTCGAAATTCTCATCTTTCTTGCCTATCTTCGAGTCTTTTCCCCTCCTCGAAAATCATCGTCTTCTTCGCTTGACTTCCTTCCATGGCGAACTCCCATGATCTTTCTCGTTTGGTTGCTCGAGCAAGCGTCTTGGATTGCGAGGATGCTCAAAACTTGTTTCAAACCATCAAAGATTTCAAAGCTCATTATCGGGATGAGAAAATATCTCCTCTCGGTTCTACCCATATAGTCCCGCCATGGGCTTTCGATCGCTACGGCCAATCGCTCAACCATGTCGGTCTCGGGCCGCGATTTCAACCTAAGGCGTTCGAGCCATCCACTGAGGGTAATCCCGACTTACTCGGGATCTGTCCTGCTCTGGAGAATGACGCTCCTCTTTTTCAATGTAGAGTGAGCGATAAGTTTGGTTGGACGAATAGGACCATCCCGACCAATGGATTTATTGGGGCCGTCGATGCCTATCCTTGGTTCGAGAGGTTAGGGCAATTCCATAGTAAGTGGGAAGGTAATCGAATTATGGGGCTTATTTGAATAGCCTGCTACCCGACTCTTCCTTTCGAATATGTAGTCACGGATGCCTTAGCTTACTCATGGCATCTCTCTTACAACTGCTTCATCTTGCCTCGGGGTTTCCAGATGATCAATTTGGAGGATGTAGTCTTGTTCACTGGTCTTTCTCCAACGGGTGCTACTCTTCCTATTGGTGAACCACTACCCAATGCCCGTGCTCTCCTGGCATCTACCGAGACTTGGCTGAAGTACCATGGTAAAAATAAAGGCGCTAACATTTCCTACACTGCTCTGGTCAGACACTTCTTCAACTGTGATGACATGGTTACTTCTTTCGAAGAGGTATTATCTTTTAATGTCATTTTTTCCCGGTTGTTCATGAACGCCGATTGTGTGGTAAACAAAACCTTCCTTAATTTGGCTACTAATATTGCTGTCACCATGGGACCCATCGAGTTAACTTCCTTGGTGTTGGCCCATTTCTACCGCATGATGTTCAATCTTCATCGCGACCCCTCGAATGCCAATAAATTGGCTGGCCCTCTCTGGTTACTAACATGCTGGATATTCCTTTATTACCCCGAGTTGTTGCACATTAGGTCTATTCAAGCCCTCGAAGACTCGATTCGAAATGAAGCATGACGACCTTCGAAGAAGACCACTGGTCCTCGATTTGAGCCTATTTCGAATTGGGCATGTTATGGGGAAGCTGGTGTGAATTTACTAATTCCCCTCGAGAAAGCTTCATAGCTCATGGTCTTGGCTGCCATTTATAATCCCCTCTACGTCTCTACTTGGTGCCCCTTCTTCGAAACAAGGTACGACCAAGTGCACACCCATTGGTCTCATGTTGCTCTGCCCAACTGGATGAGGGCAATTGATTCTCTCGATTCTTCTACCGATGAGCATCCGTATTGGAGGTCCGTCCTGTCCTCTCGAGGCCTTCTTTTCGCTGATCATACCCCCGGAGTTGGAGTTTACAATCCTCAGGTAATAATTGAGTTAAAGTTTTTATCTTAAGTGTATTAATTTTATTTGCTCATTTTCTTATTTTTTATTTTGTAGCTTTGTTAGAGACAATTCGGTATAACCCAGTGCTTCTCTTTGCTGTTCCTGGGTACCATGAATCACCCTTGGTCAGACAGGCAATTTCACATCTCGAACAGTCAAAGGGCTAAGGCTGAAGGTCTAATTCGAAATTAAGTCTCCTTCCAGGTTCTTCCTTGTTTTGTCCCAATTTTCTGCAGAGTCCTTCGAGTAGATGCATGCTTTGTGGACTTCTAGAATGCTGTCTTGAAACGCAGTTACTCGAGACAGATTATCCGAAAGCAAATCACATATATTACCAGGCTCTGTGCTGGTACAGTGAACATGGCTCAACTCTCGAGCTTTTTATCGAATGAGGTAACTATATGCCTTTTCGAATTTTCCTCAATTCAAATACTCTTTGAATTAAATTCTCACCTTTCTCCTGCAAGATAATGACTACATCATCTCGTACGCCCTGACTTCGGGCTGGAGGTCCAAGCTGGATGACCCCCAAGTTCAGGAAGTTGTCGCACTATCCCAAGCTCTTTGAGCATCATCTACTGCATCTGAGCTCCCTAACATTCCATCTTCCGTTTCTCAAAAATGGAGTGCAATCATCATTTGAGAACCCTTGGCTTCAACTTTCCGAGAAGAGGCTCCTCGAATACTTGGTGAAAATGAAGATAAAGAGGATGACATAGACCCATACGCTCTTCAACCAAGAAGTAGAAAATGTTCCCGTTTGCAAGGGTCTCTCGGAGCCTCAAGTAACTTCTAATTTACGATAATTTTTACCTCGTTGATTTACTTTTCATTCAAAAGTTATTCATACTTGTGTATTTTCTTTACATAGGCTCTTCGAGTGGAGCTGCTGTTTTCGAAGCTGGAACATCAGTCGCTGAGGCTGACATTATGGGCACCCCCTAGACCAATCTTGAGGAGGCTTCGCCCGGACTCTTATCTAAAACTCAGCAAGTGTCAATCGAGGGAGACCTTGAAACGAGCAACCCCGAAGGTATATATTTTGTTTTTATATTTATTTACGAAATTATTCCGAGGTTTCTTTATGTAATATAAAAGTTGGTGCATCTTTGTTGCAATCCCTCCTACTGACACTTCAACCTTCTCTCCCACTCAAGAAGGTTTACTCCGATTGGACACTGCTACAGAAGTTATCATCAACACTGCCCCTAGCCCTTCGAAGGCTTCTTCGTCAGGTAAATTCTTGTAGCACTTATACGTTTACATCTTCGAGAGGAGTTCAATATTCATATATATATATATATGCATGAAAAATTCCTTTTAGGGCCTTCCCTTCTTGAAAACTTAGTCATAGGGTCTTCCTTTCTTGAAAACTTGGGGCATTCCTTGCTTGCCATCCTCAGTGAGGTTTTTCTTTGGCATCACGACAGGAATGTCTACTATCGTTGTGGATTCATCCATTCTCCACAACATTGGCACTAATCTTGCCATTGGGTCCCAACCTACTCTTGGCTCTTCCCCTGCGTCCTCTTCAGTTCGAATAGAAGAAGTTGAGGATGTTCCTCCTTCGACTAATCTTCCTGGACCAGCTCTGGACCCTGGTCCTTCAAGCTCCATGGCTCTTGTTGCCATATCCGAAGGTATGCGTCTGTTTATCATATGTATGGTATTTCGTTATCTTCTTAAGTTCTTTGTTTAATTTCGTGGGTTCATCTTCAGGGGGTGCGACTCCGGTGACATTTTCTCAAGTTGCTCTACACGAAACCCTTCATGATATAAGGCATAGGCTTACTGATTCTCAGTTGCTAGAAGAGCTCTATTTTTTCCTCAATGAGGCGGCTTCGAGGATGGCTGATCAGTGGTTGCCTATGTTTCGAACGGCACGCGAAGTGTTCGAGAATTGTCTTGCCAACCTTTATGCCTTTATTGATCAAGGCATTAATCTTTTCGAAGGAGAGGTGCCTTCTGACCAGCAAATGGATCAACTTCATAGCCAGGTCACTGTTTTAGAGAATTCTCGAGCGGATTACTTAGCTCGAATTACTGTACTAGATGCCCAGATTGCCAATCTTCAAATCGAAAGGGATCGCTTGGCCAATTCAGTTGACCAAGTCGAAAAAGACTTATCAGCTTTGAATGATCAGATAATCGGGTTGACCTACGAGCTCGAAGAAGTAATCAAACCCGCTTTGCTCGAAAGAGACACTTTCAATTCCGGCCTAGATGTATTGGCTAACTCTTTGTATTTATTAAGTCTTAGATATTTTCGAGTGATGTACTTATAACATTTCTTACTTTAGTTGTAAGAAATTTTTGCCCGTCTCAGGTAGTCTTTCGAATATAATAGTTTCATATTCTTTTCATATACTTGGTGTGTATTTCTTTAAATACTTTGCGTTCATCGCTCTGCCATATTCAATCCCATTTAAATATCTAAGTTTAAATGAGTTTCCTAACAACTCATTCGAAATCTGGAATGGTCCTTCCCATTTAGGCGATCACTTCCCATAAAATTGATCTTTTGACCCTTCTGGTAAGATCATTTTCCAAACTAAGTCTCCTTTTTCGAAAGACCTTGCTTTTACTTTTTTATTATAGCTTTTTTCAACCCTTTTCTTCTGAAGTTCAATTTTCTGCAAAGCCATTATTTGTACCATCTCATGATCTAATTTTTTGATGTTCATATTTTTGACGTATTCTTCCGTTGTAAGATGCATTTGTTCGTAAAGTCTTCTCAATTTTATATTGATTTCCATAGGAATGACAGCTTCATGCCCATAGACCAGTTGAAATGGAGATATTCCCAAACTATCCTTTTTGGTCGTTCTTAAGGCCCATAACGTATCAATTAGCAGTTCGTGCCAATTCCTGGGGTTATTCCCTATCATTTTTGAAATACAGCCTTTAATCAATTTATTTGATGATTCGGCCTGCCCGTTTGCCTAGGCATAATATGGTGTTGAATTTAATAACTTGATTCCAAATTAATTTAAGAATTCGAGCATCTCTGTACTGTTAAAGATTCTGGCCTGATCAAATGTTATAGATTCAGGGATCCCAAATCTGGTAATTATGTTTTCTTTAATGAACTCCATTACTTGTTTTGAATTGATGCTCTTTAAAGCCTTAGCCTCGATCCATTTTGTGAAATAATCTGTCGCTACTAAGATATAGCTATGCTTTTTAAAAGAAGCAGGTTTGATTTCGCCAATGATATCCATGGCCCATCCTCGAAATGGCCAGGGCTTGATTATTGAATTCAATTCGGCTGCAGGCTGCCTTAATATATTGCCAAACCTTTGGCATTGCCTGCATCCTTTGGCATAATTTATGCAATCTCTTAAAATTGTTGGCCAATAATACCCGTATCTGTGTATTAACCATCTCATTTTCTGCCCTGCTTGATGGGCCCCACATATACCTTCGTGTGTCTCCGCCATGATGATCATGGCATCTTCCAAATCAAGACACTTTAGTAAAACTCCCTGTGAATCTTTTCTGTACAGTTCTTGTCCATCATAAAAATAATGATGCGCCGTTAATTTTAATTTATTCGAGAATCTTCCCTTGGCCGGATTTTTAAGATATTCAACAATTTCGTGCCGCCAATCGTCTCTCTCTTTCATAATGTCTATTTTGTTAATCGATATATGTCTCTATTCAAAAGGTAATACTGTTCTCGGTTCGAGCTGGATTGCCGATTTGAGCGAAATCGAGTCCAATTTGTATTCTGATGCTAATTGAGCCAAATCGTTTGCTATTTGATTATTTTCTCTTGGCACATAGGTAACTTTAACGGCATCAAAATTTTTTAATAGTTCGTGCACTCGGGAAAATGAAGCTATTGCTAATGGGCTTACACATTTAAATACCCCATTCACTTGATTTATAATTAATTGGGAATCACCCTTTATTTCAATATTTCTAGAATTCATTTCGAGTAACACTTCCAAACCTAAGATGAGAGCTTCGTATTCTGCTCTGTTGTTTGTACATTCCCCTTCAATTTTTGCGTATATTTTTGTGATTGCTTTGTTTGGAGATACGATGTATATTCCAATCCCTGCATTTTCCCGCGTGCTTGAACCATCGAAATAAAGGATCCATGGCACTAAGTCCATAAATTCGATTTCGAGGTTATCAAGTGTATCAGTTTTCGAAGGATGGTTAGCCAGGAAATCAACCAACGCTTGTCCTTTTATAGCTTTTTGGGGCACATAAATTAAATCGAATTGGAGTAAACTTAGACTCCATTTACTTAGCCGCCCTCTTACCAAAGGTTGATTCATCATGAACTTGCTCACATTTGTTGGGGATACAATTTCTATGATATATGCGTAGAAATAATGCCTTAATTTAACAGATGCGAAATATAGACTAAGGCACCACTTTTCAATAGATGAATATCTTTTCTCGACATCGTTCAATAGCCCACTTAAGTAAAAAATGGCTTGTTCGAATCCTGTCATGCCCTACTTCACCTGTTCGGTAATTGAATCGTCAAAATATCCAATAATGTGGTTCAGAGCTCTACAAAATCAAAAGTCAAAACTTTTAGTGAAATAGGACATGGAATTCTTGTTATATGAATCTGATTTAATATAATCTCAAACTAGAATACCTCCCTTTACGACCCGTGAGTTACTCCACGATCTTAAATAGGTTGCATCTACTGATCAATATCCTTTATATTTAGCCTGGGGAGGGGGAGACACGAGTGGTGAGCTACTAAGCTCAGTGAGTGCAGTGTGTGTAAGTGCGGGGTTAGGCATGAAAGTCATAATATATGTAAATGTCATGATGCATGATCATGATAATATGATAACAGTCAAACAGTGCAATAATCATCAATGAATAAGGAAAACTGATAATACATAACACTCAATTGTTAGTGAAGAATTCTAGAGGCGGCTACCACCGGATTTGCCTCAGCAAAGCACTAGAGTCACTCACAGTGGTTCCTAAGATTGTGTCACGGTGTAGCACTTAGGTCCTTCACTTCCAATTGAGGTCTATCACATAATAAAGGATACGGTTTTGTTGATAGCCTCCTTATGACTCCCGCTTCATAATAACTACCTTATCCACCAAATACAAGGAGCGGCCTTGCTAACAAACTGACATGCCCGGGTACATGTCTAAATCTACGACCCCATCGCCATGATACTCTCTGTCCATGCGCGGGAGGGGAATCGGAAATCATGGGGTTGTGACCAATCATTACGACTAGCCCGATGCTGCCCGCACGGGTCACAAACCTCCATGCCGCAATTTGGGCCCAGATAATCAATAATCCACGAGGGATCCTTATAACCAAGATAATTTCACATTTAGTGCACATGCGAGATAAAGTACTACGCCAGGCCGATAACAATCATGGCACAACAATTGTAGTCCGTCTCCCCACTGTCCCATACCAGCAGGAGACTTCGTACATTTGAATATCCAACAAAGATTAAAATGATGCCACAGTCCCAAGGTGGGATAAAGTACGACACCTGGGATATATAAATAAGTATGCTTGATAATTTAGATAAAACACATTTAAATTATGATCTTAGTTACATGAATAACAATGACACTAAATATTGCAGAATAAAATAAACTAATAAATAAAACACTCACATATAGAAAGAATTGTTGCTAAAATATATTCTGTGTTTAATTGATCTCGCGTCCAATGTTCTTCAACGTACAAGTACACCTAGAAGTGAATACGCATTCTATAAGAATATAGTGACTACCCAATTCCTTAAAAGATAATTATATTCTAAGATAATTATGTTCTTGCACACATTCATACTCATAGTCATCTTGCTGAAACATACGAGCACATGAACTTCTTAAGGCTATAATCCTTTGATCTTCCTTTGAATAAAGCTAAAGCAGACAAAATAGTTGATTGCCTATTGAGGCTACCATAACAGATTTTTAATCATTAAACATATTAGCACTATCAATCTTGTTCTTCTAAGAGATTTGGTGGGTAATTAGTAATTAGCCTATATAAATGCTTGGCATGTTAAGAAATAACTATAGTACTCTAACTCATTATTAAATTGATCACTTACTGACAAAAGGTAAAACATAAATGAAAGAGTAAATAACTCAATGATTAAATTAAGCAACTAGTCACAAATTAATTAGAGCATTTAGCAAATAGAAGAAGTCAAATAGTTTAACTTTCATGTAAGTACTAACTACCCCATTTAGCTAATTGAACTATTCAATTGATAAAGTACTAAATAACTTAAACTTCAAACAATACATTAAGAATTCATATCACTATTTCGCATGAACCGGTTATTTCACAATTTGCTAATCTTGCTAATTAACAAGAAATTATCAAGAGATTAATCAAATGATGACTAGTCCAATCCATCTTAGTTGTAACTAATTTATTCTAGATGAACAGATAGCTTATGGTTAACAATATACCATTAACTACAAACTTGATTAATCAATATATGGTATCTCAAATTAACCAGTTAATTATAAGTCTACATCAGAGAAAGATTAACTAATTACGGAAGCAAGAAATGTAAAGCAAGGGAGAGGGCGTAACTTAATCGGTGGGAGAAGATAAGCCTAACTGAGAGTATATATATACATCTATTAGCTTGTGTGTCATATAGCTAGGTGGCATTTTTCTAAGGAAATGGATAAAAACGTGTTCGGGCTCCAGCTGACATTTCATGCTTAATTTCTTGTTAACTTTCAATAATTAAAGTTTAGTCCTAGTATATTTAAGAGTTTACGACTTGACCCGGAAAAATTTATATTCCCAATTCAATATAAATAAACTAAAATATAATATTTTTAGTGCATATTAAGATAGTGGGTCATCACAAATCCTCTATCATTTCTTGAACTAAGAGACATCCAATCGAGCAATCCGCCGCTGATATGTACAGTCTTAGCTTTTTTCTTTTTCGAGGAGGGATTAAAACTCGCGGTTGAGTGAGGTATCGTTTTATTGCCTCGAAAGCTTCTTGCTGCTCTTTTCTCCAGGCAAAATCTTCTTCTTCTCTTAATCGCAAAAATGGGGAGAATGCTTTCGTTTTTCCTGCTAAGTTTGATATAAATCTTCGCAGAAAGTTTACCTGTCCCAAAAAATGTTGTAACTCCTTTTTGTTCGTAGGAGGTTTTGCTTCTAAAATTGCTTTGGACTTATTTCGATCCACTTCAATTCCTCGATTATGAATTAGGAAACCCAAAAAGTTCCCGGCTTTTACTCCAAAGGCGCATTTTAAAGGGTTCATTTTTAGATTAAAATGCCTCATTCGTTCGAAGGTCTCGATCAATGACTTGACAATGCTTCTGATGAGTTTGTGCTTTGATCACGATATCATCAATGTAAATCTCCATTAACTTCCCAATGAGATCATGAAACATATAGTTCATGGTCCTCTGATAAGTGGCTCCAACGTTCTTTAGACCAAAGGGCATTACTACCCATTCGAACGTACCTATAGCACCTGGACATCGAAACGCTGTCTTGTTCCTATCATCCTCGGCTATTTTTAGCTGGTAATAGACCAAGTACCCGTCCATAAAAGACATATATTGAAATCAAGCCGCTGCATCAATTAAAATGCCTGCCATTAGCATTGGATATTCATCTTTTGGTGAAGCTTTGTTTAAGTCCCAAAAATCAATACACACCCGAACCTTGCCATTTTTCTTAATAACTGGCACTATATTTGCCAACCATTCTACGTATTTGGTTGGTCTAATGAGTTTAGCTTTAACCAATTTTTCGATTTCCTCTTTGATTGCACCCATTAAGTCAGGTGACAACCTTCTTGGAGCCTGAATTATTGGTCTAAATCCAGGTTTTATTGAAAATTCTTGCTTAGCTACGGACATATCTATTCCAGACATCTCGTGATGAGCCCAGGCAAAGCAATCCTTATAGGCATGCAAAACTTCGATCAACTCTCCCTTCTCACTCTGCTCTATTTTTGAACTAATGCAAGTCAGTCTTAGTTTTTCAAGTGTACCAAGATTGACTTCTTCTAAAAGGTCTTGTACATTTTGCCTGATATCTTCATCAGGTTCCAAGATCCCTTCTTCGATTGTGTTTTCTATTTGGTGATTTATTTTTCTAGCAAGATCACATGTATCAGAATTCGAGCCAACACTTTCAAATAAACAAGACGAATAAGAGAGCACATTCGAATCAAGTTTTCCTACCACTAATTTCTTAAAAACATCCTCGATAACATTCCATTGTTCGACACTATCCATAAAAACTTAAATATTACACTTCGTAAACTAATTAAGATTGCCCTATTTCGATTTGGGCTGTCTTTGCCATTCCTTCTTCGAGCAGGCCTTCACCCTCTTTCTTTTCCGCATCTTCCTCTATGGTCTTTTCGATAACTGGGACAGATGCTCCTTCCTGACCTTTCACTTCGAGCTTTTCGGTGCTGTACCTAGCATTCACAGTTTGAGCATCAACAAAATAAGAATTACTTCCGGCCTTAACTACTTCAAATTTTACCCCATTCCAACATATCAAAAGCTGATGCAATGTCGAAGGCAAACAGTAATTTTGATGAATCCTATCCCTTCCGAGCAGGGCGTTAAAAGACGAACTTATTTTTACTACAAAAAATGCAGAATAAGAAACCATGGATCCTACTTTGACCCTGCATGGCAGTACTCCTAACACCTTTATTGCCTGCCGCAAAAACCCGTACAATGCCACATCAGCAACTACTAAATCTTTTGGAGATTTATCTAACATGGTTAAAGTATTTTCAAGTAAAACGTTAACCGTTGCCCCATTATCTACTAAAACCCTGTTAATTCTAACACCTTCGATTTCGGTCTGGACATACAATGGTTTCATATGATTATTATTTATGGTTTCTTTCGAAAACAACAATTCAAGAAAATGTTCGTGGTCATTTTCTTTTTTCTTGTTCGCATAATTAATGAATTCAAAACATGGTGGATTATCTTCCTTCGGGGTGGTCAAGGCCTCCAGAGCGTTTTCTTCTTCATCTATTTTCCCCATTTTTGAGGCAAATTCTGCCGGGAGAATAGTCACCATGTTACAATCTTTCCCTTTCTCGAGACTTAAAGCCCTTCGAACAGAGGTTTTTTTCCCATTCTTCTCGATTTCAGTCATCAAACCTTCTTCCGAAATACCATCCAACAGAATATCTAAGTCGTCTCCGGACTCGAAGCCTTCTAAATCACCCTCTCCAGTCGTATCATTTTTATCCTAAAGGTTCGCATCCTTCATCTGGTCACTCAGGCTGTCTATCTCCTTCTCGAGGTTCTCATAGCTTGATTTCTTGACTATCTTCGATTTTAATATACCTTTTGCCAAGGCCTCCTCTTCGATCCTCAAATTGGCGATCATGGCCTCTTGCTGCATTTCCATCACTATAGCTGCCCTCGAATATGCCACTTGGTGGGCTATAGATTTCACCCTGTTATTTTTACTTGGTTCGAAGCTATCGCGATACTCACCTCCTCATGGGTGATTATAAGGCAATCCTTTGCTCCCACGCCCTCGAAAATGCCTTTGGGGAGGCATTGGGCCTAGGTATCTATTGTTCAGTTCCTGCCTGGGCCTTTTGTTCCAATTTTCCATTCTCTGATAAGCGGGGATCCAATTGGGGTCGTTTTTGATCACTTGTAACCTTTCCAATTCGTAATGGAGAGTATCGGCGCAATGATGGCACAAAGCCTTCTGTAGTTTAGTCAAATTATTCACCACTCGAGCGGGTGTCTCATACTTGGTTTCACACAGGGGCATCTCGAGCGCCTGTTTGTAAGTCTTCCCTTCACTCTTCGAGTTTTCTTTAGAAGGTTTGATTTCCTCTTGTTTCTCCTTCAACTTTCCGTCTGGGGTCAAACCCAAAATCCTCTTCTCGGTTGAGGACAAAGTGATCAGATTTCTCTCTAGCTGCTTAGTGACGAAGCGTCTGAAAATCTGGCACTGATCCGTGGTATGGAGGGTGTTCATGTGCCATCTGCACATTCCTTCGAGATCTTCATCTTTGACCTTCAGAAAAGTCAATATACCTTCGTCAATTAGCCTATTGAACGTCCTTATAGCCACCTTAGTTTCGATAGTGACCTGCAAGCCAAAACATTCAATAGTGTTAGTTTCGAGATTCAAAATAGGGAATGGATTTTCATCCATATCAGTCTTTTGTGTATTCGAAAAAATAATATCTTTCAAGTCTATCTTTTCTTGAATCACATTTCAAAATATAATGCACTCATTAGTGTTATGCGAGAACATGTTGTGCCATTTACAATACGATTTCCCTTTTATTTCAGATTTTGAAGGAATTCTATGTTTTCCTTTAAATTTTAACTTCTTGTTAGCCAACAACCAATCGAAAATTTGTTCAGTTTTCGTTACATCAAAAGTGAAATTCTTTTCTTTTTTCGTTTGTAATGAACCAGTTGCCATACAGTCTTTCTGCTCAAGGGCTCCACACTGATAAGGAGGGCCTTTTACAAATTCTGCTAGGTAAACTTCGTAAGCTTCCTCAAACACCCATGGGGTTCCTATTTCACAGCCTTGGTGTTTTCTATTACTTTCTTCTTTAAGCATATTTTCATATCTTATAGCACTCTCCGCCAAACTTCTAAAATCAGCGAAAGGCATACTGTCGAACCTTAACCTATATTCGAAGGTCATATTTTGTTGAGCTAACTGAACAAATTTGATTTCCGGCAAATTCAAGTGACATTTAACTCTAGCTTTCTTGAAACGTACTAGAAACTCTTCGACTGATTCACCAATATTTTGCCTTATTTTAGCAAGATCACTCATCGAGATCCCTGGATCTGTTCGAGCGAAATAATTTTGAAATTGGAATTGCATCTCATCCCAATTATTTAGAGAGTTCGGGGACAGGCTTATATACCAGTTAAAGGCTGATCCTGTTAATGAACTAGGAAACAACCGTAATTTAAGAAAGTCTTGATCTGAGGCTTCTTTACACTGGAAAGTGAACTTAGATAGGTGCTCGAGGGCAGAGACATGGTCATCTCCCGAGAATAAGGTAAAGTCGGGAATTTTATAGTTTCGAGGAAAAGGAAATTTTCTATCCACCCAATCAGGGTAAGGTTTTCCTGGCACTAACCTATGGTTTCTTCGAAACCTGGGTCCATACATTCTCTCAATGATCATTTCAATTTGATTTTGGAGAGGATCCAAAAATTGCCATCCAATATCTCCTACCATATGGGCATTGTGCACAGCTTGCCCCCCTGCATATGGCATTTGAATCCTGTTTGGGAACGTAGGTATCCCTTGGCTTATCGATATATTCGAGAAGCCACTGTTCCCCATCGGAAAAGGAGCATTCGAGACTCCTGGATAAGCTGGTATTTGACTTGGCCCCCCAGGGTATTGCCCTTGGGTGAAAGTTGGAATCGGCTCGAAATTATTAAAATGACCGTTAGTGGGATACCCTGCAGGCACTTGCCCATAACCAATCGGTGTAGTAGGAAAGCATGGTCTCGAGGGTTGTGATTGAAATGGATTTGGATTACTGTTTTGAGGAATATTCGAAGAAGGACGCACATTTTGGGTGAAATTTTGTGGTCCCATTCCTGTTTGCCCCCCAGGCATGGATTGGTTCAAAAAGTTATGTTCGTTTATAGGGGACATGTTTGAAGTTTGACCCGTTTCGAAACGGTTATTCCTACTTCTATTTTCTCTAGGGTAACCTGGTGGTGGTTCTCCTGAGTTTAGGTGTCTAATTCGAGTTCTAGGTTCCACTGCTATTAGTTGTGACACTTTTTCTATCAAAATGTTATGTTTTTTGATTAACGATTCCAGAGCCGCAACTACTTGAACATTTACCATTCCCGAGAATGCATCGCAAGTTTGGTTAAATGTTTCTCCTAATTCGGTCACAACTCGAGTAACCTCTCGAGCGAGACCCTCTTGGGCACCCACAACGATATCTTGCACTATTGCTGTGAATATTCGAGCAGATTCTTGAGCCAAATGCCCGATATTGATCATTGAACTCTCTACGTTGATCATCACAAGCCCCTACTAAAGTCTGTTTCATGACTTTAACAAATTGCTCATACATCTTATTTGCTCTAATCCTGTGCCTGAACACAGGCTATGCCTCGAAATCATCATTTGGCTCTTCTCTAGAAGATTCTTCTGACATTTTTTAATGAATTTATGGAAGTCAATTTCGACTAACTCCCACTGTGGTCGCCAAAAATTTGTTTCTGGATAAAAACAAATATTGATTAGGGAAGGATTTTGAGCGGTCGGTCCAAGCCCCTTGATAATTCACAAATTAGAATTATCTAATAACCCCTGCTTCGATATGCTAACGGTGGTCTATGACTTGAATTAATCTCGTTATATGATTCACGCAGTAGTTAAAGAAGATATATTCAGATTTTAAGCAAATAATCAACAGTTAAAAGCTTCAACAGAAATATACCTCCATGAATTCTCTGATGAATTCTTCTTGATACAGGAATAGAGTGTTCGAACACAATGCTGTTAACACACTAATTTATGCTATTGACTACGTAATCTAGAATTAAACTAAGCTTAACTACGCCTAAGATTGCTAAAACTACTGAAAGAAAGAAAGTTTGTAGAGTTTTCTCTGATTAGTTGATGATGCCTCTTTCCTTCTTTTTTGGCCGCATATATCTTGGCCTTAGGAACCCACGTTCTTCTTTTTCGGGAACCGCCTTCAACTGTCTCCAACTGTCTCTTTCAAAATTCTCAACTTGGCGTGTCTTCCTCGAATGTAGCTTACTGTCTTTGGGCTCTCTTTATTTTTTCAGATTCGATTATTGATTTTTTATTAAATCAGCCCATATCTTGTCATCCCTTGAATTTAATGGGCCTTGTCCTATTCTTTTATGGACCCAATTTCCTTCTTTTCGAATTTTCCCCATTGGGACTCTTTGGGCTTTATAATTCGAAGGCCCAAATTATTTTATAGTGTAAACAAGGGCTACGAAATCCATGAAGTTGGAATATTATTTTGACCATAATGAAACTTTAGCATTAATATTGATGCGGACTAACTTTGTATCATGAATCTTTAAGATTCCCTCCATTATTTTTTCTCGATGATTTCCATAGCTAGATATGCAAAAGAATACCGTGTTCGAAGCACACCAAGGGTTTCTGTAGAAATGTATATTTACATATGAACAAATGTTTGTCCTCCCTTTCTTCAACCCCTAATTGGATCATATTTATAACTCTCTTGGAAAAATATAAGAAGCCCTAATAGTCATAAATTTATTGGGTTTGGGTCATAACTTAGTCCATCAAATACGATATACTAATTTAATCAATTAAAGTACAAATAAGCACAAATGATGTAGTTTTACCTTTAACTGATCTTCAACTCATATTTATTTTTTTGGCTCGACCCAATCTACTTATTTTACCTACATCATATGTACATATATATAGACTTTTTCTTTTTACACACCCTATTTCGAACTGCAAAATCAAATATCAAATTATGTTAGAGTATCCGCACTAAATATATAATTAGTCCATAAAAAGATACAATCGATATTTGAATTATAGTTTCTTTTTATTTGCATTATTTTCATGATTGCCATTTTATACATGGGAAACTCCACCACACTATTTAAAGCATTATTTTCTTCAATGATACCTTCAAAACAAACTTTAATTAGTTCTATATAAGGGAAGAACAATGATATGCTTTTGACTGGAAAAGATCGATTCATACCTAGTAATTTCACATCTAATATAATATTAGCCTTTATGATTTGCCAATTATGGGGCTAAGCAAATTACTTACATGATACTATATTTTTATTTGATGTTTCACTTTATACATGTTAAAACAATATTCATGTATGTGTTCAAAAAAGAAAAAAAGAAAAAAAATATTCATGTAACCATATTGAAAATTCAATTCTTTTAAGTAAATATTTATTTAGTCATGATTATTTTCAGTTTATATAGATTTACTTATAAGGTTAAAGAGTACTTTGTACTCGTACATAATATGAAGTATTCATTTAATGCATTTGATAATTATAAAAACTCCCTCATGCACCCACCCCACACGTTTTCTTTTTCCTTTTTATTTTAGAATCTTTGTCACTAGCCCTCATAATGCAACAAGTAATAAGTGTTCTTAATTACTTTGTACCACATTTAATTTAATATCAATTTATAAATATTTTGGAGAGGTAACGTCACTTTTGGCCACTCATATTTAATATTATATTCATTTTGGCCCTTCATCTTTAAATCATAATTTTTGCAATATCCTTACTGTTCGAATTTGATTCCACTTAAGTCATTTATGAACATTTTTACCCTAAAATGTAAGCATGCACTGCTCAAAGGAGGGATTAAAGTGAAACCAAATTTAATGGTAAAAATGTCAAAAAAGCACTTAAGTGGAATAAACCAAATTCAAAAATTAGGAATGCTAAACTACGCCTTAAATATTAAGTGCTAAAGTGATACTAACACTAGACATGAAGGATGAAAAATGACATTAATTACACCTATTATGTACAAATATAGCTACCAAAACATAATTAATTTTGATATATGATATAACATAAAAATATCCATATATCGATTTTCTTTCTTATGAAATACTTGTGAAATATATTAAACTCTTACCTTTGTATCTATTGGGTCCATTTTAAGTCTATGGATCTATATATCCTGCATCATTATGTGCAAATACCCTTTTTTATCAAAAAAGAAAAAAAGTGCAAATACCTTAGTTATTTCTTGTCGTTCCATTTGACACGTCTACTTAGACTTTTGTTATATATCTTGCTATGACTATCACCAACATGGTTCAAAGATTCCAAGCAGACTAAGAGAAAATTTGTGCTGCAATAATATCAGTTTGAATTCACTATGATAGAACTGTATATCATCTTATGTATATATTACATACATATATGCCAAGTATAAAAAATACTTCATTGTGTATATATTTGTTGGTGTGCATGTACGGAAATCGAAAATGCAATGGACTAGAAGTATATATATATATATAAACTTGGTACTGATCATAATATATATATACGTATGAATTTGGACAGGTACCTTCCTCCATATACTTCATTTATACCAATGAAGAAGGATGAAGAAAGCACATTACTAGAGTCTGAAGGAAGGAAGAAAAGACGAAAAAAGATTGCAGAAAATCTCATATTTTCACAGCTTTCTTATCTCGTCATTTTCATTATTATTATATGCATCACTGAGAGGAAAAGCCTGAAAAACGATCCTATCAACTTCAGCGTCTTGAATATCACACTCGAAGTTATAAGGTAACAACCAAAATATTTTTGATACATATAGCTAGATGGAAATTAATAAAAGTATATAATCAACCAAATTAATTTGTTATTAACTCGAGATAATTTTGTAATAATTCCAGCGCATATGGAAATGTGGGATTCACAACTGGCTATAGTTGTGAACGTCAGATAAGGGAAGAACCAAATTGTGTGAACAAATGGTATGGATTTTCCGGGAAATGGAGCGATCAGGGCAAAATAATACTCATCATAGTCATGTTTTTTGGTAGACTCAAGAAGTTCAACATGAATGGAGGTCGAGCGTGGAAGCTTCTATGAGTATATGTCTAACGAGCTCTAATGAAAGAAATACTCTTAGTCTTTTTTTGTTAGGGAGGGGGGGGGGGGGGGGGGGGGGGGGGAGGGAGGGAGATTTGGTGGTCATATAATCTTAGAAATTGGAGTTGTGTACATATTTAAGAGCCTTCAAATTTTCTTATAGATTAATGAAAAAAAAATATATGTGAGAAAATTTTGGATGAAATTAGACACATACAGTAAGAATTTAAAAACATTGAATAAATTTTGTGTTCATCACAGAGACAGAGTTAATTACTATTGAGATTTGAGACTTATGGAATTATTGATGTATTATTCATCCCAAGAATGTAAAGACTTTTGAGTACTACTAGAATATGTTTGATAATTATGAATGCATATTGTGATGCTTGTATGGATACAAGCTTTGCCTGGGTAATTTTTCTTTCTCACAATATCCGAAGGTATAGTGATAATAAGGATTTAATATATGGACTTTTTAAATAAATAATACTATTTTAAATAATATTTATATAAATAATACACAAAAAAATATATATTCTGTTACAAAAAAAGTTTGTAACAGTGCAAGAATTGATTCATTTCAATATCCAGGTGAAAAAATACAACATGTTAAAGTCACACATACGGATTTTTTGAATTTTTTTTTTGTCATTTTCGGGATGATTTTTTGACATCTTCTGTACATTTTCGGGCTTCGACTTCAATACATAAAATGTAGATTGACTCAAAAAGTTTGTAACGGTGCTAGAATTGATTCATTTCAATATCCAGGTGAAAAAAATACAACATGTTAAAAAGGTCACACATATACGGATTTTATTAAAAAAACATTTTTTAAACTTCTTTATTAAATTTAATGTATTTTTTTCACCCGCATATCGAAATGAATCAATTATTGCACTGTTACAAACTTTGTGAGTTAATCTACATTTTTTATGTTGAATCGAAGCCCGAAAATGTACAGAAAATGTCAAAAAATCATTCCGGAAATGATGAATTTTTTTTCTCGAAAAATCCATATGTGTGACTTTAACATGTTGTATTTTTTCACCTAGATATCGGAATGAGTCAATTCTTGCACCGTTACAAACTTTGCGAGTCAATCTATATTTTTTGTGTTGAAGTCGAAGCCCGAAAATGTAGAGAAAATGTCGAAAAATCATCCCGAAAATGACGAAAAAATATTTTTTTCCGAAAAATCCGTATATATGTGACCTTTTTAACATGTTGTATTTTTTTACCTGCATATCAAAATGAATCAATTCTCACACCGTTACAAACTTTGTGAGTCAATATACATTTTTTGTGTTGAAGTCGAAGCCCGAAAATGTACAGAAGATGTGAAAAAATCATCCCGAAAATGACGAAATTATTTTTTTGAAAAATCCGTATGTGTGACTTTAACATGTTGTATTTTTTCACCTGGATATCGAAATGAATCAATTCTTGCACCGTTACAAACTTTCTGAGTTAGTCTACATTTTTTGTGTTGAAGTCGAAGCCCGAAAATGTACAGAAAATGTCAAAACATCATCCCAAAAATGACGAAAAAATATTTTTTCCCCAAAAAATCCGTATATATGTGACTTTTTTAACATGTTGTATTTTTTCACCTGGATATCGAAATGAATCAATTCTTGCACTGTTACAAACTTTGTGAGTTAATCTACATTTTTTGTGTTGAAGTTCGAAGCCCGAAAATGTACAGAAGATGTCGAAAAATCATCCCGAACTGACGAAAATCCACGAAGGAAAATAAGAAAGGAAAATAACAATATGTGAGAGTACGCCATTCACAATGGCGTACCCTGTCACATAAATTTTAAAAAAAAAACTGCAAAATAAAAGAATAAAAAAATCGGAAAATGTGGATACGCCATTGGTAATGGCAGATCCACCTGGATACGCCAATTATACTAGTTCTGATTTTTTTTTTGTGTATTATCTATATAAATATTATTTAAAATAGTATTATTTATTTAAAAAGTCCCTTAATATATATATATTGTACATACTTGAATAACGTATTATTAACCAACGGAGGTTGGTCCGAATGGTAAGTAGCTCAGTTCCGCTTAAGCAAGGTTTCGGGTTCGATTCCTTGTGTACGCAGTTATCCCCATTGGGAGACTCACCCACCAGGCCAGGTGTGCGACCCGGGTCGACCAACAGATTAGTCCGGTAATGTTCGGAATACTGTGGTAGGCAACCAAAAAAAATAAAAAAATAACGTATTATTAGTCAATGTAGCACACTCGATGAGTGTGCAAAAGAGCTTCAAAAACTTTTTTGAATAATTGTATAGAATAAAATAATTTGATATTTGATTTTTTCCAATAAGAATCAACTAAATAACAAAGAAAGAGAAATGAGATGGGGAAAAAGAAGAAGTGTGTGAGCAGAGAGAGAGAAAATGTGAGAGAAATATTAGGGATCATGATAGGGAAACATAAAACAATCAAAAGAGAGGGCCAATTGTTGTAGTTAATTAGGGTGGGGCTAGAAAAGGCTAAACTAGGTAGTCCAACCAAATGAACTATGGGGTTGTAAGTTTAAGTGGGCCATAGAATCTAAAACGGTCTGGGCCAATTCATATAATTTGGTTGACATACATAGTCTAGAATTAAGTCTCTAACCTTCCTTTTGGAATTTACTATATAGAATTTACTTAAAGGTTGTAGGGGTATCGCTACTTTATGTGGATGTATTATATATATGTTGATAATGGAGGACTTATAATGTTCATTTCGGCAGATACTATGACTTATTTTCTGATATGTTGGTGGAGCTACGGTGATCATATTCGGTTATATGTTCCATCAAAATTATCCATGAAACTTTTATATTAAAAATGATAGAAATTTTTGTATTGATGTTTTTAAAAATATATATACTGGGTTCTTTTCCTTGATCCGCGTAGTACTCATATCTGCTCAAGGTCTGAAAATTCTACTTAAATAGGGTTCCATAATTGAAGTGAATTATATTTATTAAGTAACTAAAATATACATATTGTTTCTTGATTATTTCTTCGTACTTTGATGCTACCATCCCTAACACTAATGTCTTCTAAGTTAGCCAAGGTCTTTTGGTTTGACTCAAACTTAACTAAGGGTCTGAATCTCCTCAGAAGTCCTTTTCTGTATTTAGGTTAGATTCGTGGTCTAATGTCGTATAAATAGTAAACCTCGGCTCCAGGTAAGAGATTCTTATTTTTTTCCCAATCTTTCACTTTCAAATCCGCCATCTCCAATGTTCTAACTTAAACATCAGAGCGATTCGGAGGGTCTACCCTTGGGGACGACCCCGGGGTTCTGTTTTGCAAGTTCACATAATTTGCCGGTTATCCTCAAATCTAACCTTTGACAATCGTTCGTCTTCGAATACAACCGTTTCGCCTTGTAAGTCAATAGATCTAGTCCTTTGATTTTTATACATCATCATAAGGTAAGGAAGCATATTGATGAAGAAAATAAATTAATAATTGTAAAGAATTGGGCCACTCCTAATTGTCGACAATCAATGGTCTACTTTAAATCACCTAAGCACTATCTGTAAATATTTAAACATATCTACAAAATCTGATAAATTCTTAATTAATAGACACTTCTGTTAGTGATAATCAACTATTCATGTCAAATCATATAATAGTAATATTTTAAATATATAATTATAATAATTAAATTAAGTAACAATCAACTAATTTACTAACTTTTAACTAATCAGTGAGTAAATCTACTAACTTGATAATTATTTTAACTAAATTGTTAAATCTATCATTATTATTAAGATTAAATTCTAAAATGTAAAAGACTTATTGTATTAACAAAGACAACTAGAAATTATGAAAAGAAACTAAGGAATGAATATTATTTCAAGAGAGCAGATGAGGTTTCTGCAAAGTAAAGAATACAGAGAGAAAAAATGTAGGGTTTCAGAACCCAAAAGATTGACCACAATAAATAATAAACCAACCCAATACATATATGGGCTCTTGTAGGAAAAATTGCAATTTTGCTATACTAATGTGGCTTGGCTTGCACGTTTTTTTTGGTACACTAATATAGGGGATAGCAATTTAGGTACATTATTGGTCAAAAAAATGGCAATTTTAGTACATATCACCGGAAATTATTGACGTGGCCACCGAAAAATGTCAAAATTGGGGATTTTTCAGAATTGGAGGAAAAATTGATGATGTAGCAGCCAAGTGGACAATGGATTGATGACATGGCGGCCAATTGGACAAAGTTAAAAAATTTTGCTACTTGATGAGACGGGACGGACTGTCAGAGGCCGCAGAGAGCTGAGAAGTTTGCATCAAATTTCATCGTTGTGGTCTAATGGATTTGGCATGCTGTAGTCCTAGACCACTTGGACCAATGGTAGGGAAGGGTTAGCTAAGACGCTGCTTCGATTGGATCTAGCCTTAGTAAAGTATAAGCTGAAAGAGTTGTTCTGTCGGATCGGTCGCTCAAGATCTTTGGTCTCTACCCTGACCCGATGAAAAAAATGGGATCACTACTTATGGACTCGTTGAGAATGATTCGGATCTAGTTCATGGCCTATTAGAAGTAGAAGGCGCTCTGGTGGGATCTTCACGGACAGAAAAAAATTGCAGTCCGTTTGATAATGATCGAGTTACAGGGAGGTTTGAACACTTGACCTTTGAGCTAAAACTTAACACTTCTACCACTCCACCACATGCCATTACTTGTTATATTTGGCTTTAGTTTAGTTATTTATACCATTGGTATATTGCTTAGTAATATGTAATTATTAATATTTTATATAAAAATATCTATACTAATATTTATATAATTACTATAAGTATATATACACTAAAAGATATAGTTAATAATTCATGTGCGAAAAGGGAAATTTTATATTTCGAGTATATAATTATTTTTATCTAAATTTTATCATAAAATATACAATTATTTCAATTATAACATATATGGATATTATATATTTTGTACATGTACATGTTCTTATAAATACTTAATATATATTAAATGTTTGGGAAAAATACTAAAATCCCCCTAACATAATTTTTTGTATTCGAAAAACCATTCAAAATACTTTTCAATCTTAAAAACCTATTCTACAAACTTTTCATTCCAAAAACTCAAAATTTAGGATTAAAGTATTTTTGGACTAAAGTACCCTTCATTTATTAAGTGAGAAATTGATCAATGGGTATCTTTCTATCAAAATTATTTTTAAATTGATAAATAATATAATACGAATTTTATTTTTCATTATTAAATGTTCTAATTATTTTTCTATAATTTATTTTTAATTTTAATATGGTAGTTATGTATATATAAAAATATTTAAATAGTTGTATATGTTTTTTTTATTTATGGAGAAATTATATCCAAAAATATACGTCCATTTTATTTAAAAAATTATGTTAGATATAAAAAATTTCTTGAAAAGCAATATTTTTCTAGAAAAATAGCATTGAGAAACATATTTAGAAGATTAGTTTATATAAAAATTTATTAAATGAAATATATTAATATATATGTAACAATGAATATATATATAATTTTGTAAACTCTCTACTACTTAAATATGTTTGTTTTTTAAATATTTATATGTATTTGTATTTTTAATATATTTAATTTCTTCTGAGATTTTTTTAATATATATTATTACAATATCGTTAAAATTACAGTCTTATATTAAAAATAAAATTACTTTTGAGAATAATATTGATAAGTCATAGATTGAAGTAATGTTATAAGTACATAAACTAAAGGTAAATAGATCAAGTTGTGGCATGTGGTGTAGTGGTGGAAATGTTAAGTTTTAGCTCAAAAGTCAAAGGTTTAAACCTTACAAGTAGCAAAAATTTTAAAATTTGTTCATGTCGTTAATTCATTGTCCACTTGGCAGCCATGTCATCAATTTTCCCTCCATTTTGGAAAATCCCAATTTTGACATTTTTCGGCGGTCACGTCAGCAATTTTCGGCGCCACGTCAGCAATTTCCGGCGATATGTACTCAAATTGCCAATTTTTTAACCGTTAATGTATCCAAATTGCTACCCCCCCACATATTAGTGTACCAAAAAAAACGTGTAGGCCACATTAGTGTAACAAAAATGTAAGTTTTTCGGGTCTTGTAACAAACTCCCCAAGATGAAAAAATTGGCTTTTTGGTACACTAATGTGGCCTGCAAGTTTTTTTGGTACACTAATATGGGGGGTAGAAATTTGGATACATAATGGTTAAAAAATATTGGCAACTTCAGTATATATCGCCAGATATTGCTGATGTGACCGCTGGAAAATGTTAAAATTGGGGATTTTTCAAAATGGAGGGAAAATTGATGACATGACCGCCAAGTGGACAATGAATTTATGACATGGTGGCCAATTGGACAAAGTTTAAAATTTTTGCTACTTGGGAGGTTTGAACCTTTGACCTTTGGGCTAAAACTTAACATTCCCATCACTACACCACACGCCACAACTTAATCTATTTACCTTTAGTTTATGTGCTTATAACATTACTTCAATCTACGACTTATCATTATTATTCTCCAAAGTAATTTTCTTTTTAACATAAGATTGTAACTTTAACGATATTATAATAATATATATTAAAAAAATCTCAAAAATAAAATAAAAATACATATATATATATATATATTTAAAAAGCAAACATATTTAAGTAGTAGAGAGTTTACAAAATTAATATTTTAAGTATATATTCATTGTTAATAATAATAATAATAATATATTAATGTATTTCATTTAATAAATTTTTATATAAATTGATCTTCTAAATATGTTTCTCAATGCTATTTTTCTAGAAAGATATTGATTTTCAAGAAATTTTTTATATCTAACATAATTTTTTAAATAAGATGGACGTATATTTTGGATATAATTTCTCCATAAATAAAACAAACTTATACAACTATTTAAATATTTTTATATATCGATAATTACCATATTAAAATTAAAAATAAATTATAGAATTTTTTTTAGAATATTTAATAATGAAAAATAAAATTCACATTATATTATTTATCAATTTAAAAAATTAGAAAAAAAATAATTTTGATAGAAAAAAACCCATTGATCAATTCTACACTTAATAAATGAAGGGTACTTTAGTGCAAAAATTTATTAATCCTAAATTTTGAGTTTTTGAAATGAAAAGTTTGTACATTAGGTTTTTAAGATTGAAAAGTATTTTGATTGGTTTTTCGAATACAAAAAACTATGTTAGGGGGATTTTAGTATTTTTCCCAAACATTTAATATATATTAAGTATTTATAAGAACATGTACATGTACAAAATATATAATACCCATATATGTTATAATTGAAATAATTGTATATTTTAAGATAAATTTCAGATAAAATAATTATAAACTCGAAATAGAAATTTCTCTTTTTGTACATGAATTATTAATTATATCTTTTAGTGTATATATACTTAAGTAATTATATAAATATTAGTATAGATATTTTTATATAAAATATTAATAATTACATATTACTAAGCGATATACCAATGGTATAAATAACTAAACTAAAGCCAAATATAACAAGTAATGGCATGTGGTGAAGTGGTAGAAGTGTTAAATTTTAGCTCAAAAGTCAATTGTTCAAATCTCCCAAGTAGCAAAAATTTTTAACTGTCCAATTGGCAGCCATGTCATCAATTCATTGTCCACTTGGCTGCTACATCATCAATTTTCCCCCCAATTCTGAAAAATTCCCAATTTTGACATTTTTCGGTGGTCACGTCAGCAATTTCCGGTGACATGTACTAAAATTGCCAATTTTTGGACTAATAATGTACCCAAATTGCTACTCTCCATACTAGTGTACAAAAAAAAACATGCAGGCCACATTAGTATGCCAAAATTGCATTTTTTCCTCCCCAGGCTGAAGGCTCATGGTGTAGAAAAAATTGTATTTTTGGTACAGTAATGTGCCCTGCACGTTTTTTGGTACATTAATATAGGGGGGGGGGATAGCAATTTCGGTACACTATTGGGCAAAAACTTGGCAATTTCAGTACATATCGCCAAAAATTGCTGACGTGGCCACGGGAAAATGTCAAAATTGGGGATTTTCCAAAATTGAGGGAAAATTGATGACGTGGCACTGGAAATTGCTGATGTGGCCGCCAAGTGGGCAATAAATTAATGATGTGGCCGGCCATGTGTCACTTTTGTGGATTAAAATGCAATTTAACACAAATATTGAGGGCATTTTTGTTATTTTTTATCCACCCTGTTCTCTCTCTCTACTTCATTTTCTTCACCAAAACACCCACTCATTCACACACACACAGACACACATATGCACACACGCAGACACACATATGCACACACGCAGACACACACATACACACACATGCAGACACACACACACATATACACATAAATACATATATACATAACATATGTGTACATATGTATGTATATTATAATTATATATTAATATTACATATATATATATATATAAATAAATAAAAATAAAATAATTACTATTCATCATCTTCCTCAGGAAGACGATGAACAGTAATTATATATATAACAAGAGGGAAAAACAGTATGAACAGTAATTATATACACACATATATCTAGATATAAATAAGAATTTTTTTAAAAAATTACTGTTCATCGTCTTCCCAAGAGGCGATGAACAGTAATAATATATATATATATATACACACACACACACACACACACACACAAACACTACCACAAAAATTGTACACACATAAGCGGCAGTCGGGTGACAAGCGGTGGGTAACAAGTTTCGAATGGGGTTAAGGGGGTGGGGGGAGGGGGGGGGGGTGGCAGCCATTCTTTTTTTCTTTCTTTTTTAATGATTTGTTTTTTTAGTTATTATTTAAATAAAAAATTCTAACCCTTGGATTATTCTAGTATGGACCATTGAACTCACACGCGCTGCTCCCCTAAGAAAATTGGCCGAAAAGTGGAAAAAAGGATCATCAGGCTACATATTATGTACATAAGAGACGAAAGAGTATTTTTTTGACATGAGGGACTATAGTGACACTTTGGCGACGCATGAGGGATGACTATTTTTTTTCTTTTCTGAAACAATAAGCGCAGTTTTCATTAAACTCAACAAACACTGTATAGCAAAACCCAGGCTTACCTGGTAATTACATCAACTCAAATTTGCAACTAACCACCTGCCATATACTAGCAACTAGGGGTGGCAAATGGGTGGCACGGGTCGGGTCCATGATGGGTCCAAGTTCATGGGTCCAATATGGGTTGGGTTGGGTCCAACTAAGTTTTATATAAGGACCCAGAGTGGACCCAACTTGGACCCAACCAGGACCCATAGTGGACCCAACTTAGACCCAAAGTAGACCCAAAATGGAATCAAGTCAAATAGAGTTTAACACACATACATACTTTCTACACACAAAATACATTTTTTACACACAACACATTTTCACACACACTACACATATTTTCACACAGTACACATATTTTCACACACACACACACCACACATTTTTCACACACTACACACATTTTCACACACACTACACACATTTTCACACACACTACACATATTTTCACACACACTACACACATTTTCACACACCACACATTTTCACACACACTACACATATTTTCACACACACATCACATATTTTACACACACTACACATATTTTCACACACACTACACATATTTTCACACACACATCACACATTTTAGACACACTATACATATTTTTACACACACTACACACATTTTCACACAGTACACATATTTTCACACACGCACCACACATTTTTCATACACTGCACACATTTTCACACATAATACACATATTTTCACATACACTACACACATTTTCACACACACTACACATATTTTCACACACTACACAGATTTTCACACACAAATCACACATTTTACACACACTACACATTTTTTCACACACACTACACATATTTTCACACACCCACCATACATTTTCACACACACCACACATTTTACACACACTACACATATTTTCACACACACTACACATTTCCACACACCCATCACACATTTTTCACACACTACACATATTTTCACACACACTACACATATTTTCACACAGTACACATATTTTCACACACACCACACATTTTTCACACACTACACACATTTTCACACACACTACACATATTTTCACACACACTATACACATTTTCATGCACTAAACATATTTTCACACACACTATACACATTTTCATGCACTACACATATTTTTACACACTACACATATTTTCACACACACTACACATAGTAAAATTAGATCAGAGTAAACTCTTTCTGTTGTGTTATACTCTATGGAAAAAATGTTCGAATATATTCAAAAAACAGAAAAATATTTATGTTAATTATTTCGGTGGTGCGAGGAAAAATTATTTGAAAGAGAATTGAGGAATTTCTTTCCTGATTGTTAGAAAAAATTTGGATACAAAAATTTTATTTTATCTTTTGATGAACATCTCTATGCTAATGAAAATCTTCACTCAAATCTTATTCCATTAAAAAAGCAAAAAGGTTATTGATGTATGAAATATATGGATTTATGCAGAAACTTTCATATCAAATTAATTAATAAAATTTATGTGCCATGATGAAAGGGATATCCGTTGATTTTCCATATAATTGAGATATGAATTTTCATGCTTATATTATTTCCTTTTTTTATGTTGTCGCGTGGAGTAGGAAAGTAAGACACATATGGAATAAGATCATGCTCTTGTATTATATTATTTTAAATTGTGGAATAAATCAAGTTACTTACCATGTTTGTATTATTCTGTTAAATACTAAACTATCTTATGACATTGAAATGGAAGGTTGCAAATAAAAAGGAGAATCTCTAGATCTCACTAATGTTTTTATTTGTTAAGAGCATAAATTGATTTACGTAGAAAGATATGGTTTGCTTTTATCTTTTATGGAGTCCTTGTACAGATCAACAACGAAGCCAAGTAAGCAAGTGTGACAGGAACATACCTGAGGCAAAGGCGGGAAAAGTAGGATAGCTGAAGCAGCTACGGCTGCTCAGCAAGGAAGGTTATAGCTGAAGCAACTTATGCTGCTTAGCAAATGAGGGAAAAAGATGGCAATAGTTGAAGCAGCTAAGGCTGCTCAGCAAGGACGGTAATAACTGAAGCGACTTATGATGCTCAGCAAATGAGGGAAAAAGACGATAATAACTGAAGCGGCTTATGCTGCTCAACAAATGAGGGAAAAAGACGGTAATAGCTAAAGCAGCTAAGGCTGCTCAGCAAATGAGGAAAAAAGACGGTAATAGCTGAAGCAGCTAAGGCTACTCAGCAAGGACGGTAATAGCTGTAGCGGCATATGATGCTCAACAAATGTGGGATAAAGACAGTAATAGCCGAGACAACTAAGGCTGTACAACAGATGAGGAAAAAAGATAGTAATAGCTGAAGCAGCTAAGGCTGCTCAGCAAATGAGGAAAAAATACGGTAATAGCTAAAGCAGCTAAGACTGCTCAGTAAGGACGATAATAGCTGAAGCGGCATATGCTGCACAGCAAATGAGGAAAAATAAAGGTGATAGCTGAAGTAGCTAAGGCTGCTTAGTAAAGACAAAAAAGGATGGTAATAGCCGAAGCCGCGCATGCTGTTCAGCAAAGATGAAAGAGTAAAGATATGACCACTCACCATAAGTATTGCTTTAATGTGGTCCCAAGTGAGATCAATTGAACAAGATTGTTCTTCTTTAAACTGGATTAAAAGATCAAGGATATTGGGATTGACTGATTTTGGCCTACTTGGATCCATCAGCTCATCAATGGGTTCTTGATAAAATTCATCCAAGTCTTTGAAAGTCTTGTCAAGTCTATCAATCATTCCAGACAGTTTATCCACCCATCCAAATGAAGGTAAATAATCAGACTCAAATAATCCACCTTTCATGGCCTGAGATTCAATCATAAGCTCATTGAACCTTCGTCTTTCTAGTCCTTCATCGTCGTATATCTTCCCAAAAGCAATTCTACAAATTAAGGTACTCGTTAAGGAAAACCTAGTCACACTTAAACTGATAACTTGTCCCAAACACGCCTTAACGAATATATTCCTAATCATGCGGAAAACTTCTTCTTCATGAATAGGCCTAAAAGATTGGACTTGTTTGTTGCTCAAAAGATGAAGAATATAAATATGTGTAGTGTGTGTGAAAATATGTGTAATGTGTGTAAAATATGTGTAGTATGTGTAAAATATGTGATGTTTGTGAAAATATGTGTTGTGTGTGAAAATGTGTGTAGTGTGTGTAAAATGTGTTATGTGTGTGTGTGAAAATATGTGTAGTGTGTGTGAAAATATATATAGTGTGTGTAAAATATGTGTAGTATGTGTAAAATATGTGTAGTGTGTGCAAAATATGTGTAATGTATGTGAAAATGTGTGTAGTGTGTGAAAATGTGTGTAGTGTGTGAAAATATGTGTAGTGTGTGTGAAAATATGTGTAATGTGTGTAAATATGTGTAGTATGTGTAAAATGTGTGATGTGTGAGTGAAAATATGTGGTGTGTGAAAATGTGTGTAGTGTGTGTAAAATGTGTGTAGTGTGTGAAAATATGTGTAGTGCGTGTGAAAATGTGTGTAGTGTGTGTAAAATGTGTGATGTGTGTGTGAAAATATGTGTAGTGTGTGTGAAAATATGTATAGTGTGTGTAAAATATGTGTAGTATGTGTAAAATAGTGATGTGTGTGAAAATGTGTGTACTGTGTGAAAATATGTGTAGTGTGTGTAAAATATGTGATCTGTGTGTGAAAATATGTATAGTGTGTGTAAAATATATATGTGTGTGAAAATGTGTGTAAAATATATGATATGTGTGTGAAAATATGTGTAGTGTGTGTAAAGTATGTGTAAAATGTGTGATGGTGTGAAAATATGTGTAGTGTGTGTAAAATGTGTGTAGTGCGTGTGAAAATGTGTGAAAATATGTGTAGTGTGTGAAAATATAAATTGTGTATGTGAAAATTTGTGTAGTGTGTGAAAATGTGTGTAGTGAGCGTAAAATATGTGAAAATATGTGTAGTGTGTGTAAAAATATGTGTTGTGTTTGTGAAAATATGTGTAGTGTGTGAAAATGCGTGTAGTGTGCGTAAAATATGTGAAAATATATGTAGTGTGTGTGAAAATTTGTGTAGTATGTGAAAATGTGTGTAGTGTGTGTAAAATATGTGATCTGTGTAGTGTGTGTAAAATGTGTGAAAATAATGTGTAGTGTGTGAAAATGTGTGAAAATATGTGTAGTGTGTGTAAACATATATGTAGTGTGTGTGAAAATGTGTGTAGTGTGTGTAAAATGTGTGCAAATATATGTAGTGTGCAAAAAAGTGTGTAGTGTGCATGAAAATATGTGTAGTGTGTGAAAATGTGTGTAAATATGTGTAGTATGTGTAAAATGTGTGATGTGTGAGTGAAAATATGCGTAGTGTGTGAAAATGTGTGTAGTGTGTGTAAAATGTGTGGTGTGTGTGTGAACATATATATAGTGTGTGAAAATGTGTGTAGTGTGTGTAAAATATGTGATGTGTGTGTGAAAATATGTATAGTGTGTGTAAAATATATGATATGTCTGTGAAAATGTGTGTAAAATATATGATATGTGTGTGAAAATATGTGTAGTGTGTGTAAAGTATGTGTAAAATGTGTGATGGTGTGAAAATATGTGTAGTGTGTGTAAAATATGTGTAGTGTGTGTGAAAATGTGTGAAAATATGTGTAGTGTGTGAAAATATATATTATGTGCGTGAAAATTTGTGTAGTGTGTGAAAATGTGTAGTGAGTGTAAAATATGTGAAAATATGTGTAGTGTGTGTAAAAATATGTGTAGTATTTGTGAAAATATGTGTAGTGTCTGAAAATGTGTGTAGTGTGTGTAAAATATGTGAAAATATATGTAGTGTGTGTGAAAATTTGTGTAGTATGTGAAAATGTGTGTAGTGTGTGTAAAATATGTGATCTGTGTGTGAAAATATGTGTAGTGTGTGTAAAATGTGTGAAAACATGTGTAGTGTGTGAAAATTTGTGTAGTGTGTGTAAACATATATATAGTGTGTGTGAAAATGTGTGTAGTGTGTGTAAAATGTGTGCAAATATATGTAGTGTGCGAAAAAGTGTGTAGTGTGCGTGAAAATATGTGTAGTGTGTGAAAATGTGTGTAGTGTGTATAAATATGTATATTTGATATTAGAATTATTTATAAGTTTTTTTAAAAAATAGTTTTACATGTTGAACCCAATTTGAATCCATTTAGGACTCAGAGTGGACCCAATAGGACCCATAGTGGACCCAAGTTAGACCCATGAGGACCCAAGTTCGACCCAAATTTTTTTTGGACCCAATAGAACTCAACCCAAATCTACCCAACAAAAACTTCCTTGGACCCAACCCAACCCAAAACCTATTGGGTTGGGTTGGACCCATGGGTCCAAAACCATTTTGCCACCCCTACTAGCAACTATGTTATTTACATTACTATGAGTATTGACAAAAATCCGTCGATTACGTTTAATCCAAATATGATAAATGATTGCTGCATACACAACTCTCCTTTTGCAGTCGTTCCAAGCCTTTACTCTGCAAACTTTAAGTCCCCAATTAACATAATCTGTCCAATTCCTACATGCACGGCGAATATGCATTTTGTCCTAAACTTGATCCCTCACTAAACTAGTAAATGGACTGTCAAAGAGAAGGTGACCCCTGATCTTCTCCTTTGCGTAACACAGCACACATCTAACATCATCCAGCTCTTGCCAAACACCAATTCTATCTTTAGTCTTCAGTTTGTTTGATATAGCTGACCATAGAATGAATCTATGTTTAGCAATACTCCCCTTACCCCAAACTAATTTCTGCCAACTAACTTCTTCAAAGTGCCCCCTCACATGCATATAAGCCTTATTAACAGTGAACTTACCCTCTCTCCATTGCTCATGAATGGTATCAAAGGCACTAAAAAATGAGCTCTAATGGAGATCATTTTCCTCCAAAACTATGAATTTGAATTCTTCAGTGTAACTATCCAGATAGTTTGAGTCTTCCAATAGTATGAGTGGATTCACTTAATCCACAAAGAGTCAGTCTTATGCGCAATGTTCCAGATTTGTTTAAAGAGTGCAGCCACATTCCAATCCCCAAGGGAGATGAGTCCAAGCCCTCCTTCCTGTTTGGGCAGACAGGCATCTGACCATTTAACCGCAGCTTGGTAGTGCCCTGTAACCTTACCACTCCAAATAAAGCACCTACAAAGCCTCTGAATCTCAGTGATTACAGTGAGAGGGATAGGGAAGATCTGCCCCCAATACATTTGGATACCAAAAACCACCACTTTAATCAGTAAGGCCTGACCTACAAATGTTAAGTATTTTGCAGTCCAAGAGGTGATTCTCTTCATTATCTTATCAATCAGAGGTTGACAATTCTTGATTGTAAGCCTTGAAGAGATCAAAAAGACTCCTAAATATCTCATAGTCATGTCCCCTTCAACAAAACCAGTGTAATCCAACATCTTTAGTTTAATGCATTCAGACACCCCACCACAGATTAGCTGACTCTTGTCCAAATTGGCATGAAGTCCAGAAATAACAGAAAACCGAGTAAAGCACTCCTGGACTTCTCTAACTGATTATAAATCCCCTTTGCAAAAATCATAAGATCGTCTACAAAGCAAAGATTTTATCAATCCCACCTTCCTACATTTAGAATGAAATTTGAAGGAAAGGTCCTTATGTAGCAACTTAAAACTTTTTGAAAGATAGTCCATTATGATCACAAACAGATAGGGAGAGATTGGATCTCCTTGTATAAGTCCCCTTTGCCCTTGGAAATACCCAAAACAGCTCCATGCAACATAATTGAGTATTTAGTAGATGACACGCACAACATGATTAGAGAAATAAAGTCCTCAGGAAACCCATAAGCTTTCAAAATATTCTCAAGAAAAGACCAACTAACAATGTCGTATGCTTTCTTTATGTCTACTTTCATTACCACCTTTGGGGAAATCCCTTTCCTACTATACCCTTTCACTAACTCATGGCAAAGCACTACATTATCAACAATACTCCTCCCCTGAATAAAAGCTCCCTGTGCTTGATCCACTAGTTTAGGTAATACTTGTTTAGTCCTGTTACAAAGCAGCTTGGAGATCACCTTGTAAATAACTGTACAACAAGCAATTGGCCTGAAGTCCCCCACTGTAGTTGGATTCGAACACTTGGGGATCAAATAAAGTAATGTGTGGCTCAATTCAATTAGAAGCTTTCCCTTGGTGAAACAATCAATAATTGCCTCTGTGACTTCACTTCCAATAACACTCCAAGATCTTCTATAAAAGCATGAGTTGAAGCCATCATGACCCGGGCTCTTGTCCTCAGGTATTGAGAAAAATCTCTCTTTCACTTCATCTCTTGTAACAGGTTTCCTCAAGAGAGCAATGTCATCTGCGACTGTTAATATGAAAGCTTAATACCCAAGGCATATTAGTCTAGTGGTATCATCATTGACTTTCATGTGGGAGGTCCTGGGTTTAATTCTATACTATGACAAGTTGTGAATTTTCTCTTCTTATTTGAAATCTTATAAGGTTTGTGTGGCTCAAGATTAAAAATTATCGGTCATGGTTTGTCGGGTCAGGGTATCCCCTTCATCTAGAATAAAAAAAAATATGATAAAATAATGTTGGTCCCAAGTGGCATACGAAAGGGTCTAGAAGGGGGGGGGGGTTTGAATAGACCCTGAAGTCTTTTTCGACTTCAAAAGATTTCGTATTAAACTGGTTTTGGACGCTTAAAAAGGGAATGCTTGACTGCGCGTTTTCTTAGAAATATAGACGCTTAGGTTAAGCGTCTGATGAAGAATTTTTTTAGAGAGTTAACTTAGACTTCAAGATTTGAATACTTTAACCGAATGGGTTTAAGCGTTCAGTTCTTTAATCAGTGTTAGCACAGCGGAATGATTTTTCTAGTCTTCCTTTGAAAGCTTTAGCGTCACCAGAGGTTTCTTAGTTGCTTAGCGTTTGATTGTATTTTACTTAGTCAATTTATGCAATGATATGATATGATATGATTGACTGAAAAGTAAATAACACAATATTTGTAAGGTTCGTTGGGTGATGTAATCCCAACTACGTCCTTCTTCTCCTTGAACACTTGGAGGCAATCCACTAAAGTGATTCTCAAAGAATCACACAGAATCTTCTACACAATAGGGAGAGATAGATGTCGATGACTTGAGCTCCTTGATCACACAGATTTCTGCTCCAAATCACTTCAATCTCCTTGCTTCTTTCACCCAGAAATGATGCAAGTATCCAACTTCGACTTCACACAGATCGCGAGGCTTGGATGAGTTTTTCTAAAGCGGTTTGTTTGATTTTGATGAAGTTCAAACAACTTGGAAATATCTCAGTAGGAAAGTGGTTTCTTCGAAAAGAATGTTTGAGATATTTGTTGACTGTCACAGGATTGAAGAAAAGCAAAGGGAATGTTTTCTTGAATATTCTGGCTTTTCTGAGAGTTTAAGGAATGAGACTTCAATGCAACAGCAATTCGACTTGAAGATTAATTGTTCTCTATTTGGCTTGTTGTTGAAGTCCTATTTATAGGCATTCTTGGAGAAAGTGTTCGTTTGACACATGCACAGGCGCGTGTCTCTCACTTCCGCGAGTGAACAACTTTTGTCCTTTTTCCTGAAAATTTGCTGCACGAAAGTTGGTGCTGCAGTCTGAGATAGTTGACAGTCCAATAGGGTGGCTTCTCCATACGTCTGAAATTGCTTATCACATTTAATGCTCTTATCAGCATTTAATGCATTTGAATTAAATATCCGTTGGTATTTAATGCTTCGGGAATATTTGCATTAAACTCCTTTTGAACTTAGAAATAAATTCAGGTGACATTACTTCTGTCCCATAAGGAAACGCTTGATATAGCTGGTCAATTGGACGCTTGGAGACTTTTATCTTCTTTCAGAAATCAGGCGCTTGAGTCTTCGAACTTTACCACTGATAAACTCACT
The DNA here is from genome assembly GCA_019426215.1 of Buddleja alternifolia. NCBI lineage: Eukaryota > Viridiplantae > Streptophyta > Magnoliopsida > Lamiales > Scrophulariaceae > Buddleja > Buddleja alternifolia. Next base: position 32,927,459 of record CM033400.1, on the reverse strand, counting down.
CAGAAATTATCAGACGCTCAGCCTAAGACTACTTAGCCTAATAATCTAAAGCAAAATAAAACAAAGCCTAATAAGCCTATTACAAAACTAAAACTTCAAGGCTTATACAAATTTTCTACTAAAATCAAACTTACATATTTTGGTGTCTAACACAAAATCCTAATTGTCATCATCAAAACATCTAACATGAAATTCCTAACAATTTCCCCCTTTTTGATGATGGCAATACTTACTCTTTTATAGTTCAAGAGTTAGACAGCCAAAAATAAAAGTTAGCTTGATTAGATAACGTTAGTTAAAGTTAGTTACGCTTCAACGAGATGTTTCAGCTGAAAAGTGCATTTTATATATATCGAGAATTACAGGCATTTTTACAACTGAACAAGTGAAGATATAAGAGACAAGAATATAGATAAGGTAAGATCAGAAAACTTTTAATGTCTTGGTCTGACTCTGTATTGCTTGGTCATTTCAGCTCGGATAGCTTCAGTCAGATTGTCTTCCAAGATCATCATTGCTTCATGATCTTTGTTGATTATGAGCTTGTTTTCTTCTTGTTGTCTCTTCTTGAAGACAGTAAAATGATTGTCCCAGTCAGTTGGGTCAATACCAATATACCTTAGGCAGATTCGAAAAGTTTGGATAAAGTCAGTCATCTTTCTCTCTTCAGCTAAGATTCTTGGATCTGTAGGCTCTGGAATGGACGTTCTTTGAAGAGGGATGTCAAACTGTTCAAGCAGTGCTCTTGTAGGTATTGGTAGATTTGGATATAACGCTCTAGGAGGATCCCTTAGCGTACTACTGGGCGCTCCATATGTACTTTGAGCAGTTATCCAAGACGGAAGACGAAGCGCAGAAGTAGAAGTAAGCACTTGACGCTTAGGAGACGGAGGCTCTTCAGCTTTTGCACTAGACGCTTTCCTCTTTTCTCCTTTCTTCTTCTTTTCCCCCTTATTGCCATCATCAGACTTTAAGAAATGATCTGTGAGTAAACTGACCTGATGAGCAATTTGAGACATAGAATCTGTGATGTCATCCAGACGCTTGTCGAAGCGCTTCTGCAGAACGAGAAGCTTGGCGCTGGTAGCATCATTTATAGAGGTCTCAAGGGTTTCAAGGCGCTTCTCAAGCTCTTCTTTCATGGCAAGTTGGGTTGCTTGAGTGGCATCATGCATTACTTGAAAATCTTGCTTGCACTCACCAACAGCCGCTTGAGCTGAACTACGCATATGAGCAATTTGGGCGCTCATGACGTGAGTTTCAATCTTTGCCAGATCGTCTTTAATCCAATGGAGAGATTCTTCGTTTTGAGTGGCGTGGGCGCTAATATTCTCCAAGACGGATTTGAGCAAAGGACCAAAAGATTGACTCTCATCGGAAGGAACCGCTTGAGGAGCCGGTCGCTTGAACCTTGATGAGTGTTTGAGAGAGTCAAACAAAACTTGATAGGCTGGATCAAAAACAGTACCTCGAATAACAGGAGACAGATCCTCAGCACTATCAGTAGTAACAGGTTCAGAAGCGTCAAGAATATCCTCGGGTGGAGACGCTTGAACGAGTTCTTCAGCAGACGCTGGAATACTTGTAACTGGAGACTTGAACGCTTCAACTGATGTATCAGGCGCTTCCTCAAACGTTGACTCTGGTTGACGAAAGTCATCGAATTGGAAGTTCCAGTTTGCTAAGTCGGCATATGAAGTGGATAGAGAATCTAAGAGTTCAGTGAGTCTGGTTCTGGAAATACAAGTACCGGAGATGAATGTGCGAAGAGGACTATCAATGGCCCTGATGTGCATTGGACCAATGATATCAAGCACATGATTGGGGAAAACTTTGGACGGCGCTTTAGCGATGGAGAAGAGTGAATCTGGACAGTATTGTCTGGAAAATCCAATCAAGCAGTCAGAAGGAAGAGACGTAGGACGCCGATGTGCAGGTACACAATCAGCATAGTACTCTTCAAGATATGGATAAAGTGCTTGAGCCAGCTCTTGATTCCTTTCAAGCAGGGAGAGGACAAACTCATAGTGATCAAGTACCTTGCTGCGGATTGAAGGGAGTAGTGGATATCCTTTGAATGGACTGATTACTGAGCCGTTCCAAGATCTAAGATTGACAATGAAGATCTTATCGAATAGGGAGACAGGAGTCAAAATCTTCACCATCAGATTGAAGTTTTCTTCACAGTGGCTTGGGGCACAATTTAAGCACAATACGCCAGATGTACCACTGGAAGAAGCTTGAGCGTTGAACAGAAGAGGAGTAGTGGAAAATCTGTGAAGCTCTTGACGCAGACACTGTTCGATTTGATGTCTAACAATTGGGAGCTTGAGAACAGGTCTGACTCTCTGTTGACGCTGCTTGAGGCAATACTTGGCGAACTGACGCTTCTTGTCATGCATGCTTATGCCGAAAAGATGGGGAGCTTAAACTAATTCTGAGATGGTATACTTGTGTCCCACATACGCTTCAACCTAGTTAACTTCATTTACGCAGAAGTCTGTGCCAGCAGTCACCATAGTGCGAATGACTTCAAGATGAATATCTCTGATAGCTTCAAATCGATATCTATCAGGCTGATAGTTAGCAGTCCAGACGCTGTCAAAATAGGCATCAGCTTCAGTCTGAAGCAAGTCTGTCAATGATTCGAGACGCTCACCGGCATGAGCAGCCTTATTCTTCCACAGACGAAGTGGATGGACTAATGCAATATTTTCAGGGCTATGAGCAGTCTGAGGGAAGTGTGTGTAGCCTTCTCTGTTCAAGACTGACTCTGAAGGATTGAGAAAGTTAGGACGCAGAGGCTCATACATACGAATGCTGTAATCCCGTAGGGCGAACCCGGTTGGCTTGCTGTGCCCATAATCCAGATAGTATGCTATGTCCATGGCACATCTAGGAGTTCGATCTCCGTGTCTGTCTTGTATGATGGCTTTGATTTGACTGTCAAAATTAATCAATCAGCAATATATCTCTCTTGGTTGTAGCTTGCAGGAATGAAATCTTCTTCGAGCGCTGGGGGCATATAATTGATTGAATGATCAATCGTCGTCAGCGGGTCGAGTAGGAAGAAGTGTCTAGGCGCTGGAACGTCTTCAACATCGCTCTGACCTTCTGAGTGTGCCTCTGTTATAGCCTTAACAGGAGATGAAGTCTGAACCTCTGTAGTTGCAGGTTCCTCAGCTTCAATTGCAGCAACTTCTGCGGCAACATCTTTAGCGATAGTAACGACTTCGGTCAAGTCAACATCCAGGATGATATCAGTTGACGCTTCAGCAGCAGCTGGAATTATAGCTGAAAGAAAGGAACTATTCTCTATAAGAGCAGGATCTTCTACAGATGTAGGAAAGGAGATGCTGTGGGAAAAAATAAACTTACCCTGAGAACTAGTCTCAACAGCAATACTTTGAGCGCTTGGCTCAGCAGCAACTTGAGCGCTTGGCTCAACAGTCTCAGGCTCTTCAGGAACGGGAGCAGCTCGACGCTTGCTAGTCCTGGAACGCTTGAAGATTTTCTTCACGTTGACTCCTTCAACGAGTCTAGGCGGAGGAGCGGGAGGATCAACAACTGGTTCTTCAAAGTCTATTTGTTTAATGATCCCTTCCAGCTTCCTTCTTTTGAGAGGTAACTTGTCCTCTACATCCTCATCAGTTTCCTCATCATCCTTTTGAGTGGAGGCGACAATTTGAACTTTGGGCTTTCTGGGAGCCCTTTTCTTGATTGCAGCCGGACGCTTCACATCTTTTTCTGGTACTGGACGCTCCGCTTCTTTATCGGACGCTTGACGTACTTCCAGACGCTCAGATAGTGGTTTGGCAGCACCACCAATTTTGGGAGAATTGAAGAGATTGTTCAAAATCCTTTTTCCCAGCAACTTGGTCTTATTCAACGGAAGAGCAGAAGAATATACACACTGTGATTTGTATAAGAGGTCACTCAGGACAAGCCCATATGGTTTATTTGAGCCGCTTAAACAGTCCCGAAATCTTCCAAAAACGTACTCACTCCAGTTAATTTTGATGTTCAAGAGTATGGCAGTCATCATCTGGAATTGTACTGGGTTCACCTTATCAAAGGTTCCCACTCGACATTCTATGATCTTGCTGCAGAAATCAGCCAATAGCCGGTATTTGGACACTAGGTCTTTCTTTTCGAAATATTGAGTGTAGGGTACATCATCGTACGCACTCATTGTAGTCCATGCTTCCTTGATCTGTTTTAAAGTAATAGAATCCAGTGCCTCACCCTCATTTGGGAGTTTAAAGTTCTCGGCAATGGAGGCAGCAGTCAGAGTGAATTCCTTGGGAGGCTCCTTTGAGGATAGAGGAATTAGACAAGAGATAGACTTCTTGTCCTCTGAGAGTTTGGCAGTCCTCCAGAAGATATCCATTTCAGTTGGAAACAGATACGAGTATTGAGTCAAGAATGGCTTGAGCCCAGCTTTGACGACCATATCCATCATATCTGTTAGATTGATCTGAGGTTGCTCATACAAGAATTTCCAGTCGACGACAAGGCCTTCAGTAACCTTGATGGTAGCTTCAGCAGAAGTAGACGAGGATTTCTTTGGTGCCATTTTTAGTGAAAGAGATGAACTGAGATTTGCTTTTGCTTTTAAGAGAGAGAAAATAGATTTGCAGAGATTTTTGAGTATGAGTAAATGAAGTTTCTGCAAATTGTGTTTTTAAATGACAGAGGTTAATTTTTTGAAACTTGTGTTCTCTTATCTCTATAGGATTAACACACGTGTGAAGAGTTTCAATCTCAGTCATGAATTCATTAACTGCGGACGCGAGTTTTGCGTAATAGAGAGAAGTTACACTTGGTAATTCTCAAAAAAAATAATTTGACATCCGAATTAAAGGTTTAGAAACGTTTGGCATTTTCAAAGTGTAACGCACGCGCCCGTTTGTACACTGACACGTACACAAACACGTGCTATCTCTGAACCGTCATTTTGAAAAATTTTTGATTACCCGCCAGTTTGATGTGATAGAAGTGTGTGGATAGAGTACACAATAGACTGTTGAGTCTATCCACTACTTCAAAAAGCATAAAAAAAAGTTTTTATGCATGAATTGTTAAAATCATTTTTAAATTAAGTGTTGAATGGAATAGTTTCAACGCTTAATGCCACTTATTGGGGACAATATGGACGCTTAAAGCTAAATTCGTTTTATGGTTTAGCGTCCAACATATTTCACAAAAGAATACTGAGCGTTGATGATCATGCATCTGAAAGTTTTTGATCATTGACGCTTAGTTAGGTTCAAGTATAATTTTAAGGTTTCCCCTAAATTTGATAACTTGTACCATATGTCTAATAAAGTATGATGCTTGATGATTAGGCGTTTAAATCAATCATTCCTAGTTCACTTCTCAAAGTGAGAAAGCGTTGCTCGTTGAGCGCTTTGGTGAAGATATCTGCCAATTGTTTGTCAGTTCCAATAAAATGTATGGAGATATCTTTCTTTTGAACATGGTCACGAAGGAAATGGTATCTAATGTCAATGTGTTTGGTTCTGGAATGAAGAACAGGGTTTTGAGTCATGGCTAGAGCGCTTTGGTTATCACAAAGAATGGGGGTTGGACCTAGGATTGTTCCATAATCTCTAAGTTGTTGCCTCATCCATAAAACTTGTGCACAACAACTTCCTGCAGCTACATACTCAGCTTCAGCTGTGGAGGTAGCTATGGATTGTTGTTTCTTGCTATGCCATGAAACTAACCTATCACCTAGAAATTGACAAGTACCACTAGTACTTTTACGATCTATTTTGCAACCTGCAAAATCTGCATCTGAGTAACCGATTAGTTCAAAAGGAGAATCCTTAGGATACCATAAGCCCACATTTTGTGTGCCTTTTAGGTATTTAAGGATTTTCTTGGCAGCAATTAAGTGTGACTCTTTAGGATCAGCTTGAAATCGTGCACACATGCATACCGAAAACATGATATCAGGTCTACTAGCAGTAAGATAAAGAAGTGATCCAATGATACCTCTATAATTAGTGATATCAACTTTCTTTCCACTTTCATCTTTATCTAACTTAAGCGTTTGGCTCATTGGAATTTTTGAATATGATGTATTTTCCATACCAAATTTCTTAATCATGTCTCTCGTATATTTAGCTTGGTTAATAAATATTCCATTAGGGAGTTGTTTAACTTGTAATCCTAAGAAGAAAGTTAATTCACCCATCATGCTCATTTCAAATTGTTCTTGCATCATTTTCGAAAATTTCTCACACAGACGCTTGTTAGTAGAGCCAAAAATAATATCATCGACATAAATTTGGACTAAGAGAATATCTTCGTTATTAGTAATTTTAAATAACGTTGTATCAACGCTGCCTTTTGAAAAGCCTTTACCAATAAGAAAGATAGAAGAGAGTGTCATACCATGCTCGGGGTGCTTGCTTAAGCCCATAGAGTGCTTTGTCTAGCTTGTACACCATACTCTTACCATGGTAGTTGAAGAATCCCGGTGGTTGCTCCACATATACTTCTTCTTGGAGTTTACCATTCAGGAAGGCACTCTTCACGTCCATTTGATACACTGTAAATTTGTTAAACGCTGCATACGCTAGAAACATGCGGATTGCTTCAAGACGGGCGACAGGAGCGTATGTCTCATCAAAGTCAATGCCCTCTTCTTGGCAATAACCTTGAGCTACGAGTCTGGCCATGTTTCTTATTACAATGCCGTTCTCATCCATCTTGTTTCTATAAACCCATCTAGTTCCAATGACTCCTTGGTGAGTTGGTCTTGGTACTAGTGTCCAAACCTTACTACGCTCAAATTGATTAAGTTCTTCTTGCATGGCTTCAATCCAACTTGGATCACTTAGCGCTTCATCCACTTTCTTAGGTTCCATCTGAGATAGAAAGCTTGCGAACATAGCCTCATTGATTGTAGCGGCTCTAGTTCTAACAGGCGCTCCAATATCTCCAATAATTTGCTCTGGTGGATGATCTCGCAGCCATAGTCTGTCTGGTTGGAAGGGGTTAAGAGATCTAACAGGCGCTTGGGGATCAGACGCTTGACTACCTTCTTGCGTAGGCGCTTCAAATTCACAATTCCTTGTTTGCTCTTGATGATCACTCTCTTCATGATCATCGGCATTTCTTATAAAATTGTCCAGAGTAATCTCACGAGTAATCTTAGGAGGTGGCACTGAGATCTCATCATCGTCGTCAGTATCTTCATCAATAGTGATCTTAGACGCTTGATGACAAAGATCTTCAACTCGTACATCATTTATATGAACCTTACTCGGTTCTTGGTTAGCATCATCAAAAACAACATGAATAGATTCCTCAACCTTCGATTTGCCCTTGTTTAGGATGCGAAAATTCTTCCCATTCTTGGCGTAGCCTAGAAAGATTCCCTCATCCGCTTTAGGATCAAAAGTCTTTAGGCTTTGGGATCCATTACTATGAATAAAGCACTTAGAACCAAAGACGTGAAAGTATGAAACATTTGGCTTACGTCCCTTCCACAGTTCATATGGAGTTTTTCCATGCTGTTTGTTGATCATGCAACGGTTTTGAGTGTAACACGCAGTGTTGATCGCTTCGGCCCAAAACCTAGGAGCAAGCTTGGATTCTGCTAACATTGTCCTAGCGGCTTCCTTAAGCGTTCGGTTCCGGCGCTCAGCAACACCATTTTGTTGGGGAGTTCTGGGAGCTGAATACTCATGGTGTATTCCATTTTCTGCACAAAACTTCTCAACAACCTTGTTAGTAAACTCGGTACCGTGATCACTTCTTATTCTCACAACTTTAAGATCTTTCAATGTTTGAAATTGTCGAATAAGTGTTGTTAACTTGTCTCATGTTTCATCTTTGAATGACAGAAATTCCACCCAAGTAAATCGAGAGAAATCATCTACTATCACCAAAGTATACTTTTTACCGCTTACACTGATTGTTTGAACAGGTCCAAACAGATCCATGTGAAGTAGTTCAAGTATTCTAGAGGTAGATAGATGAGGTTTTCTCTTGAATGATGACTTAACTTGTTTACCCATTTGACAAGCGTCACAAAGGCGATCCTTGTGAAATGGTCCATTTGGTAATCCCTCTACAAGATTTTGACTTATAAGCTGAGAGATTGTTTTAAAGTTAAGGTGGTTCATTTTTCTATGCCATAACCAACCCTTTTTAGATTCATTTTTAGCAACAAAGCATGTTGGGTTGTTATCAAGTGTTGAACCCCAATCTACCAAATATACGTTGTTAGTTCTTTTTCCTTTCAATTTAGTAGACTTTGTCTTAGCGTCATTTATATAGCAACAGTCACTTGAGAATATGACTTCAAAGCCTTTATCACAAAATTGACTTATGCTTAATAAATTATGCTTCAGACCCTCAACAAAATAAACATCACTTATCATGATGTTCCCCCTATGCACAGTACCTATACCTTTGGTTTTACCTTTGGAGTTGTCACCAAATACAACCTGAGGACCATTGGCAGCTCGATAGTTGATCAGAAGATCCTTAGAACCAGTCATGTGCCTTGACGATCCACTATCGAAGTACCAAACAGATGTAACGACTCTAGCTCTAGGTACCTGCACTCAAGAAGGAAGTTCTATTTCTGTTTAGGTACCCATTGTTGCTTGGGTCCTTTAACATTAGTAACATTGTCAGTTTGAATTAGAACTTTAGGAACCCATATTTGCCTAGTCTTCATTGTAGGAATATTGGCCTTTTTGGGTTTCATATTGTGTTGTGTGTGCTTTTTGGGTGTATAATAATATCCTTGATTATAATGACAATCATAATCATAGTCATAATCATAATCATCATAATATCGATAATATAATCTTGACTGTCTTGGATATTGACGATGGTATTTCCTTGGCACTGGCTTGGGTTGCACTTTTGGTGCTGGACGCTTAGCGCTTGATTCACAGTTGTCAGTCTTATCTTTAGCTTTTTGAGCGTTTGGATAAACCCGTCTTTGTGAATCATTTGCCTTAGTTTTCCCCTTGCCTGAGTCAGTTTTGACTTTCTCATTTGGCCTCTTACCATTGTCACTTGGTTCATTTTGATTTTGACCTTGTGAACCTTTCTCAACAAAGAAAACACCCTTTCCTTTGTTGTTTGCTGTAACATTAAGTTTGTTTGGTTGTTTACCGAATTTATTGCATCCTAAACCGGTCTTTTCTCCAAATAACCTTGTTACTTCAGTCACATTGTCGAGCTTTCTGGATGCTTTGGACAACGATGAGACGAGCTGTTCTGACTTGGCAAGTCTAGCCATCAGATTAGCTTCTCTCTTGACTATTATATCAAGATCACCTTTTAATTGAATAACTTCACTCTCAAGCGATTGGTTTTTCTCAATGCACTGTTGCTGAATTCGCAACTCTGCTCTGAGCGTTACTTTATCTTTAGTGAGTGATGAAATAATTACGAGATCATTTTGATATATTTTGGCAGCTTCTTGACATTCATTGTAGTATTCTCTGACTTTGTCAAGTAATTCATCATAAGAAAGAGGAATTGATAATTCATTGATTACCTCAGGAGACGCTTCATCATCTCTGGCCATGAGACATATGAGCGCTGAGTCATCTAATGGCTCATCATCATCACTACTTTCGTCTGATGATTCTAAATCTTCAGGTGCGGATGCTGGTTCTGATTCCGCTAACAAACCTTGTTGCCGAAGGTTGCTCCTGAATTGGTTTCTATCCAAGTACTCCTGCCTTGAGGGCTTGGGTACGTTTGGATAAGGGCAATTTACCTGGTAGTGCCCTGGTTTCCTGCAATTATAACAAAGATTAGTTTTCATCTTTTGTTCATTTGATAACCTTGCAGTGTGTGGTTTTGAGATCACGGGTGCTGAGATATTTTGAGTAGACGCTTGATATTGAGCAGGCGCTTGGTACTGTTGTTGTACTGGAGTGGGCGCTTGATATGAACTTTGTCCTTGATTATTGAAACCTTTTCCCTTCTTTTCATATCTCAAAAACTTCCTGAATCTATTCAGCAAAGCCAACTCTTCTTCCTCATTGATATCTGAATTCTTTCCTTTATTACCCGATTTGCCCTTGATTGATGCAATAAGCGCTCCAGATTCAATCACTGGACTACTCACAATATCACTGGCAGAATTCAACTCGAACTCAAATGCTTTTAGTTCTGAAAAGGCGTCTTCTGGAGTTAGAAGATCCAGCATATTTGATTCTCTCATAGCGGTTGTCTTCATCAAGAATTTACTTGGTAAGCTTCTAAAGATTTTGACCACCATTTCTCGGTTCTGTAAATCCATTCCCAACGATGTAAGTTCTGTAACTAGAGCTGTAAATCTTATATCCAATTGCTCTAACGTTTCATTGGGTAGCATCTTAAATCCATTAAACTTTTCCTTGGCGATGGAAAGTTTGTTTTCTTTGATTTGGGCTGAGCCACCACAAATCGTAGCCAACTTATCCCATATTTCTTTAGTAGTTTTGCAAGATTTGATTTTGTTAAATAAGTTATCATTATCACCAATAGCCGTATATAGAGCGTTACGTCCAACATTGTCCAAGTTAGCTCTTCGACGCTCATCTGGAGTCCATTCTTGTTTTGGTTTTTCAACGTAACCATCGGGAGTTTCTTCTGTGGCTCCAGGCGCTCTTGTGATAACTTTATATATGTTGATTGGCCCATCTGAAATGATATCGCACATGTCATCATCACATGAATAGAGATATGTAAATGCTTTGACTTTCCATGTGTCATAATTTGATTCAGTCAGCTTAGGAACTTTAGCAAATGCCATATCTAAAATTTAAAAGATAATTAGATTTTTGAAAGAAAGGATCTAAACAAGCAGTTATGCTCGGAAATTTTGAAATTTCAATTTTAACCGCTCTGATACCACTTGTTGGTCCCAAGTGGCATACGAAAGGGTCTAGAACGGGGGGGGTTGAATAGACCCTGAAGTCTTTTTCGACTTCAAAAGATTTCGTATTAAACTGGTTTTGGACGCTTAAAAAGGGAATGCTTGACTGCGCGTTTTCTTAGAAATATAGACGCTTAGGTTAAGCGTCTGATGAAGACTGTTTTTAGAGAGTTAACTTAGACTTCAAGATTTGAATACTTTAACCAAGTGGGTTTAAGCGTTCAGTTCTTTAATTAGTGTTAGCACAGCGGAATGATTTTTCTAGTCTTCCTTTGAAAGCTTTAGCGTCACCAGAGGTTTCTTAGTTGCTTAGCGTTTGATTGTATTTTACTTAGTCAATTTATGCAATGATATGATATGATATGATTGACTGAAAAGTAAATAACACAATATTTGTAAGGTTCGTTGGGTGATGTAATCCCAACTACGTCCTTCTTCTCCTTGAACACTTGGAGGCAATCCACTAAAGTGATTCTCAAAGAATCACACAGAATCTTCTACACAATAGGGAGAGATAGATGTCGATGACTTGAGCTCATTGATCACACAGATTTCTGCTCCAAATCACTTCAATCTCCTTGCTTCTTTCACCCATAAATGATGCAAGTATCCAACTTCGACTTCACACAGATCGCGAGGCTTGGATGGGTTTTCTAAAGCGGTTTGTTTGATTTTGATGAAGTTCAAACAACTTGGAAATATCTCAGTAGGAAAGTGGTTTCTTCGAAAAGAATGTTTGAGATATTTGTTGACTGTCACAGGATTGAAGAAAAGCAAAGGGAATGTTTTCTTGAATATTCTGGCTTTTCTGAGAGTTTAAAGAATGAGACTTCATTGCAACAGCAATTCTACTTGAAGATTAATTGTTCTCTATTTGGCTTGTTGTTGAAGTCCTATTTATAGGCATTCTTGGAGAAAGTGTTCGTTTGATACATGCACAGGCGCGTGTCTCTCACTTCCGCGAGTGAACAACTTTTGTCCTTTTTCCTGAAAATCTGCTGCACGAAAGTTGGTGCTGCAGTCTGAGATAGTTGACAGTCCAATAGGGTGGCTTCTCCGTACGTCTGAAATTGCTTATCACATTTAATGCTCTTATCAGCATTTAATGCATTTGAATTAAATATCCGTTGGTATTTAATGCTTCGGGAATATTTGCATTAAACTCCTTTTGAACTTAGAAATAAATTCAGGTGACATTACTTCTGTCCCATAAGGAAACGCTTGATGTAGCTGGTCAATTGGACGCTTGGAGACTTTTATCTTCTTTCAGAAATCAGGCGCTTGAGTTTTCGAACTTTACCACTGATAAACTCACTCAGAAATTATCAGACGCTCAGCCTAAGACTACTTAGCCTAATAATTTAAAGCAAAATAAAACAAAGCCTAATAAGCCTATTACAAAACTAAAACTTCAAGGCTTATACAAATTCTCTACTAAAATCAAACTTACATATTTTGGGGTTTAACACAAAGTCCTAATTGTCATCATCAAAACATCTAACATGAAATTCCTAACAAATAATAAGTGATAAAATTTGAAATGATAATGTTAATATTGTCACTAGATGTACATAATGAGTGATAATAATTTTTGCTTTGTCACAATAAGGATTTTCAATGATAAGAATTTCTTTAAACTTGTCACTATTGACGTTTAATGACACATGTTTACTCAAAACTTAGTGACAACAGAAATAGAGTAACAATTATATTTATTGTCACAAACTTGTCATTAAAGGTGTGTCACTAATTGTTAATAGTGACAATAACTTCCTTGTCAATAATTATCAAGAGGTAAATTTTTAAATACAAATTTTATCACTATTAATCATGTAAAACCTATTTCAGTGACAAACCAAAAATTCTTGCCCCTAAAAATATATAATTAGTGACAAGTTTCACATTGCCATTTGACATTTTGTCATTAATGTCTTATTATTTTGTTGTGTAAGAAAAGGGGAACTTAGGACTCATAAGCTTCTCAAGTCCCTCGTCGAGAGACTAGGGTAGGGTACATGGCCTCATTCACACAGATCGTGACAGAATAATGTGACATGCACTTGCCTTCTCGGACATCGAACGCCCTTGCGTGAGGTAATATCCAATTTAGCCAAAGCCACACAGTTTTGTCCTGAAAAGTAGTCTCGTTCGGAATAGGAATGCTTGAGACTTATAAGGGGGAAAATGCATTATTGAAACGCTAAAGGGGAGTGCACGTTTTTTCATACCAAAAAGGGAACCTTTTTTAATTTGACTACAAAAAGATACGATGGAAAATCAAAATTTGCCGAAATGTACACGTGACACACAAATTTGGGGATTTTCATGTTTCGAGGAAAAATTGCTACGTGACCTATAATTGGAGGGAAATGAGAAAAAAAGTCAAAATTATCCTCAACTCCCACGTGAAGATAAAATTGAATTTGTTTCATGAAAAATATTGAAATTGTATATTTCAAACTTATTTTTAGTTAGAAAGAAAAACATATTTATTGAAAAAATAAATTGTTTATATTTAGATAAATGCAAATATAGTTAAAAAAATTATTTAAAACAATAAAAACATAAAGAAATTTAAAAAGTCAAAAATATAATAAAAAAAAACTTAAATTTAGAAATTCTTTTCAATGTCCATTTTTTCTTTTCATGACAAAAATAAATTAGTTGAAAACTCTGGAAAATATAAAAAAAACTAAAAAAATAGAAAAATTCAGAAAAAAAAATTTGTTTTTGAAAAATTCTATAATATTAGAATACAATAAGAAAAAATTAAACATATTAAAAATATTTAAACATTAGAAATGTTAAAAATAATATCTTTAAATAATTTTAAAGTTTAAAAATAAATTTACTTTTTAGTGCTGGTTTTTATTGACAAGAAAAAAAATTTAGAATTAAAAAAAAATCAAAACATTAGAAAAAAACCTGAAACATTAAGTAAAGTAAGAAAATAAAATAAATTTTTTTTGAAAAATAAAAAATAATAAGAAAGAAATTAGTAAATATTATAATATAATATTATAATTTAGATAATTTATATTTTAATTATTATTTATGGATATATTAATTATAGAAATTTTATTTATAATAAATAAAAGAAAGATAACTTAGATAAAAGTAATAATAATAAAAAAACTAAATAACTTTGAACTTTTATTTGATGAATTTGAGTTAAATCCCAAATTGGAAGTCAAGTTTCCCTCCAAATGCAAAAATCCCCAAATTAAAGGTTAATTTTTTCGCCAAACGAAAAAAAAACCGTCAAATTATTCAAGTCAATTTTTAGCCAAATGACGTTTTCCGGCGTAATTTGTACCTAATTGCCCAAAAAAGAATCAAACTTTTTTGTACTCACATTAAAATAGTCTCCTTTTTTGGTATGAAGAAAACGTGCAATCCTCTTTAGCGTAACAAAAATGCAATTCTCTCAGCTTATAAGCCTCTCAAATTCCTCGTTTCTGATGTGTGAAACGATAATTACATACTCATTAATATGGTATACAACATATGGAGAAAAATAATTTGTAAAGAAGCTGCCAAAGATACTTGTTAAGGCTTGAGTATGCATTGATAATTGAAACTTTTGTTGTCAGTTTTTTTTTGATTGTGGTCAGTTTGTTCAATCAACGATAATAGGCAAGGATAGTTGATAAGGAATTTCGTGGTCTCATCCACAGATATTTAATAAAATCTTACTTTAGACTATAGGATTTCATTTAATACCAGTAAACAAACTATGCTAGATGTATAATTTGCTACTTTGTAGTCTTGAAGGAGAAAATTGCATTTTCTGTCCCATAATTGTGCCCAATTTCAATTTTGGTTCAATTTATTATGAATTTTTTGATGGGAGTTTTGCGGAGTCGGATCAAAATTGGTCAAGAAGAGGAGTCAAGAAGAGTCGGGGTTGACCGGGATTGCGAAAGGGAAGAAAGAAGTCGAAAAATCAGAGCCAGGGAGCGCAGGTACGCATCGTTGGCGCCACTTGATGGCGCCTAAGCGCCCCAGTACGAAAGGGTGGCGCCGGAGCGTTGGTAGCCGCGTTGAAAGTGCATTTTTTCATCATTTTTGGGTACTTGGCGGATTTGACATGTTTTTTTGAGTCCTATCTTATATGAAATTTTTTCCTAATTGTTGGGGATTTATTCCCTAGTATGTTAGGATTAGTTTTCCTACTTAGATTAGGGTTTTTACTTGTGTAACTCTATAAATATTAGAACTCACTCTTGTAAACATAGAATCACTTTGAGAAGTTAAATACAAGATCTAGTTGGAGGTGGTTTTTTCCCTTGATTGGATTTTCACTTGAAATTCTTTGTCTTCTTTATTGCTTTTGATAAAGACTTAATTTCTAACATTTCTCACATTCAGTCAGTCCTATAACTATCAAAATGTCTCAAATTTAGTCCCAACTAAAATTATCATCCAAAATATTTCGTCAACTCCGTTAGTCAATATTTTGATCAAGTTTATTTGGCTAGAATTCATGTATAAATGAATTCACACACAAATTAGATTCAATATTACGATATTTTTATTCAATATCGCGTGCCACTTACACACAAAATCTCTCCAAAACACAGTTCAAAATGTTGACTAATGGAGTTAAGTGTAATTTGGGTATAAAATCCGATAAAGACTAAATGTGAGTAGGGGTGAAAAATGAACCAAACTACTCGAGCTCGATTGGTAAAGGCTCGTTTGAGCTTGATTAGTTACATATCAAACCAAGCTTGAACAATTTTTTGTGTTTGATAAGTTTTGAAACTCGGCTTGAGCTCGGCTCGATTAGTAAAATATAATAAAAATATGTACAAAAAAATCAAGCTACTCGAGCTCGACTTGATTAAAGCTCGTTTGAGCTCGGCTCGATTAATAATCAAATAAGTTCAAACACAAACTTTGAAGCTCGATTATATTTTAAACAAACTTGAACAACGTCTCGTTCGGTTCGACTCAGCTCATTTACATCCTTAAATGTGAGACATTTTGAAAGTTATGGAACTAAATGTGATAAATCCATAACGAATGAGATCAAAAATAAAATGGGGCAAAGTTATAGAAAAATAGAAGTAGTTTTCCCCTTGAAGAAGTATCTAGAGATTAGCCTCAAATGTGAACGGCGGCGGTTGCACCACGTTTGTTTTTTTATTCCCGTATCTTAGCTATCTGGGTTCTAAATTATATTATTTCTATGATTCAAAGTATTTGGTTGGTATCCGAAAATATTGACCATTACATATCTGAATCAGTTTTCCTCACTGATATGATAATATAAAACAATATATGTTGTTTCTCAAGTTTACGTGTATAACAGGTAATATTCGAATGTGATGAATTTGTAGTGTATACACAATATTTTGATTCATTGTAATATATATTTTTCTTTTATAAGAATTCACTGTAATATATAAGATACAAGAACTTAAGGCTGCGTATGGTTATGTTTTCAGAATTGCATTTTTATTTTCTGGATCACCAAAAAATGAAAATGCACACTTTTAGGTAAATTATACTGAAAATACTCAAATTTTAAATCCTACTACACATTCCCCTATACAACAACCAATCATTTCACCCTTTCAATCAATTCACAATCTTTCATCATTAATTACACCATCCCATTTTTCAACTAATTATCTTTCTTACTTTATCATATTTTATAATAACTAAATATATATATATATATATATATACACACACATACTTTATATCAAATCATTCATATATATATATACACACACATTCATAATTAATTCAATCACTTCATATATCAAATCCCAATAAAATTCAACTTTATGTCACATCAAACACCACTTCCAACTATTTTCTAAAAACAGATCCAAACAAACAATAAAAGTCAATATTTCACACGAATTTTTATAATGCACATTTTCCAAAAAAAACTCAAAATTTAACTCAGAAAACATAACCATACGGAGCCTAAGTAATTCATTTCTCGAAGCTAAATGATCATATCATCCCTGATGAAGAAATTTTTCACGACGAGCTTGATCTAAACACAGATAAATCCCATAATGTTTTTATTTTTTTTCAAATAAAAGCAATTTAAGTACATTTATAGCTCTTAGGCACAAGACAAAGTGGATTCTTCTTATGCATAGTAATTCCAGGCAAAACCTCGGTATCAATATCTTCTGTCTTCACCCCGACAGGCAATTCCCAATTGAACGAGTAAAGAAGATTAGCTAGGGCAAGCTCCACCGTAGCAAGCCCCATTGAGATACCCGGGCACCCCCTTCGCCCCGCTCCAAAAGGGATCACTTGAAAATTTTGCCCTATGATGTCAACATTAGTATTCATGAATCTCTCGGGCAAATACTCATTAGGGTTTTCCCAGTACTCGGAATCTCTTGCTATGGCCCACGCATTTATGTATACTAATGTTTTAGGGGGAATTGTGTATCCCTCAATCATGCATTGTTCAAGTGTTTCCCTAGGCAATAGGAGTGGAGCTGGTGGGTACAATCTTAAAGCTTCCTTAATTGATGCTTTGAGATAAGGAAGTTTAGGCAGATCATCTTCATTTACTTCACCCTTTTCACCAATTGACTCTCTGATATCTTTTTGAAGTTTCTTCATTGTATTTGGATTTTTTATGAGGGCTGTCATGGTCCATATTATTGTTGCTGCACCGGTGTCTGTTCCAGCAATGAATATATCCTGTACAACGCCACAAAAAGAAAAAAAAGAAAGAGAGCTGTAGAAATGAATCGTTATAAAATGTCAACTCCTACTTCTATCTTAAATTTATTATTCATATTCTCTATTATTTGAATCTTTTGTATTCTGTTGCAAAATAATATCTTATATTGTATATTTTTTTAGAGTATATTTGTCAAGTGGATAAAATGTTTATTTAATTTAAATATAAAGTTAATATGAATTGTGAATAAGATATTTCCTTTAGTATCGGTGTTACAAAATACAAGATGAAAGAAATTTTGTAATAGAAGATCTGAAATGCCCAAAATAAAGTGTTCATTTATTACACTTGATTTCCCCCAATAATATCCACTTGATTAATTTATGACAATACAACTAAATCTCATTCCTATATTTTGGATCATGGTATAAAAATCTCACTTAAAATTTTATTGTTTTCAACGCTCCTCTAAAACTTAATGTGGAGTTAAATTGTGACCCTTAATTTTGAGAAAATCCTATCTAAATAGTTAGAGTTATACTAACTAAAGACCAATGGTTCCAGTGTATTTTATAGGGAAAATTTCACTTTTGGTCCCATAACTTCGGCTTTTTTCAATTTTGGTCCCATTGTTTACGGGTTAATCACATTATATCCCATAATTTGCATTTTTTATCAATTTTGATCCCATTAATGATTTCCGTCCAAAAACTAACGGAATTGGCACATGCGTGGCACGTGATCCATTAGTCAAACTTAAAAAAAAATAAAAATCCCTGAAAACTTATTTTTTTTTAATTTTCTATTTTTGATTTTGATTTTCCTTTTTCTTCTTCATCTTCTTCACCAAAATACCCAAAAAAAATCCTAATTTTATCTCTACACCAACTCCATCACTCAACACCATGAACACCACCTTCCCCCCACCTCCACCGCTACCGCCGCCCGCCGCCACCACCCTCACTGCAATTGCCGTCGCCCCACCACCCTCATTGCAATCGCTGTCGCCAGCCACCACCTTCAATTCACATCCGCTGCTGTCGCCGCCGTCACCTTCAATCCAGCCTGCCGCGGCCACCACCACCACTCTCACCCCAGATCCGCACCCCCCACCCACCAAACAAAAGTCGGCCGCCACCACCATCACCACTCTCATGGCAAAAGGCTGCCGCCGCCATCACCATCACCACCCTCACTGCAAAAGGATGCCGCCGCCACCACCACACACAACACAAAGCTTGCCTCACCACCCTCACTCCATAATCCGAAGCCACCACTACCCTCACCTCAAAATTCACAGCCACGATGGCAATGGCTGCTGTTGTATGTATATGTATATGCATATAAAAAAATAAAAATAAAAAATAGAAAATAATAAAAATTAAAAAAATAAGTTAGGGTTTGACTAACGGACACGTGTCGTCTCCCCGTTAGTTTTTGGACGGAAACCGTTAATGGGACCAAAATTGATAAAAAATGCAAATTATGGGATATAATGTGATAAATCCATAAACAATGAGACCAAAATTGAAAAAAGCCTAAGTTATGGGACCAAAAATGAAATTTTCCCTATTTTATATTTCTATTTCTCACATACACAGGAATGTGCAGAAAGCACACACAGTTCACCTCACTTTGTACGTTGCTCTCAATTTTTGATAGAAATTCCATTATTTTTGGATCAAGATGTGTATATAATAAATATTGACAAGAACTTGTTGACAAAAGTGTAAGAGGGTGTTTGGCTAAACTTATAAGTTCCTCTAAACATCTTATAAGATGTTTTAGAGCTTATAAGCTCTATAAATTTGTTTGGTAATTTTTTTTTAAAAAAACAGCTTATAAGACTAAAAAATAAGATGTTTGGGTCTTATAAGCTGTTTTTAAAAAAAGTAACTCACCCCCACTTTTTTTTTTAACATCTTATAAAATTTTACATCTTATAAGCTCCTAAAACATCTTATAAGATGTAGTAGCTTATAAGATATTTTGGATAAGCTTAGCCAAACACCCTCTAAATATGAATGAGTAAAGATATGACCACTCACCATTAGTATTGCTTTGACATGATCCCAAGTCAAATCGATTGCACAAGATTGTTCTTCTTTAAGCTGGATTAAAAGAGCAAGGATATTGGGATTGACTGATTTTGGCCTACTTGGATCCATCTGCTCATCAATGAGTTCTTGATAAAATTCATCCAAGTCTTTGAAAGTCTTGTCAAGTCTATCAATCATTCCAGACAGCTTATCCACCCATCCAAACGAAGGTAAATAATCAGACACAAATAATCCACCTTTCATGGCCTGAGCTTCAATCATAAGCTCATCGAACCTTCGTCTTTCTAGTCCTTCCTCGTCGTATATCTTCCCGAAAGCAACTCTACAAATTAAGGTACTCGTTAAGGTCAACATAGTCACACTTAAATTGATAACTCGTCCCAAACATGCCTTAACGGATATATTCCTAATCATGCGAAAAACTTCTTCTTCGCGAATAGGCCTAAATGATTGGACTTGTTTGTTGCTCAAGAGATGAAGAACACAAATCTTTCTTAATTCCCTCCAAGATTCACTATAAGGGGCAAACCCAACGTCCAACCCATTGTAGGACAACTTATCCAGAGCTGAAACCCTAGGCCTACTACAAAACGCTAGGTCATGCGTTTTTAGTACTTCTTTCGCGGTTTTCGGTGAAGAAACCACGAGTAGGGGTACTGATCCGAGCTTCATAGACATGAGAGGCCCGTATTTTTTTGATAGTTTCCATAAATAAATATGAGGAGTTGAAGTATCGAATTGATGCAGGTTTCCAATGAAGGGGAGACCTGGAGGGCCCGGTGGAAGTACGCCTTTTCGTAGTTTTTTCTGTTTGTGGAGGAGGAATAGAATGGCAATGGGCAAGATTGTTGCCAGAAGAAGGAGAATCATTTTAGCTTTTGTTTGCTATTTCAGTTATGGATTTTTATATAGTGATGGTTTGCTTAATAATTGAAGGAATGAAATAAAATTCAAAATGATTTTTTATATATATATGGTCAATATTTCTGTCTAGCTATATATAGTGGTCCGCACGAAGATAGGGCTAAATTATTGTTTATGTTTTGGTTTTTAATTTTCACTTGCTTATTTAATTTATTTATTATTTTCTGGGTATGACCTTAATTATCTTTGAATTTTTACAATGAGTTTGAGTATATATTCCATTATTGGTGTTGAAAGTTGAGGTTTGAACGAGGAAAAAAGAGATGAAAGACAAAAGATAAAAGGAAGATTGGAAGAAAAAAACAAATAAAAACAAAGAAGAGATTAAGAAGAAGAAAGGCAGAGGCGGCGTGTAGTGACTAGTGAGGGAGAAGAAGGGTTGTTAAAAGTCTTTATTGCCTTTATATATTTTTATTATACTAAAAAGTATCACGTGCGATGCACGTGGATAGTGAGTATCTAATTGAAGTAAGAAATTATGAAATGTATGGATGCGCATTTCAGAAGTTGTTGCAAATATATTTAGTTTATTAACAAATAAATTTAATTTTTATTAATTAATACTTATTTAAGAAATAATTAATTAATTTTTTATATACTTCTGATGACATTTTGTTCATTTTTCTAAATACATCTCGATTTCTTTAGACAAAAAAAAAAAAACAAAAAAAAAAAACAGCATATTCATACATATGATCATCAATCAATGTATTTTTTTCTAATTTGTCACCAATATTGCATTTTGTTCTTTGTGCTCCACACAAGTAGATAAATTTCTTTCGTTCTATTACTATTTCAATAATGTAAAAAATATATTATCAATCTTCATACTTCTATATGCAAAAACATATAGAAGTACATAAAATTAAATACATAATACTCATGTATTAAGAATACTCATGTATAAAGTGCTTCAAAATTAAATACATAATACGTTCTATTTGCACACTATTACTTATTTTTTTCAAGTACATTCTTTTTATATTATTTTATTCATTCTAATAACTTCTGTAAGTATGAAATTTTCGACATAAGATGATAGCCTGTTTGTGTAAGTATGTCCTAGTTTTAATTTACATATCCTTATATGCATTCACTACATAATTTAAAATGTTCTTCTTCTAACTGCTCACTTAAAGAAATTATTTGAAACTATAAAATAAAATGTTATTATTATTTTTCAACATCTCATTTAAAGTTACTAATTTGGCCTGAAAGCTTGTTTATTTTATTAGGCTTGTATTTTTATCTTTATAGATTTTAGACTAAGGATGTGATACTAGATCACTAGAAGAGTTTTGTGTGAGTCTACCAAGTGATGAAGTTGAAGATCAAGCGTCTGAAGGAACAGTAAAGATATATATTAGTCTCAAGCGTCCGTCAAGCGCTAAAAGACTGTCCCAGGTTATGAAACCAGCGCTCAAGATTTATTATGAACTTTAGACCAAATACTTAACACTAAGTCAATGATAGAATTCTTAGTGAGTCTATCAAAGATAAAGTGGAAGGTCAAGCGTCTAAAAGTCGGGCAAAGAATACTGACTCTTTTTAAGCGTCTGTTTAGCACATAGAAGACTGCTTTCAAAAAGCCCAACATCCAAAAACTCAAGCGTCCAGTTCTCAAAACGTAACCTGAAGACGTAAGCCCAAGTTACTAAAGACTTAAAAAATGCATGACCCAACGGTAATTATTTCCAAACAGGAATAAGACAAGATGCATCAAAAGTCGGATAAGTGCTATTAAAATATAAGCACTTCAACTTATGGGCAAGCCATTTATTTGACCAAGACTGTCAGAGTTATGAAACCAAGAACATGTCTAACTAATTAAAAATACCCAAAGTTAGGAATGTCAGAACTCATGGAATGTTTAGGGAAACAAAATCCCAATCGTGTCCAACGGACAAAAACCACAAATAACCTATAAATAGCCCTTTCAACAAAAAGAAAATAACAAGAGACACATACAAGAGATATACCTAAATATATTAGTGTGAATAAAGTCACAATCTCTTGTATATAAAAAAAAGACACAAGAAAAGAATAAAAACTTTGTTGAAAGAAAAGCCTACAAAATCTATAGCCAAATATCCTTATAAGCTTTTCACAAATATTCCAGAAACAGTCAAATATATCTCAAACCCTTCTTTGAAGACCCTACACTACTATTGAGATATCTTCAAGTTATTTGAACTTTCCAAAAACAAACAAACCCGTTATATAAACTCTCAACATCTTTCATCTGAGTGAGAAAGCTTGTTGATTTACAAGCAATATTTTTGTGTAAAAGAAGCTTGTGGAAGAAGATCTCTACTGGAGCTGAAATCTGTGTGACCAAGGAGTTCCGGGATCAAGCGTAACTTGCATTATTTTTGAGTGGAAGAAGCAAGAGGATAGAAGGTCTTTATTGGAGCTGAAATTGTGTGACCAAGGAGTTCCGAGATCATATCCAATCTCCCTCTATTTTGTAGAAGTCTCTGTGTGACTCTTCGATAATCATCATAGTGGAAAACCTCCCCGATAAAAGGAGAAAAAGGACGTAGCTGGGATTACATCACCTAGTGAACCTTATAAATATCCTGTGTCATTTACTACTTTAACTATCTACTGTTTTATTGCTTTACTATTCATATTGCATATACTTTGATAAAGTTTTAAAACACCTATGCGACTACTTTTGATTAACAAATCGAACGCTAAGCTATAAAATACTTCCGCTGTGCTAACCCTGATTTAGTGACTAAACTCTGCCCTACTTTGGTAAGCGTTGAAATCACCAAGTCTAAGTTAACTTTCCGCAAGCGCCTGAAACTAGCGCTTAAGTCATCATCTCTCAAGCGCCACACCCAGCGCTCAAAGCTTTCCGAGCGTTCAAATACTTCAAAGTGATACGAATTTTTAGAAGTCGAAAAAGACTTCAGGGTCTATTCAACCCCCCCTTCTAGACCCTTTCGTATACCACTTGGGACCAACAAGTGGTATCAGAGCGGTTGAAGTTGAAACCTAAGCGTTTCCAAGCGTAACTGCTTGTTTAGATCCATTTTTCTCAAAATAGTCGCTTTAAAATTACTTTAAATTTTTCATGGCATTTTCTAAAGTTCCCAAGTTGACCAAGTCAAATTATGATTCATGGAAGGTCAAAGCGTTTACTTATTTGTGTTCATGTGATGATGAAATGTGTGATATCATTTCAGATGGGCCAATCAAAATACACAAAGTTATCACCAGAGCGCCCGAAGCCACAGAAGAAACACCTGACGGTTATGTGGAGAAGCCCAAACAAAAATGGTCCACCGATGAGCTTTGACGAGCCAATCTAGACAATGTCGGTCGGAATGCCTTATACACAGCTATTGGTGACAATGACAACTTATTCAACAAAGTCAAATCATGCAATACAACCAAAGATATTTGGGATAAGTTGGCTACTATTTGTGGTGGCTCAGCACAAATTAAGGAAAACAAATTATCAATTGCCAAAGAAAAGTTCAACAGCTTTAAGATGTTATCCAATGAGACGCTAGAACAATTAGACATGAGATTTACAGCTCTTGTCACTGAATTAACATCTTTGGACATGGAATTACAAAATCGGGAAATGGTTGTCAAAATCTTCAGAAGTCTCCCGAGTAAATTCCTTATGAAAACAACTGCAATGAGAGAATCAAGCAATCTGGATAGTCTAACTCCAGAAGATGCTTTTTCAGAACTCAAGGCATTTGAGTTTGAATTGAATTCGGCCAGCGATGCAGTGAGCAGTCCAGTAATTGAATCTGGAGCGCTAATGACATCAATCAAAGGAAAATCCAGTAGTAAAGGAAAGGCTTCAGATATAAGTGAGGAAGAAGAACTAGCGCTTCTAAACAGATTCAGAAAGTTCCTGAAATATGATAAGAAAGGAAACAGTCCTAAACATCCAGAACAAAATTCATATCAAGCGCCTGTTCAAAATCTACAACAATATCAAACGCCTCACTATCCTGCACCCTCCTCTCCAGCGCCAATTCAGTATCAAGCGTCTTCTCAGCAAGATCTCTCAGCGCCAGTGGTCTCAAAACCACGATTTGCAAGATTAACAAATGAGCAAAAGATGAAAACTAACCTTTGTTATAATTGCAGGAAACTAGGGCATTTCCAAGTTAATTGCCCATATGCAAATGTGTCTAAACCCACAAAGCAAGACCAAACAAACAGAAACCAATTCAGGAATAATCTGAGGCAACAAGGGTTGCTAGCAGAATCAGAACCATTCTACACACCTGAAGAGGACTTGGAATCATCAGATGAAAGTAGTGATGATGAGCCTTCAAGCGACTCAGCATTCATTTGTCTCATGGCAAGAGATGATGAAGCGTCTGACGATTCGCTATCTGAGGTAACCACTGAATTATGTCATCCTCTTTCTTATGATGAATTACTTGACAAAGTAAAAGAATATTATAACGATTGTCAAGAAGCCGCAAAATTATTTCAAAATCACCTTTACATTATTTCAGCACTCAAAAGCGATAAAGTAACACTTAAAGCAGAGTTGCGAAGTCAGCAACAGTACATTGAGAAGAACCAATCGCTTGAGAGTGAAATTATTCAATTAAGAAGTGATATTGACATAATAGTCAAGAGAGAAGCTGAAGTAAGTGCTAAACTTGCTAAATCAGAGCAGCTTATCTCATCATTATCAAAAGCTTCTAGAACGCTAGATAATGTGACTGAAGTAACCAGAGCATTTGGTGAAAAGACCGGTTTAGGTTGTGATAAATTTGGTCATAAAACCAAAGCGTCTAAGGTTATAACAACCAACAAAGGAAAAGGTGTAACCTTTGTTGAAGAAAGCTCAAACAGACAAACGCTGAATGAGACTCAGGAAATTGGTACGAGATCAAATGAGAAAGTCAACACTGACTCAGGCAAAGGAAAGACCAAAGTGAATGATTCACAAAAGAAAGTATATCCAAACGCTCAAAAACCTAAGGAAAAACTTTCTACAAGTAAATCAAACGCTAACCGTCTAGCACCAAAAGTGCATCCTAAGTCAATATCAAGGAAATACCAACGTCAATATCCACAAAGATCTTGATCATATTATCAATACTATGATAACTATGACTATGACTGTGATTATTACTATAATCAAGGATATTACTATACACCTAAAAAGCACACACAACACAAACCGAAACCCAAGAAGGCCAATCTTCCCAAAATGAAGACAAGGCAAGTATGGGTTCCGAAGATTCTAATTCAGACTAACGTTACTAACAAAGAAGGACCCAAAACAAAATAGGTACCTAAGAAGAATTAGAACTGCCCTTTGAATGCAGGTACCTAGAGCCAACACCGATACCTCAACTTGGTACATAGATAGTGGGTCGTCGAGACATATGACTGGCTCAAAGGATCTCTTGATCAACTATCGTGCAACCAATGGTCCTCAAGTTATATTCGGTGACAACTCTAAAGGTAAAACTAAAGGTATAGGTATCATGCATAGAGGGAACATCATGATCAATGATGTATACTATGTTGAGGGTCTTAAACATAATCTCCTAAGCATAAGTCAATTTTGTGATAAAGGCTTTGAAATTAAATTTTCTAGTGACTTGTGCGAGATAATCGATATTAAGACAGGATCTACTAAATTAAAAGGAAGAAGAACAAACAATGTATACTTAGTAGATTGGGATTCAATTTTAGATAACAACCCTACATGTTTCGTAGCTAAGAATCAAAATGAATTGGGTTGGTTATGGCATAGAAAAATGAATCACCTCAACTTTAAGGCAATTTCTCAATTAATATCGCTAAATCTTGTAGAGGGATTACCTAAGGGTTCCTTTAATAAAGATCGCTTATGTGATGCTTGTCAAATGGGTAAGCAAGTTAAATCATCTTTTAAGAAGAAGCTTCATCTATCTACATCTCGAATACTTGAATTACTACATTTAGATTTGTTTGGTCCTATTCAAATCATGAGCGTTAGTGGTAAAAAATATTCACTAGTAATAGTTGATGATTTCTTATGTTATACATGGGTAGAATTTTTAGCATCGAAAGATGAAACTAGTGCCAGGCTCACATCTCTAATTCGTCAACTACAAAACTCGAAAGATCTAAAAGTGACAAGAATTAGAAGTGATAGAGGAACTGAATTTACTAACCATATTGTTGAGAAATTTTGTAAAGACTTTGGAATACTTCATGAGTATTCGGCGCCTAGAACACCCCAACAAAATGGAGTTGCCGAGCGACGGAACAGAACGCTTAAAGAAGCTGCTAGGACTATGTTAGCCGAGTCTAAGCTGCCTCAAAGGTTTTGGGTCGAAGCTATCAATACTGCTTGCTACACTCAGAACCGGTGTATGATCAATAAGCAACATGAAAAGACTCCATATGAGTTATGGAAGGGACGTAAGCCGAATGTTTCATACTTTCATGTATTTAGTTCAAAATGTTTCATTCATAACAATGGATCCCAAAGCCTAAAGACACTTGATCCTAAAGCTGATGAAGGAACCTTTCTAGGCTATGCCAAAAATGGAAAGAGCTTTCGCATCTTAAATAAGATCAAATTGAAGGTTGAAGAATCCATTCATGTTGTGTTTGATGATGCTAACCAAGAACCGAGTAAGGTTAATATTAATGATGTAGGAATTGAAGATTTATCTCAACGAGCGTCACAAATCAATCTGTGTGATGATAATGATATTGATGAAGATAATGAAATCATTACATCTAATCCTAAGATTACTCGTGAGGATATCAACGATGATATTGCAAGAAACGCTGATGATCATGAAGGGAATGTTCATCAAGAGCAAACGCAAACTGTAAACACTGAAGCGCCTACGCAAAGAATTGGTCAAGCGCCTGCACAGCTTAATCAAGCGTCGGATCAATCTCTTAACCCGTTTCAACCAGACAAAAAATGGCTCAGAGACCATCCACCAGAACTAATTATTGGAGATATTGGAGCACCTGTTAGAACCAGAGCCGCTACAATAAATGAGGCCATGTTTGCAAGTTTCCTATCTCAAACGGAACCAAAGAAAGTGGATGAAGCGCTTAACGATCCAAGTTGGATTGAAGCCATGCAAGAAGAGCTAAATCAGTTTGAAAGAAACAAGGTATGGACGCTAGTACCAAGGCCAACTCACCAAGGAGTTCTTGGGACTAGATGGGTTTATAGAAACAAAATGGATGAGAATGGCATTGTAATTAGAAACAAAGCCAGACTCGTAGCACAAGGATACTGTCAAGAAGAGGGTATCGACTTCGATGAGACATACGCTCCTGTCGCCCGTCTTGAAGCTATTCAGATGTTTCTAGCGTTTGCAGCTTTTAACAAATTTACAGTATATCAAATGGATGTAAAGAGTGCATTTCTGAATGGTAAACTTCAAGAAGAAGTATATGTGGAGCAACCACCAGGATTCATCAACAACCATGGGAAGAGTATGGTTTACAAATTGGACAAGGCACTTTATGGTCTTAAACAAGCACCAAGAGCATGGTATGACACTCTTTCTATCTTCCTTATAGGTAAAGGCTTTTCAAAAGGCAGCGTTGACACAACGTCATTCAAAATTACCCATAATGAAGATATTCTCTTAGTTCAAATTTATGTTGATGATATTATATTTGGATCTACCAATAAGCGTCTATGTGAGAAATTTTCAAAAATGATGCAAGATCAATTTGAAATGAGCATGATGGGTGAATTAACTTTCTTCCTAGGATTACAAGTTAAACAACTCCCTAATGACATATTTATAAACCAAACTAAATATACTAGAGATATGATTAAGAAATTTGGTATGGAAAATGCATTACCTTCCAAAATTCCAATGAGCCAAACGCTTAAGCTAGATAAAGATGATAATGGAAAGAAAATTGATATCACTAACTATAGAGGTATCATTGGATCACTTCTTTATCTTACAACTAGTAGACCTGATATTATGTTCTCAGTATGCATGTGTGCACGCTTTCAAGCTGATCCTAGAGAATCACACTTAATTGCTGCTAAAAGGATCCTTAAGTACCTAAAAGGCACACAAAATGTGGGCTTATGGTATCCTAGGGATTCTCCTTTTGAACTAATTGGTTATTCAGATGCAGACTTTGCAGGATGCAAAATAGATAGAAAAAGTACTAGTGGTACATGTCAATTTCTAGGTGATAGACTGATCTCATGGAATAGTAAGAAACAACAATCCATAGCTACTTCTACCGCTGAAGCTGAGTATGTAGCCGCTGGAAGCTGTTGTGCACAGATCCTTTGGATGAGGCAAAAACTTAGAGACTATGGAATAGTCTTAGATCCAACTCCTATCCATTGTGACAATCAAAGCGCCTTAGCGATGACTCAAAAGCCAGTTCTTCACTTTAGAACCAAACACATTGACATCCGCTATCACTTTCTATGTGACCACGTTCAAAAGAAAGATATCTCCATGCACTTCATTGGTACAGAAAAGCAATTGGCAGATATCTTCACCAAAGCGCTCAACGAACAACGTTTCCTCACTTTAAGAAGTGAACTAGGTATGATTGATCTAAACGCTTAATCATTCGAAACATCATACTTTTGTTAGGCATAAAATTTAGGGGGAATTCACTTTATCTTATGTATTTTAGGGGGAACCTTAAAAGAACTAACTATATTTAAGTGAATATGACCAAAAAAAAAACGTTTTTCCCTTACATTGGTCATAAGCACTTAGCATTATACGCTCAAATCATTCGGACGCTTATCACACATATCCTTCTTAGCGTCTGTGCTATTTTCAAAACACTAAACGCTTAGACTTATTCCCAGTCAAGCGCTTAGTAAAAGATATTTCAACTAGAGCATACCTTACCCGAAGCTAAACAGAAAATAGTGGATTAGTCAATCAATGCAATTAATGCTGACTTGACATCCCTTATATCTCTGTTCAAGAAAACCCAAGGGTACTCATTGATTTTTCAAAAAGCTGGTTCAGCTTATGTACACGTGTAAATACACTCACCATGTATTCTAGGCGAGTACATCTAACGCTGAATATTCTAAATTAACTCAAAAGTATATTGTCTTTATCGAAAATAGTGTCCTTGCATACTTAGAAAAATAAGACAAATATTACATCTTTATATAAAAAGGGGAATTTGGGAAGAATTTCAAATTTGTCGAGCGTCAATATAAAACATCCTTACAAATAATAAAGTATGATGAGCGTCAAATTTCTGATAAAGCAAAATCATATCTACACGCTCCAAATAATCAAAAATTGGCGGGTACTTACATAGTTCTTCAAAATGATGGCTCTCAAACAGTTTGTGATGGTATACGTGTCAACATTTCACACGCGCGTGTATCACACTTAAACTCTGAATCGTTTTATTTCAAATCTCTACTCGGACTTCAAAAAATTATATGTGGGAGTTACCAAATGTAACCGTGCCTATCTTTTAAAATTCACGTCCACAGTTATCTTGCTCAAAGGCTGAGATCTAATTGATTTCCACGTGTCAAAATCCTAACAAAGAGAGAAAACACAAATTCAAAACTATGTTACTAAAAACTAATTTTGTGCAGAAAAGAACCCATTTCTACTCAAACTCTCTGCAAAAATCTCTCTCTCTCTAAAAGCAAAAATCTCTCAATCACTCTTTATCAAATATGGCACCCAAGAAATCTACTACTACTTCTACTGACAAAGTATTCAAGGTAACTGAGGGTCTCGTGGTGGACTGGAAGTTCCTATACAAACATAACCAAATTGACCTATCAGAGATGATGGACTCTGTTGCCGAGGCCGGGCTCCAGAAGTTCCTAACCAGATATTCATACATCTTTCCTGGTGAAGTCGATCACTTCTGGAGAAATGCTAAACTATCAGAAGACGAGACCTCCATCTCTTGTCTATTCCCTATCTTCAAGAAAGAATCCAAGCTCTTCACTCTTTCTGCCGACACTATCGCTCAGAACTTCACCTTACCTAACGAAGGAGCAACTTTGGACACCATCACTGACGAACAGATTGAAGAAGTCTGGCTCCGAATTCGAGCGTATGACGGTGTTCCATACAAATAGTACTTCGAGAAGAAAGATATCGTCAACATATATCGTGTCTTGGCTGATTTCTGCAGCAAAAACATTGAATGCAAAGTGGGGACTTTTGACAAAATTAACCCATTGCAATTTCGAATGATGACAGCCATCCTGCTCAACATAAACATCAACTGGAGCGCCTATGTGTTCAGCAGATTCAGAGACTGTCTGCATGCTTCAAACAAACCTTACGATTTAGTTCTTAGTGACCTGCTATTCAGAGTAGAATGTACATCTTCGGCTGGATTTACTGTGGCCAAACACAAATTTTATGGGCCAATAATCATTCAGAATCTTTTTAACCCACCAAAGATCGGAGGTGCGGCCAGACCTCTCTCTGAGCGCCAAGTTGTGCGTGAAGCGTCAGACGAGGAGACTGAGCGTCCAGCTCCAGAGGAAGCTAAGCGTTCCACTCCGAAGAAAGCCGTGAAACGCCCGGCTGTTACCAAAAAGAGGGCTACCCGAAAGCCCAAGGCTCAACCTATTCCATCTCCTCCACATGATGATGAAGTTACGGAATGAAGATGAAGAGGACAAGATTCCTCTCGTAAGTCGAAGAAAACTGGAAAAAGTATTTAAAAACATAGACTTCGAAGAACCTACTGTTGCACCCACTCAAGCGCCACCGACTGAAGGGGTGAACGTGAAGCGTATCTTCAAGAAACGCAGAGGATTACGTAAGCGTCAAGTCGATGTTACTCCTCCAGAGCCTGAGACTACTGAGCCAAGCGCTCAAGCTACTATTGTTGTTGAGACTAGCTCTCAGGGTAAGTTTATTTCTTCCCACAGCATTTTCTTACCTACTTATGTAGAAGATCCTCCCCTTATAGAGGATATCTGTTATACAGCTCTTCCTCTAGCCGCTGTTCAAGCGCCCAGCGATGTCCATCTGGATGTCGATATGACAGATGTTGTCGCCATCGCTCATGTAGCCGCCACAGAATCTGCAGGCTTAGAGCTTGATGAACCTGATGTTCCAGAGGTTCCACTTCTACTCACCCTCCCATCTACAACCGAGGCACGCTCAGGAGATCAGAGCGACGCTGAAGAAATTGTTATTCACCGAAACTTCTTTCAGCTGGATCCTCTAAAGACAATTGATCACTCAGTTGACTATCTACCCCCAGCGCCCGAAGAAGACTTCTTTCCTGCCGGATATAATGAAGACAGTCTTATAAATGCGGAGAATGATATAGTCAAACTTATTAAGTTTGATCTCACTGTCCGAGACACCTTGCTCACCTCAGAGACCCCGAGACAGGTTCAAGAGAGAAAGACCCCAAGAGCCGATGTTGATCTGGCCTATTATCGAGAGTACGGGCACAGCAAACCAACTGGTCTTGCCCTCAGAGATTTCAACATACGAATCTATGACTGTGATTATGGACTCATCAATCCCACCGAGATGCTCTTAAACAGAGAAGGCTACTCTCACTCCTCAACTCTCGTAAACAGTCCTGCAAATATATTTTCCGCTAATCCGCTCCGTTTATGGACGAATAAAGGTGTACATGTCGAAGACCGTCCAGCGTCTATCCTTGATATGATTCAGACAGAAGCTGATGCTTATTTTGATAGCGTTTGGAACACCAATTATGAACCAGACAAAAATCGTTTTGAGGCAATCAGAGACATACACCAACAAGGATTTCGTGCTATCCTTAATGCAGGGACTGAGTACTGCCTGACTGAAGTAAATTGGGTTGAAGCGTATGTTTGCAACAAATACAAATTCGAAGAGTTGGTCAGTGATCCTCATCTTTTCAGCGCCTGTATATATGATAAGAAGTGGAAATTCGCTCAATATTACCTACAGAAGCGTCAACGAAGAATTGGGTCAGTTTTGAGGCTGCCACTTATTCGCCAACAAACTGAGCAATGCCTACGCATAGCGTTGCACAGATTTGAAAACACTCCTCTACGCTTCGATACTACAGCGTCTTCCAGCGACAGTTCTTCACCGTCTTGCTTGAACTTCACCTCAAGTGACTGTGACGACAACTTTCGACTGATGCTCAAGATCATGACTCCTCTCTCATTTTGACAGAGTCTTCACAGAAAATCTGCGCTCATGGAATGGCTCTCGGATAAACTCCTTCACCGGATATCCACTCCTTCCCTCCATCAGACAGGAAGTTCATAGCCATTATGACTTCGTCTTATCTCTACTGGAAAGAAACCAAGCGCTTGCTCAAGCTGTCTACCCCTATTTGGAAGAATACTACAATAACTATGTTCCTGAATCTCAGAAACTCAAAGTTCTTCCAACGGACAGGCTGATTGGATTCTCTCAACATTATTGCTCAGATGCTCTATTCTCCATCTGCCGAGCGCCTTCCAGAATCTTTCCAAATCATGTACTGGATATCCTTGGGCCAATGTACATTAGGGCCATGGATAGTCCACTTCGCACCCTCATTCAAGGTACTTACCTTCCTACTCTACACTTGAATGAACTTCTACAGAGTGCTACATACCCATATGCAGATGAGCCCTTTACCAGCATGGACTTCCAATTTACGGATTTTAGCCGTATAGACTCAGCGCCTGCTGAAGCGCCCACTGAAAGGTTACCTGAACTGCCAGTGTTACCTCTTGCTGAAGCGCCCGTTGAAGGGTTGCCTGCTCCGCCAGCGTCCCTTATTGCTGAGCGCTCACCAGAACAGCATCCAGCGCCTATCCCTGTTGACAGTCCATCTGACTCTGACTCTACTGCATCAACAAAGTCTGCTATTGACCCAGAGCTTCAAGGGACAATGTTTGATCCTACCTATCAAGTTCCCATTGAATCACTCAAACACACGTCTCGCTTCAAGCTTCCCGTTGAACCTGCGGTCTCTTCTGCTCAAGCAACCATGACTGAAGGCCTTAAGAAATTTCAGCAAATGGCTGACGCTACTCAGGCGAGTCACCTGGCCTTGAAAGAAGACATTATCAACCGCTTCACTACTCTAGAGACCTCTCTGACAGACGCTACTCAAGCCCAACTCCTGGTCATGAAAGAACATTTCGATCAGCGTCTTAACACTCTTGAGGCCTCTGTCGCTCAGATTGCTACTCAAATCAGTCTCCTTACTCAGCATTTTATGCGGACTGATGATGGCGATAAGGGGGAAGAGAAGAAGAAAAGGGAGAAGAGGAAAACTTCAAATTCAAGCGCTCAAGATCCTCCTCCGCCGCCCAAGCGTCAACATACTCCCACTCCTCCTCCTATACAAAATAAAGAGCAAGATCCCTATCCATCTTGGGTAACTACTTTTGCCCCTACTGGAGCGCCCAGTAAAAGAGAAACTCCAAGAGCGCTCTATCCAGATCTTCCAGTACCTTCCAGAGCACTGCTTGAGCAGTTTGACATCCCTCTTTCCAGAGCGTCCATTCCAGAACCTACCGATCCAGAAAAAGTAGTTGTGGAAAGGAAGATGTCTGATCTAAATCGAACCTTCAGAATCTGCTTAAGGTATATGGGTATTGACCCAGATGAATGGGATAAGCATTACGTCGCTTTCAAACAAAAGCAAGTAGATGAAAACAAGTATATAATCAATAAAGATCATGATGTGATGATGACATTAGAAGATCAAATAACTGAGGCAATCCGCGCAGAAATGCCCAAGAGATACAAGATCAAGTCACGATCTTGATTGTACTTTTGCTTTTCTTGTTTTCATCTCTTTCTTATTTCAGTTGTAAAAATGCCTGTACCTTCAATGATATATGATAATGCATTTTTCACTAGAAGGAGTTCTGTGTGAGGATACAAGTGATGAAGTGAAGATCAAGCGTCTGAAGAACAGTAAAGAGAATAATATTAGTCTCAAAGCGTCCGTCAAGCGCTTTCTAAAAGATCTGTCCCAGGTTAGGACAAAAAAAACCACCAAACAGCGCTCAAGATTATTATGAACTTTAGACCAAGTACTTAACACTAAGTCAATGATAGAATTCTTAGTGAGTCTATCAAAGATAAAGTGGAAGGTCAAGCGTCTAAAAGTCGGGCAAAGAATACTGACTCTTTTTAAGCGTCTGTTTAGCACATAGAAGACTGCTTTCAAAAAGCCCAACATCCAAAAGCTCAAGCGTCCAGTTCTCAAAACGTAACCTGAAGACGTAAGCCCAAGTTACTAAAGACTTAAAAAATGCATGACCCAACGGTAATTATTTCCAAACGGGAATAAGACAAGATGCATCAAAAGTCGGATAAGTGCTATTAAAATATAAGCACTACAACTTATGGGCAAGCCATTTATTTGACCAAGACTGTCAGAGTTATGAAACCAAGAACATGCCTAACTAATTAAAAATACCCAAAGTTAGGAATGTCAGAACTCATGGAATGTTTAGGGAAACGAGATCCCAACCGTGTCCAACGGACAAAACCACAAATAACCTATAAATAGCCCTTTCAACAAAAAGAAAAAACAAGTGACACATACAAGAGATATACCTGAATATATTAGTGTGAATAAAGTCACAATCTCTTGTATATACAAAAAGACACAAGAAAAGAATAAAAATTTGTTGAAAGAAAAGCCTACAAAATCCATAGCCAAATATCCTTATAAGCTTTTCACAAATATTCCAGAAACAGTCAAATATATCTCAAACCCTTCTTTGAAGACCCTACACTACTATTGAGATATCTTCAAGTTGTTTGAACTTTCCAAAAACAAACAAACCGTTATATAAACTCTCAACATCTTTCATCTGAGTGAGAAAGCTTGTTGATTTACAAGCAATATTTTTGTGTAAAAGAAGCTTGTGGAAGAAGATCTCTATTGGAGCTGAAATCTGTGTGACCAAGGAGTTCCGGGATCAAGCGTAACTTGCATTATTCTGAGTGGAAGAAGCAAGAGGATAGAAGGTCTTTATTGGAGCTGAAATCTGTGTGACCAAGGAGTTCCGAGATCATATCCAATCTCCCTCTATTTTGTAGAAGTCTCTGTGTGACTCTTCGATAATCATCATAGTGGAAAACCTCCCTGATAAAAGGAGAAGAAGGACGTAGCTGGGATTACATCACCCAGTGAACCTTATAAATATCCTGTGTCATTTACTGCTTTAACTATTTACTGTTATTGCTTTACTATTCATATTGCATATACTTTGATAAAGTTTTAAAACACCTATGCGACTACTTTTGATTAACAAACCGAACGCTAAGCTATAAAATACTTCCGCTGTGCTAACCCTGATTTAGTGACTAAACTCTGCCCTACTTTGGTAAGCGTTGAAATCACCAAGTCTAAGTTAACTTTCTCAAGCGCCTGAAACTAGCGCTTAAGTCATCATCTCTCAAGCGCCGCACCCAGCGCTCAAAGCTTTCCGAGCGTTCAAATACTTCAAAGTGATACGAATTTTTAGAAGTCGAAAAAGACTTCAGGGTCTATTCAACCCCCCCCCCCCCCCTTCTACAAAACAAAATATCGTGTTTATAATCTGTTTTAAAATTAAAGTATAAAATTATGTTAAAAATTCCACAAAATTAATTGTATGACTTTGTTTCATTTATTTTCATGTGTTATTCATTTAAAAATCTTCAAGAATGTGTGAACTTCTAGATATAAGATTAATAATTTATTTGTGCAAACATGTTATAGTTAACTTATGTATCTTGAATATATCCAGATATAGAAATATTTATAGCGTAAGAAAAATAATTCATCATTTCCTACATATATATTCACCTGTGTCTGTAGCAACAAATACAATATTGGATGTTTCCCATAACTATTGTTTCTTCTTCATTTTGGACATGCCAAATAAGGTTTTACAAAAGATGAATCTTTTTCTTCCTTGCTCAACCAAAAAAAAAAAAAAAACAAATTTTCTAAATAAGTTTTTAAAGCATACGGTCTAAATAGTTTTAGACAAGATAGGAATGTAATTATTTTTCTTCGACTAAATAGTTTCCTACTATTAAGAGTTCTTTTTGTCGATCAACCCTTACAACTTTTTTTTTACTATTGATCACCTTTTATTATGTTATATTAGGATTATCTAAGCACATGCAATATTTTATCTTTTTTAATGTTAAAAAAATTTTGAATTAGAATATGAGTATTTTTCTTGCATGTTCATATATATGATCATTAATCTAAAGTATCTTTTATAATTTGTCACGAATATAACCTTTTATTATTTGTACATACAAGGAAATTTATTTCTTTTGCAATATCACTTTTCTGATAATGTAAATATATAATATCAATTTTCATATTCTATATGCAGCAGCAACATAGAGTATATTTTCTAACACAATATTATAAAGATAAAATAACTATAAACCTTTATTACATAAGAATAAGCGTTCTATAAATCCTATTAAAAATATTAATGCAGAGCGCATCAATATATTCTCACTCAAGTGTCCTACAATTTTCATTTTTCTTACTTTTATGAACATGTCAAAATAAAGTTTCATTTCTTAAGAAGTTTTTTTGGGCTTCTAAATTACTTGTTCAAAATATTGATACAACACTAATAACGACAAACTCTATGAGACAAGTTCTAAATATTTTTAATTTTTAAATCTCATTTAAACATATAATTAAGTTAAATTAAACCTTCATAATTGGGATGACAGGAGAGTTATCTTAATGAGCGGGATTTTGATTTCAAATTCATCTCAATTGAATCCATGACCTTACATTTAAAAATAAACAAAATTAAAAGAACTCCAAAGTTGCGTTGGTTTATATTTTTCATATATCATTATGTTTTTAGCCATATGGGCTAAAAGTAGTTGATAATGGATAACAGTAAATATTTTTCTTACACTAAATACGCATACTATAAGATTTATTTTTTTTCTACTTAAGAAACTATTATTATTAAGTATATGTGTTTAAGCCGAAGAAGTATTTTGAATGTATTTGAAAGTAAAATAATTTTTTTCAGA